>OX246738.1:6664161-6989161 GCA_945910005.1 Isoperla grammatica | reverse complement strand
GTTGACGCACTGGTGTTTTTTTCATACTTCTGTGCACACATTACAGACGAGCTATAGCCAGGCGCTGTGCCAATCCCAACATCACCCTGGCCCAAATACGTGAATACCATTTCAAAATTTGTTTGGAAACACTAACTTTATTATTAAAATAATATTTTACTTCAAAAATAATATTGATAGATGTATTGTTTTTAAAATAAAGAAATATTAGTAGCCTCAATATCGATAATAAAATACTATGGTTCAAACTTCATACGCATATACATAAATGGGCATTTCATTTCCCCGTTTCTATTGTCATCCTGTTTCTAACGCGGATTGTTACAAGACTTCTATTTCAAGCTGTAATAAACGGAGCCCTGATACGTCATGATGTCTCTCCTGCTTTTAGCTAATTGACCGAGGTACAGATAAGACAGCTTTGCACAGGGATGCTCAACGTGGAATTACGTCCTTGTTAGGGGTTGGAAGGGGTTGAGATTAGAATACACAAAGACCTCTCTCGAATGGAAGCAGCAATGGTGATGACGTGAAGTGTCACGTGACGCACACAATCCTACAACTCTGGATGACAACAAGAGAAATCAATTACGTGACGGCTGTTAAAGGGAACCAACTTATACTTATATCAGACACCCCATAAAAAATCCATTAGTAACGTAAATCAAATAACAGTTCAAGAAATGGGGCCGAGAAAATATAGCAGGAAATATATAGAGAACGAGCTGTGAGAAATTGAACATTCATACCGGTACTTTAATAAACCTTTTAGCATAATGATGTTTGTTAATGCATTATGTAAATGTGGTTGTATCATAGAAGAGAAGTCAACTAAAAAGTTTTGAAATTAAACTCTCATGTGCTAACAAAGCGTTCTAAATGCACTAACACAATCTAGAAAGGAAACTAGGTCTAATCAATACTTAATTGAAACAATTACATTTCGAAAAACTCCAATGCAATAATAATTATATGTAACACACATATTGTTATTATTTTTATTAAGATGTGATCATCTATCTAGACAAGAACTCTATTATTTATTATTTATTTATTGTATTTTATTATATCCCTGATAATTACAATTTAACACATTTTAAAATCCTGTATTTAGTTCTTACAAATGCAATTTGAGCGCGGTTTCCACTTTTTCGTTGTGGTGTAGCATTATTGAGATATAACTTAATGACGATAATTTCGCACGGTTTTAAAATTGGTGGTTACCTTTTCATACGATTTCTGTTAGCTTTAAACGTTGAACAATATCAGTGGTAAAAGTGAAAAACTGAGTAAGGAATTGTTTATTCTGCATTCAAAAACTTTTCGAAAGTGGCGTCTCGTCTGACCTTTAGTTTTAATCAACGTATGCGGGTTTTAATCATCGGATAGTAATGGGATTGGCGTGAGGTTCTCTAACAATTAGCCTGACAATTATCCCGTATCCTCTCGCAGACTTTACTGGCACCGACGAGTGGAAACCAAGCAGGCCGGATGCGTCTTCCGTTCTCGTTAAATGGGTCTGAATCCACTTCGCTTAACCTCGCGTTTTACAAAACCAAGATATCAAGGGAAGTGAGTCTCAACTATTAATAACGCGCAAAATCAAAAGGATTTTAGTGATATCTCAAGAAAGCTACATAATAATAACATAGTGGTTAATAACTAACATTTTGTTTCATAATAACTAAACAATTGTTGAACAACATTTAAAATATTGCAATTATCACGGTTGCGATTCTGGAAACCAATTATTTATTATTTATTTCGCTTCCAAAATAAAAACCGTAAGCCTTAAAATATTTGAAACTTTTTAATCCAGTGTTTAATTCTTACGAAACATGTTGTTCTTTAATATTGTGTACAGCATTATCAAGATATAACTAAAACACATTAATTATGTGTGCTATGAAACGACCCTTCCCAAATATTGCCCCACAACATAATTATTGTTCGTCGTTATATGCTTCAAAAATATCAGCTCAACCCAAGGAAGGGGGAGAAAGGGAAATCACTTCCCCTTTATTCTTGGAAAGTGAAATTTAATTTTGGAAAGATTTGAGTAAATAACAGAGGCATTACTCCCGGAAATCATACGCTCGTAGTTATTTCCGTGCTGACGATTAATTTACCAACAGAAAGTTTAAGTAATGATTCTAAAAAAGTACTCGGCAGGTAATTGATATAGAGTTTGTTATATCCAGCGACTTTGGTGTTGTCTCCAGTCATACTATTTCGTTGTGAAGCGAAATCAGTGGATACTAATAATAAATTACAAATATATTCGAGAATTCCGCAAATATACTTTTTGTTTTATAAACTAAGCGACTTCCGAGCGAGCACATTGAAAATGGTTCACAATTCACATACTGTATGGACCCAAATCGATACATCGAAGTCATGTTCGACGCCATGACAGTCTCAAAGTAGCGTGAAGAACGTATAACAGGAAGGTGCTTTGAAGCACATAGTAACGACACAATAAAATAAGTACTGCAAGTAGGTCATACGGAAAAGCAGCGACGTAGTTGGTTATGTCTTCTTCAAAGAGTATAGTGAATGGGGTATCATTACGTTTGATCGTTATACATATATTACATTTCAATAGTTCATTTCGTATCTTTGAAACGAGAGATCACAGAAATAGTAAACACTGCATTGCAGCATGAAATATTCAAAACTATTGTGATTTGTGTTATTTACTGCTTTAGCCGTAGATAGAGAACTACGGTACGCCCAAAGCATCTCATCTCACTTATCACGTATTTGTTCACTCCTTTGCATTCTTCCTACTCATATCCTACTACTTCACCATCCAAATCTCACGATCATTTCCAGCTTTCATGCTTTTACTTCACAGTGTTTTCGTCGTCTGCTTCAAGCATCAGATCACTTCTTATGGTAGGTTTATTGTTATCAACAACGCAAAAACTTATTTCCCAATTTGGAATTATTATTATTAATATTCTCTTTCGGAGGCTTTCATGGCCGTAGTCAACTATATTATAAGGAGGTTTACCGAGTATAACCCTGTCAAAAGGTGGGAGTAATCCAAGGTTTCGCCCATATTGCACTGGGCTTCTTCAGGAACCTTTGAGATAGCAAGTGTTATTCTGATAGCAACACTGTTAGAGTTTTCTTTGTGAAGCTGTTAGTTGCTATTCCAGTGTCAACACTCTCCGAAGGTCCCTGAAGAAGCCCATTGCAATATGGGCGAAACGTTTGATTATTTCCACCTTTTGACAAGGTTATACCCGGTAAACCTCGTTGGTATAAAGTGTTACCTAGTTTTAAATATTGTATAGTATGAAATATTGTAATACTACTGTATATATGTTACAGCTGACTCATTCTCAAAAAATATTTCACATTATACTATATAGCACCTCACGATTGTAACGGCTCAAAGTTGCAGTCAATGAAAATTATTCCTGTAACTATATTGTGGTTAGACAATAAATACAGATGCATTTTACATTTCATTTATATATGCATTGTTGATAATATGCACAATATGATCGAAAACGTTGATCAACAGCTCGTGCGCTTGGTTTCTTGTATATAATTATGTTGTTCAACTAAAACAGTAAACATGCTTCACTTACACATAATAACTTCTTCGTCGCTTTGTTTTGTAACTGCTCCAGTAGAGTTAATGAAGTTTAAATTATTCAAACAATTATAACTCTTAAAACTTCACGCCAAGTTGTCCCTTGTCAGACTTCGTATGAACGACTCTTGTGTAACTAAAACTTTGTTTAAGTTCATATCGCGTGAAAAACTTCTATAACACCAACCATTCATGAAACCTTTGAGAAAACATAACTAAGGTATTCAGATTCACATTGTGAAATAATACGGAAGACCCATTAAGATGAAATTACATACAGAAGGTAGGTACCCGTAAACTGTTTCTATAAACGCAATTCACAACGCATTGAGAAATATTTTATAGAAATTGACAATTTTGTTTAATGTCGCACTGTATTTAAATACGTGAAAACTTTCAGTTGGTCAAAAATACATATTAACACACTTTTCAGTTTTTCTTAAAGACGAGTTCGATTTTTTCAAGCTGTTCGATGTTAACTTTATTATATTTGCATTATATTAATAATAATTTCACTATTGCTACGTTTTAACTAACACACTTAGACATAACTTCTTAACTTCGTTACCTTTACTGTGTCTATATGGAGCACTGCTTGAATCGCTTTTGGCTTGAAATGACGATACTTTTAAAATGCACTATGAGATTGGTATTTCTGGGTGATGCTGACGAAAACTTAGAACACGAATGTGTTGACATAGGTAATGTGTAATGCCAAGAATGCTGCGACACTCACGATTGCTAAATTACATTTCCTGAATATTAATACGCTGCCAACATTTATACGAGCAAGAGGTAGTGAAAATAAAATCCTGCTCTTTGATATACAATTTAGTGTTATATTAGTAAATGGAACACAACTTGAAATATAGGTTAATTAAATAACAACAATAGGCTACGGAGTCATAGAACATCATAAATGTAGTATCACGCTTAGAATAGCTGGACTCGCTTTCGTCAAAATTAGTTAACTTTTTTCATTAAACTTTCTGACAAAAGGCCTACCTCTCCTTTTTCACTTTTCTTCTTCAACATAGCAAAAGTGTAATGAATTTAAGATTGCATTGTGCAGTTCGGTCTTTGCGACAGGTCATCAAGTAAACTTCGGGCATGAACTGGACAACCCCTCTCCCCTTACCCCCCATAAGACATACACAAGCGAACCTATGAAATTACTTTGGTCATTTTTCATCGATGACTAAAATCGTGTACAAAAAGAAAATAGCAAACCAGTAAGAAAATATTTGAATTACATTTATCTCCCTAACTTTGTTTTATAAACCATATTAAATCGTATCCAAGGAACCATCTTCTGTGACCATAAGGTCATATTTTAAAATTGAATTTAAAATTCATTAAGTAGTAGAAAATAAGCACACCGAAGGGTATGAAGTCATCTTGGTGCCATTCAGATCTAGGATCCCGCAATGACAAACTTATTCCAGGTTTAATATTCCTTTAACTTTCAATGTCTGGGAATATGATTAAAATAATTTATTCCCGTTTTTATCTTCATCAAAGTAAGAGAACATTGTGATTTTAAGTCTTATACTTAAGAATTATTTCGAACTATATAACAGGACAGATAAACACAATTCCTTTGGGAAGTAACAATGTATTTAATTATGAAGAGCAATTATGTAAACAAACCATTTGGCCTCGTGCGTTATGAAGCAGGTAAGTAAACAGTAAAGGGTATCAGATGTAGGGGTGGATTTGCATTACATTCAACCCCAAACAGGAACTAACACAAGCAGCACCCAGCAACCGTAGAGCATCCTAATAATTGGTTCTTATACGAATATTGGGATGTATTTACTTATTTACTTATTACGTGGTCGACTAAACAGTATGGCACAGAACTTATACATACAATGTTCACAAGCTCACACCAAAATCGTTTCGAAATAACTTGAATAATTTGTTTTTTCATTGCAGTAAATTATCAGATAAACGTGTTTATTATTTGCATTCGTATTTTATTATATTTAAGAAGGATTATTACTTGTTATTATATTGATAGTATTTAGTATTCCTTATTCCTCTTATGTTTAATTTTTCTTGCCACAATTCATGGTTTGTAAAATTTTACTCACTTGTAAGGGAACATATTAATTTAACAAATTATACTATGAAATACCTTGCCTTGTACACAAAACTTTCTAGCTTTCCTATTTTATTTATTTTTTACAATCATATTTTGTAACAAACACGCACTGGCCTTTGCCACGTGCACCTATACACAGAATCACTGTGCGCTAACCGTCAGTGAAAAAAAAATACGAAACACCTAAACTTAAACGCGAAAAAAAGATTTCACTTTGAATATCAACACTTCACATCACTACATATACCCAGCTGCGGTCTCCCCGGGGGGGAAGGGGTTTGACCTAAAACTTGTGGGTCGCGCGTCGACAGGGCGGCGTCACGTCACGCGTCGAGTCGTTCAACGACGCTGTTTCCGCCTCTGTTTCCCGACTCTTGTAAGTGCTGGAGATTGCTTGAAACAGGGTAACACAATACCAAGCAAGGCGCTTGTTTGCAACTGTACGCAAGCCGTCTCGTATGACTCACTACCCTGCTTCACTCGTATCTCACTCGAATACGTCTTGACGTTATGGCAGTGAAGAGAAACGGTGGGGGTAGTAGTGTTTTAGAAATGATAGAGAAGCCATCGATAAGCTAGTTCAACTTATATAGATAAAGAAATTCAATTGAATGATATTTGGGCTTAACGTCTCATATTTTTGCAACGAGGCTAATCGAGAAAATGAGTGGGTGATATATGAAGATGAAATACGGGGGCTGTTTGGAGGAAAGGGGCAAATAGGAGGGCGGGAAGGAAAGTAGTTGGGGTGTAGACTGCACTTCGTCTGACTTCTCCTCCTCGACCAGTCCGGCTAGGGTGGCCCTACCAGAAGCATACGCTTCCGCCGGCATAGCTCTCGGGATCAACAAAGCACGCAAACCTGCCCACCACGATAAGGTAGCAGTCCCGGGCAGGAGAATTCAATTGAACAATTCCAAGAGAGAAATTTGAAGCGTTTTCAACGTAATACTTATTGTGTACTATAAATAAATATGAATCAGAATTATATAACGCAACGCATTAATCTGTACTTGAGTTTAGTAGAAAACAACATTCACTACATAGTTTCTAGAAAATGTAATCGTAATCGATCATAACTTCTATATAAAAGGTTTATCGCCCGCGCTCTCTTATGGTGCTTTGTGCTACTGGTGAAGTTGCGAATTCTATTCTTAGAGATGAATTGATAATTTCCTTTATGTACTGCTTTTCACTACAGTCTACGTTAATGATGTAATGCAATTGCTACGGTGATAGTTCAATTAATAACATTATTTTAATTAAGTATGGATTATTCTAGTTGCTATAAACATGTTACAGTATGCATGTGCTAGAATTTAAAATATGCACATTGAAAACTTAGTTAAAATTAAAATTTAATATTATGCTAAATTATTAAACAAATAAAATAAGTTTTATGTGTCCGATTGATTGATTATGGCTCTTGAATTTAATTGTTATGACTATAGTTTTTAGCGATGTAAAAATGACAATGTATTGATGCCACGAATTTACACAAATAAAGGTGTAACATTTATGTCGATGCCTTAGTTACGCTACGCTCAATCTTACTCAGTTCATCCTATACAATATATAATTTATCTTTGCCTTTTAAGAGGATTCTAGTCGACGGGGCCAACTCCAAGCTGAGAGATCGTACGGAAAAAGATGTTTCGGTGAGCGCACAGTGGGCGGAGATTGTTACTCTGTTCGTTCATTCTCGGGTGAGATCGTAACTACCCCCGTTTCGTTGACTGGCGCTGGTCACGTGACCCACCAGTAGGTCTCACGCAGCGGAGGAGTTCGTATCGGGCCGCTGTACAAGAACAAACCGCTTCCGCACGCGGTAGCCGTACGTTTTAGGTACGAATGTTGTATGCGCGTAGCGTAAATATATCGTTACTTACGACGGGGTCACGATAAAACATACATACATACAAAATACGATGATCCGTTAGACTACATCTTAAGCCTACAATGCTCGCCATTGACGTAACGGGTTGTAAGAAAGGAGCATAGGAACCACTTCCACAAAAACAACAAAAACAACAACAACGACGACGAAAATAACAGTAATGGGCCGTTTACATAACTGACTAGTGATTAGTGACTAGCCCACTTGACTAAGCCACAGGCTTCTTTCATTGGCTGGGAGGGAGAATACTGCGCTGTGATTGGCTGTGACTAAGGTTTGTCTTGACTTGACTAAGAAATTGAACATATTTCAATTCCTTAGTCAAGTCAAGAGAAACCTTAGTCACAGCCAATCACAGCGCAGTATTCTCCCTCCCAGCCAATGAAAGAAGTCTGTGGCTTAGACACGGGGGTTAGTCAATAATCACTAGTCAGTTATGTAAACGGCCCATAACGCACACCCATAGACACAGACGTCTAAAAAAATGTGTGCGTGTGAGCATATAGTCTATATCGTAGTCGTAGCTGTGGAGTACGTCGTAAAAACACCAAAATAATAATCTCGTAAATGGCTTTGACAGCTGTTACTAGTGACTATAAGCACAAATGGAATGATGAATGAAACAGCTATCATTACGTCAACTTGATGGCGCCGTGTCAAATATTATATAAACAAAACAAAGTGACGGACACGTTTACTGACAGTGCGAAATGCTAATAGATGATTTTCAAAACTGATGTATGTAGGACCCTTTCTAAATCGTCAATGATTGAATCGTTACAATAAAATCGTCAATGAAATCGTCACAAATTTCAAATGTGGCGTTTCTAGTACGGGTGGAGAGTTGTTATGTTCAGTTTCACTTTCATTCATAACTTCCACGTCTGACTCGCCCCATTCACTCTTGTCAGGCCAAAAGCTGCATCCTGGCCTGGGTTCCCCTTCTCCAACGTGTTTCAGGGGTGTAGACGAACCAATTTCAAATGTGGCGTTTCTTGGGTGTGTGGAGAGTTGTTACCACCGACTGTTTCAACGTCCAAGCTTTAAAGAATGCAATTATTAAATAATTGATTCCCTTTTTCATACATAGTTACATAATATTATCAGAGATTACATTCGTGCCAGGGTAGGCGGGGGCGGCAAAACTACCAAATCAGATGCCAGACTTGAAGTTTGTGGTCACATGCAGGGTGCACCTAGGCTAAAATGTGCAAAGCCAAATCATATATTTTCTTATTATATTCCATTAAAACTTATTTTTCGTTCCACCTGCTACAAAACTCAAAACGTTCCATTTACATACCTAGACCCGTATTACCTAGGGGCACTGGTTTATGGTGAATACAATTACTCGATTTCGGTACAGTAACAGTTTCATTATCGGTTTATTGGCAGGTATATAAAGCGAGGTTAATGTTTCAAAAATTGTGCATAAAGTGGTTCTTAAAATTTTCAAAAATCTTACTTTGTAAATATTAGCCTTCTATACACAATTACGTCGAAAGAAAGACAGTATGCAATATGCATGTAAAAGTTGGGAGATACTCCTATGCGAGATGGATTGAGACACTATTTTTATGTCAACGCCAGCCAAAATAAAAAAAATCGCGTTGTAGTAAAAAATATCTGGAAATTTAATGTTTTTCAACTTGAATTTCAGTGTTATTCACCAATTTACACTTAGTTCACAAATGTCGGTGTTTGGCGGCGATTCAAATTTTCCCGGTTTAAAATGGATGAATTATCGATGATCATTATGTGAAATTAAACGACTCATCGACATTTAGGTGTTATCGTTATCGTTATCATGGGTTTCTATCGATATTACGTGCGCGAGTCAAATAAATACATATTCTATTCATGATGATTGATGAAGCATTGGTTAGTTTTAATGCACTATATATAATGCACTAACTATGCATACTATTATTAAACCTTGAAAAAAAAATGCTAGAAAATTAACTAATAAAAAGACCATTTACATTCTTATAACTTTGAGTTCTTGAGGTATTGATGGAGGGGGGGTGTACCTACCTCTAAACTACGAGGGGGTGATGTGCTTTTAAATTCGCAAAGGGGTTTCACATCTGATATTTCCTTTACGTCATAGCAACGGCCCAACGAGGCACATAGTAAATGGTATATCCCCTGGCAATTACTTTGTTTACTTGAATGTTTTATGAAGGTTAAAAAAGGGGTAAGTATAGAAATGCAAGGTGAATCACTGACAATCAGCCGGCCGCTCACTTCCGCGTTGACCTGTTACTGGTTTTGTTGGTGGAACGTCTGGCCTCCGGTATTAGGGGTTGGTTTCATTCATCCTTTCAAGTTTCTCAGAATCGTAAGCTATTTGCGGTGACTCCCCCCCCCCCCCCCGCCCAGGTGTCACTAACAGTTAGGGCCATCGACCTTTGTAGATTGACTATATTGGCTTGAATATGTGGACGACAGGGACCTACTCATAGTTATTTCCATAAATACTTTTTAGTCGTCCATGTGGTATGTAATTAAACATAATAATAAAACAAACTGCAATTTCCTACTTTTAGACGGTTATTTTCACGTGAGCAATGAAATACGTCGTAGGCCTACGTGTAAACTACGGTAGGCAATAAACAAAAATGCAAAAAATTTGCAAAAAAGAGGCCAAGCCCAAAACGGAGAAGACAAACCGTTACAAACCAAAGAGGGCACACGTACAAAAATGCCAATTTCAAAAGAGGCTCAACATTTAAAGGGGTAATATCTAAAATTGTGGCCAAGCCAATTATTTATTTCCAATATATAAATATAGTTATTATAATTAATTAAATAAACAAATATATAAATGTTTACATCACTTAATAATTGATAAATAAATAAATTACATTAATACAAAATTAAATTAACTTATTGAAACATTTCGAGGTGGGGAAAACAAAATGAACACACTGTAATTGTATTTATAATTAAAAGCTTGGCCGATGAATTTGCATTCTCAGTTTTATTTTCCAAGTACTGAAATGTTTCTTGATGACATTATTAAATTGATTTTAAAGTTCATTAACTTGATGAGTTATTACCATTATTGCTTTATAGTACGTAATATTAATAATATATTACCCCAAGCCAAATTACAAATTCATTAAAATTAGAATAATACAATTACAATAATTTGTTCAATAGTAAAGTACAAGGTGGTAAGTAAAGATATATGTCTAAATGTTGTCAAATAGAGATAAAAATACACCTAAGCATAAAGTTGGTGGCAGAACTCTGTCGGCCATGATTTGAAAGATAGGAGGTATCGGTAGCTCCACGGTGACTACCGACTACGGACACGGTGCTCTGAGCTAAAATCAGTGACATACGATTTGGCGCTTGATTTCGTTCTGCATTGTGATAGTCGGCTGTGACCGTAAATCTAACTACAATGGAGAAATACTATTTGCTGGTACCTTCTAGCCTCGGAACGGGTGCAGTTATCACCTCAAATAAAATTGTGACAAATTTCAAATTTGACAACTTTCAGGAATAGCCCCCAGTATATACTTGTGTATTGTTTTTTTTTTTACTTTAGGATAATATACTCAATAATTTGAGTTAAATTCGCTTTAATTCAAATTTGCACATCTTTCTAAATTTTTTTTGATTTCGTGTCTACGACAAAAAATGACAATTTACGCTCGAGTCCTAGCTGTGTTTTTTGTTTATTGTTATATTGTAACAACAAAATGCCCTTTTCAGGTCCACAATTGTTTATTTGATCGACTTGTTTTTTGTTTATTGTTATATTGTAACAACAAAATGCCCTTTCAGGTCCACAATTGTTTATTTGATCGACTTGTTTATAATACTTCATTGACAAGTTCTTTAAATATTCAATTGGTTGTCGTAAAATCACCAATAAGCATTATATTAATCTTTCAGATTTATGTAGGCCTACATTTCGTTTTATGTGTGTGTATATGTGTGCATTTTGCAATTAAAACATAATATGGTACCGGTATCGGCCTATTTGACATACTTTGACATAGGCTTCTCTTTGTTTGCATCGATACACGATTACGTTTCATTTAGCAAGAAACTATGCTAACTCACGCACGTTCATCTTCACGCACTCAAAGTTCATCTTCACGCACTCAAATGCACTCCCATCCCACACAGTAATCACGCAAGACCTCGAAACGTATACAATATTGATATTATTAGAGGAGCAAATATGGCGAGGTTTCTCCCAGCAAAAATATAATTTATGTTTTAGGGTTAGTTTAGTGCCTCGGAAGAGCTGTGCAAGGTGGACTCCAAATATATGGACTAAATATTAATTTTCTAAATCACGTCAGCCAATCACTGCCACCTTCTTTAGACGTCAATCTCATTGCTGATCTATGCTTTTTTTTGCAGTTATTTAGATTTTAGATGACTCCAAAGCAGTTTGACAGGGCCCAGGCTAATAATTCAAATGAAGGGGGCTGGGAAGTGAAAACTTTTATTCACAGCTACCTAGCAAATGGCATTAGAAAAGTAATAATGTATGCAGACTGTAGGGCTGTATAATGTTGTTACCAAGCCAAGTATTACAACGACTGCAACCGATAGTTGAGCGGTAACACGAGATACTATTCGGGACGTTGCCGGTTAGATATTCGATTCCTTTATCACTTTGGTAATCTTGATTGAAAATTTTGGCCAGGATTTTTTAAGTCAAAATACGATCGCTGGGATTGAGCCCCCAAAAATTGTACATTTGCTCCAATCCATCCTCACACCGACAAACACTAGTATAATTATCTACGTAGCTGAAGAGGTAAATGTTGGGTCTGAGCAGGTTACTGCGAAACAGTATTACTATTAGTTCACTGTGTAGGTGTCTCCGGAAGGGGGGGGGGGGGAGGGGGGGGGGGGGGGCTTGGCGCGTAAGCCGTGTGTCATACAGGCTTACCGCAAGATAATTTACCCATATTGACCGTCCGTTTATAAACAATTACAAGTAAGCACACGATATTTAAAAAAAATTCCTGCATGTGGTCCTAGGTATATGAGAGGGGGCATCAACTCGTTACGCAAGACCTTCAAAGACTGATATATAACCATGTCTGCGCAAGACTAATCTAACTATCGGTTGGTTGGATAGTCAAGTCGGCGAATATTCTCTTGCCCTGCTTAGCCCAAATACATTTCCTCGTCTCGTCTTCAATCACATTCACAGCTCGAGCTAACGTTGTCAAGGTCGACTGGTTTGTGTGTGATGGTGGTAGGCGCGGGGGGATGAAGACTGCTGGACTTCGGCAGCCAATAGGAGGCTGGCCCGCCCGTCCTCGCTCGGCTCGGAGGAATGTATCTGTGTCGCGACAGAGCGAGTTACCAGACGGTGTTTAGAAATAATATTGGAACGCAAAACATGCACTTTGTTAGTGCAATTTCTGATTAAACCGTTGAACTTACAGTTACACTTTTTTTTTTCGATGCTCACATTGATTCAAACTCTGATTTGTGTTACTTACTTCTTCTAGAAAATATTTCAAACGTCTCTTATTATGCGATAAAGTTGCACGGTCATGAGACTATTTTAACATTATCGACAATGTTTATATCATTATAAGTCAAAATTGCTTTATTATTTGGAAAATGTGACTACGCGAAAGCAACGAACACATCTTTGTGAGCGATACTGCAAAATATGGTTATGATCCTATTACCCATTAACCTGCAATAGCCACAAAACCGAGCGCTTGCATTCAGCTCCGCGCGTCCCGCATCTTGTCGACTCGAATCCTCTTAAGTTGTAGGAATTAAAAAATTATCAATAATAAAATTTAAATGTAATCATATGGCTGCAAATAAATACCAATACACTGCTGATTAACACAAAATACACCATAGTTGCGACCAACAGCAAAACTGTTGAGGTAAACCCTCTTCCTTTCAACCTTCAGTCAGGATTGTCGGTGGCTGGAATCGAACCGGCGACCTCCCGAATTAGAGAGCCGCGCACACACACATCCGTCACAAAGCGCGGCGAACGGACGGACATTTTTTCAATGCGACCCCCCACACTTGTCGGAAACAAAGCGACCACATATGCAGCTTCCGTGGTCGGCCGACGACTGATCGGTTCGCCGCGCTTCGCGACGGGTAGGCCTTTATCGCTGAGCGACGCGTCCATACACTAAAGGTCCGTATGCATAGTCCAGACTCAAGCCTTCCTCAACTCTGCCTTTCCTCAGCCTCGCCCAACCACCAATCACGGAACGGCATTGTCATGTGGACGGCTCTGTGATTGGTGGCTAGGTGAGGCTGAGGAGAGGCTGAGTTGAGGAGGGCTTGAGTGTGAACTATGCATTCGGGCCTAACCGCTATAGAGCGTTAGTGTGATAGAGCGAACATGGTAGCTGAAAGAAAGATATTTCATAAAAGGCTTCATAGAAACGTGGCATCATGGCATGTCTTGGTGGGTTCTAAAAGGAGTGTGCTGTGCATGTGAATAGTGAATGTACACACCCACAATGTTCTACATTCTATAAGATGTGTGATGTGTGTGTGTATACCAAAATGCAATTTCTGTAACATTAAACAAGCATTCATTCATTCATTCATTCATTCATTCATTCATTCATTCATTCATTCATTCATGTATTCATTCATTCAGTTCAATAACCGAACTTCAACATTCATGCTAGAGAAGTTTTCAGATGTGGATTTAGAGCCATCACAATAACCTTTGTGTACACAATAACACAATAACATTGTGTAATTAACACAATGAATGGTTGAGAGCCACGAGCACAATTCATTTTTATTTTTCATCCTTCTTTGTCGTGTGTTAGTTAGCGGCACTGGTTAGCAGTAAGTCTGTGATGTTTGTGTACACAGCAAACAAACAAGCAACCTTATTCTCTTCCACCCGTTCTATATGTTAGAGGCGTGTTTTCATTTCAGAATATCACATAACATGATTGTATTAGTTTAATTCGTTTTGCGCAGTGTTTTGAAAGAAAACACATACATTTGTATTTGTAATACGTACGAATTTCCTCTGTATTTATATGATTTTAACCTTAGTACACATACACGCGTTGTCAATTTAAATAAAATTAATTAAATAAGTCTAAATAACCTTATTGAGATGACAATGAAAACGTATTTACTTTAGGCTGTAACTTGTTTTTATATTATCTTGAAAGTGTGAGATTTCATAATATATAATAAATTGAGAGACCGAACTTCAAACGTTTGTAGTCACATCAATCAATCTCTTGCGCGCTGAAATCTAGACTGTATCTAGTTCTTTAACTATGTGAACTAACAGTTCTCAAGTTGTTCAAAACAATTTTTTTTCTTAGATGTGTTCTAAGCGTCTGCGTCCTTTTACTACCCACTCACACGTACACTCTTTTTGCAAAACAATACAACACAATACAATACAATATCACGCGGTTTGGGCGTGGGTTTTTTCTAACTTTGAAGCTTTACTGTATTAACTTATTTTTATTTGAAACCTTATACGGTACTTTCCTTTCATTTTCTTTGGCAATATTTCTACATTCGTGCTATAACTTTACCTTTCAAAGTGGTTATGTTCTTGTCCCCACCCACGACAAGAAAATGTAAATCTTGGAACTAACCAAAAAAAGTATTCGGAGTAAATGCGTGTCATGTTGTCCAAGACCAAGTTTTCAACCATATTTGTAGACCAGTCCGATGGCCAAGTTGTCTGTTGTGCGCTCACTTATTTATTACATGATTGTCTTGGACGGTGTTGTAGCATTGTCCGATCAGACACTAGTACCGTTGAGTGAGAAATTTCTCACTCAACGCTAGTACAATAAACTGCGGTGTTTGCGTTTCTGGTTCGAATACTGGCATGGGCAATTGGGCATGGATGTTGTTCTAGATTCGTTTTCCGGCGAGCATCTCGATAAGCATTGCTTTCATAATCAATGTCCGTTTCAGGTCACTGATAGTTTTCGCGAACCTTAAAACTATGCGCTTAGCGACCATCTTGGTGATATGTTTGGGTATGTTGCCATGGAGAAACAGTTGGATGCCAATTTAGTAGAACAAAACATCTAATTTCGGATAAGCTACGTGTTTCTTTCTTTTCTTTTAATAAAATAGTTTTGTTTGATAATTTTTGATTTTATCTTTTATATTCATACATCTATTTAATTCTAATAACTGCTTTTATGCAATTTAAAAGTCATACACGCTCGTCTTCTCGGTTGTGTAAAAGCATATTAGATGACATCAGAATGACCGATGTGACGTCATGTAAGAACTATGAATAGGTGAGAGTGGACGACAATCCCACGAATTATCTTATGATTGAGGAACTATCCTCTGGTAACTTAACCCCTTCGGCAGGGTTTACCGGTGGTGGGAATCGTACCAGAACCCGATATCTCCCGGATGCGAGTACCGTGTGCTATCACCGAGCTACCTCCATCCACCACACATGTGTACCTGAAGAGACCCAGACGTGGCGGTAAACCCAATATTGGACCGGGAGAGCAAATAACCCAACAACCTTAGGGACCTGCACAGTCGTGAGGCAATTTGTCCCTGGAGCTTCCATCTGTTGACGTTTCCACGACAAACCTTTATGTCCAGACTGGGAAATATTCAAGGCTGAAATACCATATCAAGATTTTTAGCAGAGCAAAATACTGCTGAGCAATTAAAATAATATTATAGCCACTTGCCAGATTGAGACCAACCTGCAAACAGTCGTACCATGACGACAAGTGCATTTTAATTAAATCAACAATCATTTCATATTCGTTTTTATTTATTATAAGCACTTTCATCATATTTTTAGATAAAGTCCGAAATGACACTGGTGCATCTCAGGTAGTCAGTCGGTCTGATTACAACTAATCGACTTGCAATGCCTGTTATCCTTGTACTTGCTGACTTCCCTTTCTTTATACTCAGCACAGTCGACCCAGTACATTTTTTTATTTCAATTCTAGAGAGAAACATTAAAAGAAAAGTACAGCTAAAAGTAGGTAGAAGAAAAAATGGTAGGTAGAAAATATTGGCTTCTTATAACTTTTACAAACGCATCATAATGGACGCTACGTTTGATTTATGCCCATGGTTCTAACATGACAACACCTGGTATATCGCAGTAGTTTTACGTCACACTCAATCAAGCCGTCACGCAAGTATCTAATCTTCCCTGTGTAAAGCCATGATAAGAGGTGACTGATAATATATAAGCTGGCTGATTGGCCTGCTAACATTTTGATGTCATGTTATTTGAGGCTTAATATGACGTAAGCGTTCAATTGTCGCTTATCCATCAATCAAGTCGCTGAGTATACCTCAATGGAATCATTCAGTGTGGAATGAGTATTGTTGGTGGTGGGAATCGAACCTGCGATGTATAATTAACCGTCGTTGATCTGTAGTATCACAATGATGAAATCAAGAAGATGAGTAGTCACACTCGGTATCATACTGTAACGTAACTCTGCACGTCCTTGGCTAACTTCTCTGCTCAAGAAACGAGAATAGCACTATGACTTCCTCCAATGAACGATTGTAGAGAACAAACATTCAAAATGTTCCCAGTAACGTGTCAAATAAATACGCATTCTATTCCTTTGCTTTTCTGTAAGTGAAGTATATTTGACGAACGTTAATACCCAAGAAATAACATAAAAGCAGCGCATACTCATATTTATTACCCCTCCCACAAAACTCTGTTTCAAAACGTCCTCCGCTCTGTTAATTATTTCAACTTTATTTAATATGCTTCGTTACCTCCTAAAGTTAATCAAACCTTGTTTTCCTTACAAAAAAAAACTCTTCTTTTCAACGAAATTTTCTTTTTAACGAATGTTTCTATTCCATATTTATCTTATATGTAATGTAAAGAGAGAAAATACATTTTAAAATGAAACCAGCGCTGCCACGCGGAGAAGCTCTAGTTAAACTTGATGCATATCCACCAGGCTGTGAATCAAGTACAACTATAGCGTAGCGGCGCTGATTTCATGTACCGCATTTGTGTGCTAACGTTTTGATTGGTATTTAGGGATAGTATATTGAGAAGAGAGTAGTAGTATTCTGACTAGGAAGTTTAAAATTGTGATGCGATTGACGTAATATATAAACAAATACAACTTGGCGCAAACAGAATGCACTGTTTAATAGCGGAAAATCAACAAATTAATTTAGCATACAAGTCTCTCTAGATATTTGGTTTCTCGCATCAAGTTCCACAATGTATAGCGGTAATTGCCACCATTTTAGGTCTACAGGGAGACGTCTGAGATTAGAGCCTCACAACTAGCATCGGCACCAAATGTGTGTTGCCAATAAAACCGGAGAGTTTCCTATTCACCACTCAGTATGTCATCAATCTCCCGTGAGTGCGGACGTGGTTTGCGTTACTTGCTACGTTCTCTGTGAATTGTCTCCATGCACGTCTTGGTTTATCTCTGTGGTCGTGGACAACAAGACGCCAACCAACTCGAGACTTCCACAATACATCAAGCATTGCTACGTCTTCTCGGCGTTGCGTAGGAGTTTACTTCGTTATAGTAGATTCTTTATTTGTCTTTCCATTTCTCTATCCTCTATAACCATCGTTATATTCTCTCTCACTCACCTCACATCACTTCTCCACTGTTGCGCCGTATATCCTGATTAGTGTACGGGTAGGTTAGCTTTTACAACTCTTATTTCAATATACCTAAATTTCATTCCATTTTTTCGGAGCACACACATTCATTCATTTATTCATTAATTCATTCAGCTACACCACATTCATTCCCAGCAATCTTTTCAGAAATATAATCATTAACTGAAATTGTAATAAAATAATAACTCTTTTTTTCTTTACCTTAGAAAGAAATTTTCAAAACTAATGTTTTCATACAAGAAAGAAATATTCTTTTATATAAGTGTAATAAAAGTTATCGTCAAAAACGTAATGATTTATTCATCGTTATGTGATCGTAGAGTGCTGATAGTGATAAAAGATAAATGCACTGTTCCCACGCCAACGTAACGTGTACAATTTTCAGCTTTATTTTTAAACTTAAATGGTTCTATAAACGACCAAAATATAGTAGTTTCAGACGTGGTCTCTTATCTAGTACCGGTAGCATGAAATCAAAACTCGTGAATATTCCGTCAAGTTTAGATTCTGAACAGTGTACGTATTGCGAAGATCTCACCAACCATATAGTAATAGGTTCCTTTGATTTATCTACACCTTTTGTACTTTTTGCAGTGTACCCCATGACATTGGGGACAGTGCATAAAGTACAAAAGTGTAGGTAAATCAAACGAACCTAAATTTCTCGTTTAAATATCGAACCCGCGTTACCCAATCGACGACCATGTTGCACGCGAGCACAATTGAAACACGGCCACTGATTGGGGAACGCGTCTTTGCTTCGCTCGCAACGCCGAACTACAAATAAAACATGATTTATCTATGTGTCACACGCAGACACTTATTGACCCGGAATAATGCTAAAACCACGCACACAATTGTAAAACGATACCAAGGTCACTTACTTTTAAAACCGGTGAAATTTCGGAGTAACCCGTTCCTACTCCTTCCTCAGACAGGGCAGTTGGCCTCGGTCTGATGAAGGAGTAGGAACGGGTTACTCCGAAAATTCGCCGGTTTTAAAAGTAAGTGAGCTTGGTATCGTCTTACAATTGTGTGTGTGGTTTTATGATTTATCTTATATATGTATTTGTAATAATTATGATACGACATTCACACATAACAGCGTGAAATACTCGCGCATGTGTAAGAAGCAACGGTTGGAGGAAACGATCTCTCACACGTGTTGTTATTTAAGAGAGCTTCTGCATCACTAGAGCCACTTTACATATTATCCGTACGTAAGTTTACACAGTCTAGACGAATAAGATGACGGTGTTGCGTGTTTCTCTCGACAGCTGCCGTGACGCAAGTGCTAAGCTACCCCCGCCAGATTCTCCCTCTCTTGCCTAACTGGAGCCGATAACCCGACGCATCGTCTCTGGCGCGTGGGTGCAGGGGATTCGTTACGAGAATCTCTTCGGCCACTCATTCACATTGTGTCTGGTCCATTGTTAGCAAGACACGTAGGAGTAGAAGAGAGAAAACTATATGTTTCACACCTCCTCAATCGCGTAACAAATTATTCTTGCACGCCTATCTGAGCACGTATCATGTACTAAAGCTACGTTTAAATAGTACTCAATGTCATTACTCAATGACAACCCAAGACTACCATACATATGCTTTCGTCACAGGCGAGGTATTCGTAGCCAATCAGCGATCGGTATTTGCGCGCTATTGTCTCGGGCGTTTCGCTGGTTGGCTATGAGTGCCTCGCCTGTGACAAACGTATTTTAAGGTTTGGTTGCCTATACACAAAAGTTCTTGACCTAGGGCCTATAATCGATGCCTTGCTGACGATATGCTATCCTACGCCAAGGCGAACTAGATCCCTTTAATCACCGTTAGCGCAAAGTTCAACAAATATACCCAGCCAATTACCTTCCATCGCAAAATTGTTTACTGATAATTATAGTGTCGGTTGATAATCCCCCCTTCTAACTAAAGCAATCAGAGGGAGTGCGCGGCGTGTTTCTACGCACCCACGCACGCGTGCGTCAGTAACCGCGTAACGTGCGGCAGCCGTGGGCGTTCGCCGCACAAGCGTCGCTTCAAGCCGTGCTGGGAAACCCTGTGCATTTATTTTAGTGTGAATAAATTAATTATTGTGTAATACGTTGCACGTGACAGGAGATTGCAATTATCAAAGCACGACAATTTACTAACTCGTGTGCATGTGAGGGTGTGTACACAACGTAATGCACATTTATTTACAGAGCGTTACACACTACTTGTCTGCATTTAGTGTGAAAGATAACGGACAATACCTGTGAATTTTATTTGGTTTTGATAATTGGCACGAATTGGTTGATCTGTTTCTAGGATTATATCTATCCTAGTGGTTTTGTCTCCCTAAAAATACACTTGATGTAAAATCATTTTACAATGTGGTGCATCATTATTTCGAACTAAATGTACGAAAAAAAGAATTTGGTTCGAGCTAGATTCTTTGGTCAACCGAATAGCTGTATTAAATTACTATCTGGTACACTTTTGTTTTATAAATGTTCTCTTGCCATAACGTGAGGTTCAATATTACGAATGTAACGCTGCCCTCACAAACACACGTCCCAAGATAAGTGTTTCACTAGCGAGGAATACAATGTTAATTAACGGATGAGACTTCGTTCAGGAAATGCTCTTGTACATAGAATTATGTTTTTTCTGGCAAATAAGTCCTTTAAATAATTGGGACTGATGTTGTACTCGAACCAACTGATTCGAGGTGGAGCAAATGGTGGAGGTGCCGGGTATAATCTTGGCTTCTTTTAACGTCATTCAATAGTGTTGCTGTGTATTCACTGTTGCCATTTTATGTGCGCTGTTACCTGATGAATTCATGATGGCTTTTCAAATGAATGGTTATACAACTCTGTACATAGAAATCTGTAACGCGGGACACGACACAAATTTATGTTTTATGTATAAGCCAACGTTTCATTCCGTACTTTTCATTACTCATAAAAGCTTGCAAAATCATAATCCTTTGTTACAAAACGTTTTTAATGGAAAAATTACTTAAAGTAGAGACCATTCAGATTTTGTTTCGCAAGTTTTGAAATTTTATTGTACGTACATTCTCAATTCAAATCTTTCTACGAAATGCAAATATCAATAAAGCTTTTAAATCCAAGACTTTTTTATGATACAAAAGATCTCACAATAATTTGATTCACTGAAGAATGTTATTATTTCTTTTTAGAGCCATGTTTAATGTGAACAAAAGACTGCGTACATATTTTGTTCAGTGGAATGTAACAGTGTTAGTTAGTTGGGTTAGTCCTCATATGAAGTATCCATAATGATGTATCTTGTGCGGTTTCAACACACCACAAAAATAAATTCTCATCCCAACCCGGCTCAAAACGTATAAATATTAGAGTGGTGGCTTTCTTCTTGTTTCGTTTCAGATAAAGTAATCTCCCCTCTGTTGGTGTTTGGTTCCAGTTCCCGGCGTCCCGACACGTAATAAGAATGAAGATTTTCGTCTTCAACAAAGACCCCAAGGAATGACTCTTGAGAAGGCTGTGACGTGAAGGCCAGTTTCTCCTGGGCATACCATAAACATCCCACTATCCAATTTACTTGTCACCTGTAACAGGTCTTCTCCAATAAAAACTTTCCTCAGTTCGGCAAGGATCACGAACATTCGCTCCCGTGCGCTTATTGTCTACATGTACAGCGGAGTTATAACGCTACGAATGCGACTTTGCATACACAATGTCTGTAATATGTATTATTAAAATAGAGTTTATTAAATTGCATTTCACTCTATTTTTCATCTTAATATCCTACACAGCTGTTATAAGAAACGTATAGTCATATGATATTAAATTCGAGATGCGAATATTATGTTTTTGTATACGAACCAATTGTGTGTAACTTAGTGTCTCGGTGTGTGTTATTGGAAGTGCGTGTGCGACTCATATTCATATAACGATTTGTTTTTGTAGTGAACATTGCGTTCTGTGTTCTGATTTGTAGCACATTTATGAAAGCCCTATTAAATAGGATTCAAATAAATTAAGCTAGTTGTTAAGAGGCCGAAGCCCGAACCACGTTTACGTCACGACCAATGCTCTACTTAAACAGACAAAGATATGAACATGGAGTATGCCTAATCTATATTAGTATATTAATGCATGGTTGCTTGAACGGGAATACTAAAGATGTGAGCTGATTATTTAAAAATTGTTTCAACTGTTGGTCTGTTGAACACAACAGTCCTTTTCAAAAAAACTAACATCTATATTAATCATACCAGCGGCCGGCTTGATTGGAAACGAGATCATAACGCCATTGGATTCTTCAACAGTAACCTCAGTAATTAAGTGTATGTAATCATACAATAAAATAAATTTCCTAGAAAACGTATTAACCAAACCAAAATTGAAGTGGTCTAGAGTTTAAAACGACTCCCTTCGATATATTGACTTGATTGAATTGTGCCTAACGCACTCGAGTGCGTCGAGTGGTCGACTATTTCGCCGTAAAACCGCATCTCGAGATTATGCCCGCCCTAGGATTGCCAACCGCTCAAGTAAATGTGTTTACTTAGTCCTAGTGGCGCTAACAATAGATACAACAATAACCCTTGTTCTCAAACGATTCAACTAGTGGTCATTTCTAGATAATGAGAAACGAAAACATTATATTATTGATGATGAAACCAAGGGAGAATTTTAAATAAGAAACACACAGCAAGAACAGTTACCTCGGTCATAAATATAAAACAAACAATTACTATAAAGCGCTAAAATACTAAAATAATTTTCGAGAGCATCTGCTGTCTTCCTCAGACGCGAGAGTAACCGTGATTACTGTTCGTGTTGTGTTTTTTTAAATTTTCATTGCATTATTTATACTTAAAGGCTGGTCCACACAGATTTTTTACGCATAAGATTTAAGGTTTAACGCGTAGTCGTAAAGTTGAATCATAGGAAACACGTACTGGCGTTCACACAAAGTTTTAGTTTTAAGACATTGTTTTCATTGTTGTTTTTAAAACAACGTCTTAAAACCTTAAATCTTATGCTTAAGAAATCTGTGTGGACCAGCCCTAATTAATTAATTCTGAACATATCTGCAATTCCATATTCATTTTCTTTCCCTTCTATCTGAACCACCCGGTATCATTTCGTCTCCATTTCCAAGGCGGTGTTGGAAAACAATCCTTTTAAGTTGATTAGAGAAGGAACAAAGACTGTTCATTTGCTTGAAGGTATCAACTAATTTGTGTGACCATGACTGTGGCTTACCTAAATGTTCTTGTTAATTTTGTAATTTACGTTTGAATCTTGCCGCACTAATTAGCTATGCCTTGTGGGGTGTAGGCAGCACGTTTTCGGTACAGCGAGACCCTCTGAGTTAGCAGCGTTTCAAGGGATAGTCAGGTGGAAAACTAAAAAATCACCAATGACTCAATGAGTCATGAGTGCATGAAATTCAGTTATGTGTAAAATAAAATTGATAAAGGTTGCTTCAATGCAAGAAAAAAATAGCAATATAAAAATAAAAATACAGCTGTATCGGTTCTGAGCTCGCTAGCGTCTTCCAGAGCACTCATCGTGTTAAAATCGGAGACTTCATTTTAAGTGCAAGAGATAATTCTCAAAGGAGACCAATTTTACCATAGAACTTGCCCGTGTAGCACTTACACGCGCGTTAGATGCAGTGAGTGTTGAATCATGGCAACGCCGCAGCGCACAGGTGTTTAAAATTGGGGTGGCTATCCGACGGACCTCACTTATTCCGCATCAATGGAGAGCGGCAAACTTCGGCTTGCACATAAAATGAAGTCTTGGATTTTTTTTTTATACGAGACCAGCCACAACGCTCGGCGACTGCGGACAGTGCCGCTCAAAACAGATTGCAACTTTTTCTACATATCAAGTCACAAGAAAATTAATTGCAGGGCATTTTGTAGAAGTACACGTTCGTACTAAGAAGCATGTTATCGGTAGAGAAACGATGCACATTAAACCTCGTGACCGATTTTTGATAAGGGCCCTATTTTAGCGGTGGTTCTACCATCTCGAGGCAACATTTTTTTCATATGGGACCATGAGAAAAGTTGCTTGGTGCTACTTGGTAGCAACAAGCCAAAAAATCGCGTTTTCTTCAATTTTTTAACCCCCTGCTTTTAAAGTATGGTACCTTTAAGTCATGTTTTCCATATTTGAGGGTTGACATATACAAATGATAGTTTTTTAGTTTTTCACCTAACTTTCCCTTTAAACTAAGTTAATTACATTTCTATATCTTGTCATATAAGTTACAGTGAGTGTTATGCTAGTATGAGCTTAATTATGTGTTCATTATTCATGGATTTGTATTACACATTTTGTTGAGCTTGATGTTTTCAATTACATTGTGAGTTGAATGGTATGAGAACCTGACATGAGGACAATGAGATTACATGTTGGAACTTGTCATGTGACGTCACAGAACAGACTCAAAATGTGCAACGTTATATTTTAACACTATTATCTCACTAAGATGAATGATAATTACACGGTAGAGTTTTCGGACCATTGTGCCGCGTTTATTAAACTTTTAAAGTGAGTAAGAGGCATATTTACTGGACGTTTCACCGCCAGGCATGAGTGGCATCGTCGAAAGAGTGGCATGAAGGTAGGTGATGTTTCTCATTTGGGCTCATTACTTTGGTGCTCGGAGCAGGTTGATTGTGTGGCGGGGGGAGGGAGGGGGAGGGGGCGGGTGAGGGGGACGCTGAAGAAGAATACAATTTCGTTTGTGGCAGTGTTTTTTAGGGGGTGGGAGTTAAAATGTAGGTCCTCTAGAATCTAGATGCTCTTAATTTAAAAAAAACATCCCCTCCATTCAAGTTATCGTCGACACTGTACGAAGAATACTACCCAACTTCAAGGCACTCTTTTAAGTCCACAGCTAAGGGTAAAAGGTCAAGTGATCAATAAATATTACATGCATATAGCATATGTGTGGAAATTATCCCAAATTAACTAGTACAATGCTCACGAAATAGCAGAGTGCAACAGTACCAACTTAATGTTCAACCTCTCTTGTTCCTAACATCTATTGAAACATGTCCATTAGTGATAATTTACAAGCGTATGTTGGTTACCTATAAATTCCAAACAGCGGGGTTAACTGATGAGGCTTGTGCATTTATTAACCGGAATATAGCCTTTACGAATGTGTGGAAGAACGTTAACAATCTGTTGCTTCGTTGAAACAGCGTGTAGAGAAATGGGCGATCGATAAGGAACTGAGATCGACATGAGCCTTATTATTGTTGGATCAAGTATATACTCACTTTATACGTGGTACAATGCCCCGAAACCGTAAAATGTAATTACTACGTGGGCCGCGAAAACCTCTAATCATACATAACATAAAATGATAATGTTGTTATTCAATATCCTGGTGATGATGGATCGCATCTACTCATTTCCACGTTCGTAATTTCCTGATGTCAGGGAATACATATTGTCTTGTCTGTCGTTTCAAGTAACCGTGTTGTCGCACATGTCGACACCAACGAGAAATATTATTATCTGTCTTCCTCTTGCCCCACCCACCCACACAAAAAAGAGCGCTGACAACATCTCTAGTGACTTCACTGTCGCAGAGAGCAAGAAAGATAAATTCATTGTACGAGTCGCGAAGAATAAGTCGCGCGTACACAAGAGTAAGGCAATAACGGCGCTCCTCGTCATAAACCTGACGCGCAATTCTTGCTACCCAAACTCCTTCATGTCGATCTCTGTTCGCAACTCGATACTTCAGTCACTCAAAGGGAGGCAATATATACTATAGAGGACGCTCACTCACGACGTCTCTGGATATTGAAGATATCTCGTCACTATTGGTGATATCGATGTGTCTGACATATACCTTTAGCAGACGTTCAGTTATTGCTTTTTGGAAATGTCCACGTTCATTTTCATCTAACTCTAACAGATATTATCAATGTATTAACCAACCAGACAGATCAAGCAAGAACTCACAGAATGATTTGCAGAGTAAAAGCAGTATACTTAAAATAATGTTGCTGATAACAATACAAAATTATCACAGTTCTACCAATGGTTCTACATATTATTACTAATGTAAATAAATAAACAGTATACCAAAGTTAAGGAGAAGACAGGTGATCTGGAATAACCTCAGTTACCTTAACTGAGGTTAAGAAACGTAGTGTGAACGTGGTATGCATCATAACGGACAATTTAAGCTCGTGGTCATGGAATGGAAGCCATGGTCAAATAACGTAGCCCAAGTACTTCTTCCACTATTCACGGACAGTGTTCCGATGAGATCAGACTAAAATATACAAAAACACCACAAAGTAGACTAAACTATCTAGTTTCTAGCCCCAATCGGGAGATGAGGGCGAAGTCCCTTGATATGTTATTAACTTCTAGAACCAAGATTTGAAGTAAGAGTGATATCTAGCTAAAGTGTAATGTATACTCTACTAACTAACACTATTGATAATGTGGATGTTGAACTGAGTGTTGAGGATTCCCATGTATGCACTTAGTAAATAAATTAATCCTCGATTGTGTATAACATTTCATCATTGACACTTGCGATTAAATATATTACTGTTGATTTCAAGCTATGCATTTCGAATAGATTGACAGTTAAACTCATAAGTGTCGAATGTACTGATATCTTGCGTATCTGAGTTAAGTTAATTATAGGGGAACAAAACATTATGGTTATAAGTGCACATACGTATAGTATCAGTAAAACAGTGGTATTCGGTATTCGAACGAATAATAAGCCTATTCAAGTAAAGACAGTAATTTTTCTCTTGCACGTGAGAGCTATGTGTAAGATTTCAATATAAACATACATACACTTATTAGTTAAATTGGCTCACATATTTTCTTTTAAAATAAACGTGGTTTCAATGAATATAGTATAAATTATATTCCTGTTATTTTTTGTGGGTAATACGCTTAGAAATTATAGCTTTAAAATCCAGTTAGCTCAGATAAATGCGATGCATATTTTGTATTCGGATTTAACTTTCAAGTGATGAATGCTGTCCTGGAAACGGGTACTCTCCGGGTTAGAACCACAAGAGATTACAGTTTTGTTAATAATACCACAAGTAAGCTATACATCAAATCGAAAAAGCAATTACACTGCACCCTGCGGTTTCATAATCACTACTAGGGTATAAATATTTCCAGTATTGTAATCAGTAAGGTTGATATTTTGATCGAATTTGTATTACTAGCTAGAGATACTAATGAACAAATTAACAACGCTATATATTGATTACAAAAAATGTTTCGCTTACGAAGCTGTAACGTGCAGAGTTGTATTGTAGCATTCTTGACTCTTGAGATATCAACGGTAATTATAGGTTTGGTTTTAATACTGAAAGAATCTCTCCGCCTAGAAGCAGCAGATATTGTCGTGTTATTACACCTTTATACTCTGCAACGCAATGTTTGCTGGTGCATACAATAATAACGTCCGTATAAAACATTAACGGCTCGTTGCATAATATTGATGAGCACAGATAAAATAACTTGTGCCGTATGAAAGAAAATACACTTTCAGAAAGATGCAGTTTTTGTTTATTTTATTCGCCGACTTTTTGGGATTATAAAGGTTTTAAAATGTACTGTATCTACGCTGGGTTCACACTCAGTTTCCAGTTGAGAACATTAGTATTTTATTGCGCGCCTCATAGGACGTTTCTATCGCGTCTCCAAAGCAATTAAATTGCGGTTTTGTCGTCGGCGATGGGTTGTGGGAGGGGGAGCGGGGGGGGGGGGGGGGGGTATTACGAACAGAACAGAATCCTTCGCGTATCCTAATTAGTCGATTTTAATATACGACCGCCTAAAACTATATTAAGCTCTTGGAAGTTGTATTTATTTTAAAACCTGACCATTCAGCAGTCATGTTACCAATATTTAAATAGAGAATACACCACATGATTGTGTTATGACTATTTCTGAAATGTGTAATATTGTTCTTTTAGTCATAAGCGACTCCGGTAATTACAACTTTAAACCAACGTAGGTCTGTGCTTACAATTTGTAATTTTTACCTTCGTATTTTCATACCAGTATGTAAAAATGGTTCAATTTTAACTCATGTTTTGCATTAAATGTTGTCGAAAACATTATTGTTAAAATGTTCCACGTGTGGTTTGAAGGGGGAAGACAAAACTTCGATTTTTACTTTACAAAGTATAATACGGCAAGAGGACAGGACATACACGGTATGTGAGCATCATGTGCTGGAATGTTGCATGAACAGAAAACAAATGCAAATGATATACCTTCATACAATTAATAAATTATTCTGATTTGATTTGTAATGTGTGTTCATCCGGCTATCTTGCTATTCCATTGTCTATAACATGGCGTAACTGTTCTGCATTTCTTAGGTGCTTCTAATTTTCGCCAATTTTGCACAAAACAACTGACAAATTGGTAAAAAGATAATTTTCTTCTTTCGATACTTGAGTAACTCTCAACATTGAGATGCGGTTGTGATGCAAGTTAGCGTCCAAAAGAGTTTTAATACAATTATTATGTGTTAACTCTTAAAAAGTAAAGCCGGCAGTGGTTTCAAACCAAAGCTATTTTTTCTACCACTCAGAAAATACTGAAACGATTTCTTTTATGTTTAAACGCACAATTGATGCTGTCAACCAAACAACTTCGAACAGTGTATTCAAACAAGTCAACGCTATTGTCATTGAAGTTCTAAACAAAAAATACTTCTGCGAACACTCATTCGTCTGCAAGTTATTCACAGTTTGAATACCTATTGGGGGCGAGTTTATAAGAGAAAACATAGCAAGGCGGAGCAGGTCGAATAAAATGAGGGCGGCGTAGCACGTAATGTATAGGGTATCATATTTCCGCCATCTTTGAACTTTCGGCCGCCATTGCAACCATTCTGGAATACACAGCCCTCTCGAATATAATTCGTAATTTCAATCATTTCAACGGGTTACATTGAGGCACAGCCTTCTTGAACGTCGCTTTATAACTCCATGGTTCTATCGCGGATTGAGTGGGTAGGACTGGAGTGAGAAAATCATTAAAAACCATTGATTTCGGTTTCACTTGTACCGTGTTGATAGCGATCACTTGTTTTGATAGAACACGTAAACACTAACAGGTGACGTGATTTAATAAAGTGCTTTGATCAGAAGAAGATTGCGATAATAAGGTTGAAATGAAACAACCCCTTCAGCATTGAGCCCTATATTACTCAACGCCTTCAGCTTGGCGCATGGGTATTTAGCAATCTGACCCTCATCAGGCGTAGGTTTACTCTAGGATGAAGCTGATCAGCGGTGAGATTGAGAAGGGACCTCGCGCACGCTATCGGACGCTACCCCTAATATTGTTAGACAGGCGTTGCCTTCGCGTCTGCCTGGCGTCCTTGGTTATTTTCAGAGGAATTTCACAAGCAAACACGATCTCTATGCCAGTCCGTTGGCAGTGGCACTTCGTTCCGTCTTTATTGTTAAAATCATTGCTAGATTACAGTTTTGACATGAAATATTTTGACATTCGTCGGGATTATAATGATTGCCATTAATGATTCAATTATGGTGTGTGTGTTGAGAAGATTAAGTTATTTTTTACCTTGAAATTGAAATGTTTAGTCACAAATCTATGTTCTATACTTTTAAGAGATGTTTCAGTTATACGGAGCAAACAAGGGTTTCCACTAGCAACAACCCGAAAGGTTTGACTATTTATGATCACATGGTTGTATACACTAATTATTGTCTATGAAATTTTAATATATCTTGTCTGGCCGATAAATGTAACTCAAGGAACTTTTAGAGTAATTTTATGTACCGAAAAATACTTCGTGTGGACAACCGTAAATAAAACTCACCATATTTAATTTCGAATTCCGAACAAATATTTTATCACCGGGAAAAGTTGTGTAGTGAATGTATGATATGATAATAAAAATCACGTCGATTTAACTTGGAAGGAGGTGTCGTATTAACAAACAGGGAAGTGACGCATGTTACAACTACAAACCTAAATCTAGTTGCATTTCGTTTTCACGTTTCAACTATTGTAGTGATAATACGCCCGTTGTCAGATGTGGTGAGGTCGCATTCTTATCACGGTCAATGCAGTGGAATTGCAGGTATGGGGAAATCCCGCGACGAATACCGTTGAAATAGACCACGTGGAACTTCGTCAAAATAATAATAATTTTTGGTAGGAATACCTGTTATAAGATGCGCACCAGTTTTACCAGATGTCCTGGTGTAGACTAACTACATTTAGCTATGTTAGGGTGTTTGGATAGTTGGGAATGAATGTCCGAGGGCTGTTAGTAGGACACGATCCCAGCAATATCCAGTGGCCGGAATCGAACCGGCGACCTTCTGAAAGTCACGCGTCTTACCGCTGAGCTACCTCTATCGGTTAGTGAATGTAAGTACCATGTGCCTCATGAAACAAAACGATAAAAATACAGATTCACATGATACACTCATTATAGCTGTATTTCGAAAAGTTTGTTGCATTATCAGATTCACCGAGCTGTTTCAACCTTCAGCCCAATAGATGGCTCAAACGTACAACCAAATCTCTACCTCCAATGCAGAAGGTCCAGGGTCCGATTCCTGGTTGAGACTGGGTATTTTAATATTGGAATTTGACTTAAAAGTATCTATGTGATAAAGGTGTATATGTAAACGGTGACGTTTGAGCCGTCACAGCCACAAAGCATATTATAAATTGTCTAAATGTCCCCCACTGAAAATCAGTTCCTGAAATATTTGGTAGATATAATCATATAATAAATACAAACATATTTTATTTTATTATTTTTTTAATTCTATATGGGATTCGAGTCAGATTCTAGCTACCACACGGAGCACCTCCATTGCGCCAATTCGATCCAATATACTGCGAAATCTGTATTGAAAATTATTGATTTCATTAACACAGGTAATATTGTAACTATTCCAGCCGTGTACAACCCCGGCCAACAGTTCGCCGCAAATAGTTCGGAATAACTGTGCATCCCACATCCGCTGTTCGGTGGTTGGTATCGATTTTCCACCCAATAACTCGCGCCCTGTTTGTGTGGTAGACTTGTCACAATATACTCGTACAATAAACTGTTGCGGCCAACAGAACATTGGTCGTGGAAAAATAAAAATTGCCACGTTTAATAATATAGTTCGTGCTTCGCCGAGCTTAGGTAGAATCGAAACTCTGGTATTATGTCGTGTATTTTTAAAGTACTTTTTAACATAATATAACTCTTTGTGTGACAAGCGCACCTATTGTCGTGTACTAAACAGTAGCGTGCAGGTCATCGAAATTTAGCTCAATAAAACGAATGTATCACGACTTTAGATGATGTAGGTAAATCTATATACGTTACGATATGGTTTATAGAAACAGGTTACAACACTATTTAAAGACTACGGCCCCGTATTATGAACAGCTTATAAGGAATTTAATAGGAGCTAATAAGTAGGTGGATTTTAAGGCTTCTGATTTGTAGTTGCCACGGTGAAAAGTTATTACAGCTACTAACTTCCTTATCAGCTGTTAATAATACCGGACCTAAGTAAAAATTAGTATTTACAAATTACCAATATCTCAAAACTTGATTTAGTTGGCACATACGTCTAACGCCCATATCTCTAAAACATTGCTGTATCTGCGTTTGTATTTTTGTGTTTGTATGTATTTTCTACAACACGAAAAGCAACCAAACATGAACTATCTGAGCATAAACAAGGGATTGTTAAGTTTGACTACAGAAACCACCAACAAAAAAGATGTTGATGATTTTACAAACATATTTGAATTTCTTACCCTTAATTACATGTTACGAAAAATTAGGGCTGCCCACCGATAAAAAAAATCATATCGATATCGCGGATGTAATTATCGATATCTTATCGCGATATCGAATTTTTTAAACTCGGTATCGATATTGCCGATATAGGATTTTTTTTCAAACCAGCCAGAGACCATTCATTATAAACAATTTAATATGAATAATTTAACGTCGAAATGTTTTACTATGTGCGTCAATTTGTGTGTTAAAAATGTATCCGCAAAACAGCGATGTTGTGATTGGCGTGACGTGACGTGAGTGTGACAGACTGGCAGAACGAGCGCGGGCGCAACAGACTCCCGGCCGGCGGGCGATGAGGGCGAGTAGGTACCAACGCGAATATTGCGGTGTATGTATCACCTGTGGTATCACAAAGATGCAGAAGCACAACACCGCCAAACTTTTTGTTTTTTTACGATAGTTGACACTTGATCGATTTTGCGAAACGTACGATATATTAATTCTATATCGATATCGAATTATTTTTCTATTATCGATATCGTATCGAATTATCGATATCGTTGGGCAGCCCTACGAAAAATGTGTATGTGGACAAATTATTAATTTAAAATTTGACTCAAATATAAGAGGAAAATAATTCAAAAAGAAGTTCATTTAAAAAAAAGAAGTACTCTTGTCTTTTGACATTTGTTTCTATTTTCGTTTTGATATAAATTGTTTGTTATTCTGTGTCTTACGGCAACAGCTATGGCTGCAAAAACCAATAAATGTTGTTATTATTATTAAATAACAATATTATAACAAAACAAATGTATGTATAGGCAATTTTACGCGCAGTTTAGTGGGCGCTGACACCTTGGGCTTCCGCCATTACGACCATTCTACCAAATACTGTAACAATCCAGTAGTCTATTTAATTCTATACTTCCTTCGCTTAATGTCTACTAGCAACGAACCTTATGCGATAATATTTCCGCAAATATTTGCAATTGATATACCTAAAAAAATTGAACCGATCTGCAAAAATCCATAAAGTAATGGCTGTGTGTGAAATCTAAGATAATAGTTAGATTGAAAAGTGAATGCTACCGAATTAAGAAAATTGTGTGATATTTGTATTTACCTTTGATACATTACTACTAATTCTTAATAATAAAAAATGTGAATTTTAACTTGAGAAAATCAATCGTTTGTTCGTAAATTGCTTCCATATTAAATTTTTGAATCACATTAAAATGTATAACATTTATTATTTTAAGAACCTCCTCTCTGTGTGAATCTTGGACCCAACATGTAACTATGAACTTTTTGAATGGGTACCACTTGTTTCTCAGAGAATGACCGCGCCTATGACTACATTAGGCTATGTATAGACATATTATATAGGATATCCCATTGCCTCTATTTTAAATCGGTTTCATTATAGATTTGGTAAACATGTTTAGAATCGTGATGCATTGCAAGGACTTTTAAAATACTGTTATTTGTTTATAGTAAAAGATCTGTATGGACTAATGACACTAAATAAAAAGTTGTTGGTTCTTTATACACCAAAATTGATAATTAGAAAATTAAAGTGATATAACGTTTATTTGACTGAACAATGTACTATGTATATATCGGACCACTTTCCAATTGGAAAACATCAAAACAATATGCTCACTAATTCAGCAAATTGATTTTCAAACTATCTACAAAAAGCAATAACGTAAACGATTTTTACAATGTGCAAATACAGAGATGACTCAACGCTACCGCCCAAGGCTCCGATTTCTGCTACTCTAAATATTAGCTCAATTTTGTCCCAAAAGTTTCATCAGTCACTAGACAAATCCTACCAAAAAATACCATAAAACCAAGGGCTATATAGATAGTCACTTGAAGAGGGCGTGAATTGTACTTGAGCAGGTTTCATGCGAACAATTATTAAATCTTTTATTCAGTCTTGTGTGTAAAACTGTAGAGCCGATATGACAACCAAATGCAATTACAGTCTAACAGAAATGACTTTAAACTGATGATGCGGTGGTTCAGCGGTATTAGACGGATTTATGTTTCAAAGTGCACTGTTTAGATTTCCACAATCCTACTACGTTTTGCTTCCAATTCAATCAGTATACAAACATACAACTACCTAATTATCTATACTATAAAAATGGTACCGAAACAAACGACCTCCAGAATTATAGTCTCGTCTTCTTGCAGGAGATCTTAATTCAATTGTGCAGAGCACCAAATTAAAATAATTACACGCAAAAGAATATTAATTTTATTTCCTCGTTAACATTAGCACACTGTCTTAGAATGATATATCTGTTGCGTGAATTTTAAGTCTGTGCATTTTTATGTTGTTTCTTTTGCAAGCTTTTTAAGCTCAGCGTACGATTTTTCTGACCGCAGGAGGCCGCTGTTTTGAAAAGGCGTCGGGCATTAAGGAATGAATGCTTTGCTTTCGAGCCCGCTGACTCACAATTTCCTTTACATTTACACACGTATCTTTTCCCGACCGTTACAATAATCTCTGATGACGACATAGATAATGTGTTTGCCACCCACTGATTTAACACTCGAATAACGTTGGGGAGCTTTACAAAACAAACACTTGCTATAGCTCTCATTTCAATAAAATATTACTGATGTATAATACAGATGATCCCCTTTTAAAAACACCTGTATAACACTGACTTCAAAATGTAATTAAATGTGTTTTGAAAACAAAAAATGCGTCGCTCAATACTTTAATATTGTTTTCATATATTAACATGTATCTGTATAGTTTGGTAACGGCGTTGGCACATTCAATTTTTTATTTAAATCCAATCTTTAGATCACAGTTTGTAGTCCCAGAGCGTATTCGCTTTCTACGACGCTTGTGTCGATTCCTGTTACTTAGAAATTTGTTTGGATCGCTCATTCACGTTTACGTTTTTTCAATATCTTTAAATCGACTGTAAATTGGTAAACCATGTTATGTCATACATATTTGAATAATTTTGAGTGTTCATCTATTGTTTGTTAATTATTTCTTATTTAGTACAAATTTTGGCCCACTTTCAAACTTGAAAGATGAAAGAAATCATTGGTCAACATTAATTTTAGTGTAGACTAATAGTTCACATTTATCCCTCGTGATTAGAAAAAATGCAATAACGAATGTCAATCTTTGTTAAAAACAGTGTTTCATATAGATTAGACAAAAATAGTATCCTATGATGTTTTAAGTAGGTGCTTTCTGTCTTTCACAAAACACGAGAACGAGATTAAAAGACATTCTACGGAGGTAAGTTACTTAACGAATAACGCTTTCTTTCGCGCATAACTTCAGGCTGTTTCAGAGCCCAACATTCTTTCTAAATAGAGCTTACTTTATTTTGTAACGTAGTTTACCGAGCCGTCTTCAAAGAATTTACGTCAGATATCACCACAATTTCATTTGAAGCTCTTTGAAATTTTACCAAACACTTTTCTCACCAAAACACTAACTTAGATGTACATTTTAAATTCTCGCTTGCACAATGTTTTGAACTTCATTATCACCCGCAAATAAAGGTGTAATAATGATTTTATTTTAGAGTGGTTTTTGTTCTTGAATTTAAAAATTTGAAATTATTTAGTAGCTCTATTTCAGCGGCTTTATCCACATTTTATGCATTTTGCACACTCTGCCTTGAGCTGAGCAATTTTTTGATAAACTCTTGTTCAGGGTGGTCCAAAGTTCAGACAGTACTCGAACTACATCGAGATTGTTTCATAGCTTGGATTTGAATCACTTGAAAGCGTAATATTATAGGTCTACACAGGATAAATTAGAAATAAATATAGGTTAGTAATATAACTTTCCCGTGTTTCGTCCTTTTTGTCACTTAAAACATAACTAGTATGAATTTAGAAGTAGTTCCACAATTTATAACATTTTCAGTGATTGGCTGTGATTCAAATTTTGCTTTTCTGGTTTAAAATTGTGAAATAAAATAATACCTACATATTTCGGTCATTCGCTAATTTTGGAAGACAGGGGACTTCCATGGTCCCTGGCAAAAACCGGGATTGAGGACTACCACGCTGAGGGACTCAGGCCCAAGAATACGAATAGTGAGATGTTCAAACACACAAAAGAGAATCTAAGAGAAAGATGTATGTAATGACACAAAAAATGTACACACCTCTAGGATTAACCCTTACCCTTACGATGTTCCAATCCAGTCCACGCTGCAGGCACTAGACACACACGCTAGTTTGTCTTGTGTACCTCATGCCATCGCAACGGCACCACCTTCGCGTGGTGTGTGCCGGGCCTAATCGGTGTCTGTATTTCACTTGTATTTTACTTGACATTTGTTATATCTCTTGATAAAACCAAAAACTGTAATAGACGCTAAGCGATAGCGTCTACTACAGTATTTGATAAAACTAAGAAGTCACTGATCTTTTGTTATTTGTTCATTGAATGCGTGCGTGTACATGTGCTTTTTGGCTTTGATGGTATCAAATTAAGTTCTTTGATGTAAACACAATTCTCCTGCATTAAAGCAATGTCTTCATATTCAATAAAAGATATTTTAAGATGCATTAATTGGCTCTTTTAAAACATTTTAATTTGATTTACATTTTACAAATTTACATTTGAGCGCTTTTCAATTAGATGGAGTATTTTACTTGATGTTCTTTAGCTACGAGTTCACTGAAACTTAGATGGAAGCTAAGCTATACCGATTAGCGTCTTAACAATACGGCTCGCTGGTATCGGCTAGTTATGTCTTAGTTGTAAGATTCACTAAGGACCTTATAAATAGAGATTCATTCACAATGTCCTCGTCCGCAGAGCAGCGTAGCGGAAATGGGGAATGCTCCTTAATTTAATAATACGACACAATTGTTACTTACATCAAATATAGTAAGAGTTTGTTCCAAAAATATATGAATTTCATAAATATAAGTATTTTTTGGTGTATTTAACACGGTTTTAACTTTGGCTATGTGGAGCTGGAACGAAAACGCTCTGTGATTGGCTACTACGGCGCGTGACGTCATAGTTCGCTAGCGGCTGTTGTGTTTACGTTCTAATAGATTTCCCCGCACTTTGCCCATTTTGGACCTTCCAAAGTAGAAAATCCACTTTTACTGGACAATGTCCATGACCGAAATTTTCCCAGCTTTACGATGGTATTTTTGGATTTTCCATTTTCCGACTTTTTCCCCAAGACTTTTCGGGTGGAAGCGAAAAATGTATGGATTTTTCCGATTTTCACTTTTTTTCCGAACGCCATCACGCCCACACTCAGGACTTTTTTCACTTTTTGTCGCTGCAGTATCCGGCGCTCGCCTTTTGGCTACGTTTTGACCTTTTTTTGGGACCACCCTCTCCTACCGCCTGATGTGATACATTTCGCATCGTGTGAAATTGTTTCGACCGCGTTTTGCGGTTTTCGACCCAGCACGCTCAATTTTTTTTTTTAATTCTTTCTTTCTTTTATCTTAAAGAGAACTAAATTGCGAAACTTTTGATATGCCCCACTTTAAATACAAGTGTCCCGTTCGATAGTTACGGGCACAATACACCAGCGGTACGGCCGCACGGTCACACAGCTCTAGCGAACCATGACGTCACAGCCGCCGGGACAGGCGGTGAGCTCTATAGGCGCGGAATTCAAACATGCATTTTGTAAACCTTCGGAAAAGTAGTTAAAATGTATTTAATAATAAAAAATCTTTTGCAGGGCAGCTTTGCATACTACTACTGTTAAAACTATCACTAACCAAAAGTTAAGGAGCATTCCCTATTCTGGCGTCTAAGATTGTGTAACAAATGTCACCTTAGCCAAACCAGATCCATAAGTTATTAAAATTGAAAATCACAATACAAAGTTGTTTCTTATTTCTTTCAACATGGAATTCCAAGTACTACCGAAATGGTTCCTCCTCGCCGAGTATCACAATAAGTTGTCACGCTAAAATAGACATATTATTAGATATCCGCATTTTTCTTAATCAAATACAAATCTAGCTTAATTCATTGCAGCCTCCAAACACATTTTACAAAATATATCGACATGGTACAATACATTTTTGTAAATATAGTTTATTTTAATCCGTGTGGTGACAGTATTTCCAAAAACCGTCAAGCTTTTACAGTGTGACATACTCATTACTCAACGTGAATAACTTGGCAACAAAATATCTTAAATAACAAACAAAAAATAATAACATCTATAAATAAATGGATATACAATATATACCTATTCTACATGTTTATAAGTTACAGCTTCCTTTGAGGAATCCTTAGGTTAGAACGATAACATGTGCTTTAAGATTACCGTGCATTGTATTGAAAGGATTTACATAGGATACTTCGGAAAGATTATTAACTGACAGTAACCAACGTCTTATTGCTAGATGCAAAACCTCGTTGTTTATGTTTGTTTGTTTGTTTCATTTTCCAGGTCGACACGACGTTACTTATGTAATTGATATGAATTTTTCTTACTGCTTTTCAGTACCATATCAACATACTTATCTAAAACTAGTGCTTTTGAGGGCCCGAAAGTTCAGACAAAAACGCAATAAACACAGTTTGGAACTTTGGTCAATTGTCGTGATTCCCAAATGTTGATACAATGAAAAATAGCAATGTTACAAAAATGCCGTACTTAAAACAGTAGGGGTAGTTAAAACTCTTCAAATCCGTTGCCATGTAAGTTTCGTGGAAAACGTTTTATAGATTTCACGACATTTTTTAATGACATAACTACCTTAGAGTTTTCCTAACTTTTTAATGGATCTTAAAAATGGCGGTAAATATTTTCCAAGACACTGGTGACATTAACCAACGCAAAACAGTGACAATGCATTAAGCAAACGTCCAGATGGCGCCCTTGATGCTCCAACCTTGACGAGACATGAAGCATGGTCAGTCAATTAATAACTGTCACTTACCGGTCCCAAGTTGTCGAACCCGGTCCGTTGTGCGAGAAGCTTGGCCGCGTCATTGCCCGGCTCCCCGTGCAGACGCACTAGGAACGAGTTGGTGAAGACATCGCCGGGCGCAGAGAGGACAGTCCTACTGGTTACCTGGAGCAGGAGTAGCGTCAGAAACCATGCATCCACCATGGTTCTCTCTAAACAGAGCCGCTACTCGGCGACACATCCCAACATATAGGAGCAGATCGTGACGTCAGAGCATTGATCCGAACCGAGACCCACAAGCCACCTCAGCGTCCCGACGCTAAAACATTGCTCGACTCTGATCATGCTCCGACCCATACATGCGCAAAGCACGTTCCTATTAACCAGCATTAACATGATACAAAAAACGGTACGTTTAATTGCAGGTACTCGTTAATGCTGCCATCTCAGCCATATCAAATGCGGAGCATAAATGAAAAAATGATGTTTATCGAACCGGTAGTAGGAAATTCGATGGGCGTTTTATTAAGGAAAGCGGCGCAATCGCAGTTTAACGCTGCATGGTGCCTTTACGGACATTTATTGTCAGAGTGGACATATTGACAAGGATTTCTGAGTGAAAAACAACACACTGAGTTACTTTTAAAAAAGAAAACATTATTTACAGACCATAGAATGCGTTCAAAAATAAATTTCCACACAAAGTTTTGCATTTTAAAATGTGTTGCGGAATGCGGACAAACTGGGATCGTTGCGAACACCGATGTTTCCGCGACTAAAAACATTAGTAAGAGGAATAATAACAATAATAATAACACGCACGTCTTGCACGCCATATAACTGAATGTACACATCGAGATGCAAAAAGCTGCACATGATACATTTTTTGTAAAAGTAGAAAAATGAGGACTTGGTTGACATCCATCCTGCCGTACTCACGGAGTTGGCGCCAGGGTCACTAATAACATATGATTTAATGGATGATTACAATATAATTTATAAAATATAAAATATAAAATAACCATTAATTCACAATTAGGGTGTGTGTAATAACGGGAAACCCGATTGTGTTTCATACTAATCCCGACCAAAAAGTATGTTGTATTTATATTTTCATACAGAAACATTGATTATATATTACTTCATTTGGAGACAATGTATTTCATCGAACTAAGCCCAATGTCTTTTGAATCAAATATCTTAAACCCATATGGATGTGTGATGGTTGTACGCAATTGTTTTGGACGCACTTGCTAGCTCGAAGCTCCCTTATCTTGAATGTTACTCTTCGTAACACGAAAAGTCGGGATCTCACTCGCCACCCAGATAGAACTACACAAAGTCGGAGGGTATATTTACAACAGCAGGCTGAACTCTATTATCAAAATCGCAGCCAAGTGCATTTTCTTTGCGACACGACTTAATAGGAGGTCGAAATTGGATATTTCAATAGCAACAAAAGGGCGTAAGAAGGAGCATGCCAGGCTTTCAGCATCAACACCCAGCGTTGCTCACACAAAGAATAACGTCCACTTGTCTTTATTGCCTGTCACTCACTCGCTCTTCACCCCGAACATTTTAATTGAGTCGGGATCCCAAACGCGTTCATTTCCAGGGGCGTGTTTAGATCTTTGGGGTCTTCGAGAGCTGTGAGAGTATAGTAAACATGTTTTAAATAAACATGTTATCAAATAAATAACGAAATAAAATAGATAAGAAATATGCTTGACTTTTCTTCGAAATATTTATTTATTGGATTCATTTCATTCATGTAATGATCCCAATTGTGCACCTGCGCGCCTGCACACATCTCTTCGTTTCACGTGTGTGCGTGGGTGAATATAGAATATTATTGGGCTACAATAGTGAGCCCTGGGTGTGATTTTAAAGCAATTAATTCAACAGAACTGTATTCCTTTATAAGACCAACATGGCCACCCTCCCAGACTTTCACCACCCACACATTTTGCTATAGTAAATAGATCCAGAAACACGTATGTTAGGTTTGTTTTAGTTGAATGTAAATGTTTACGCTCAGTATACAACCCATAACACACGTCTGTTGGGTTTGTTTTATTTTTATTAAATATACGCGTTTTGTATGACAATAATAATGACAGTAAAACACAGTTTTGAAACCCTTATGAAATAAGATACAAAATGTATGTATAAAAGATAATAATTAAAAAATTAAAAATAAATTAAAAAAGTAACATTAAAAATAGTTAGCAAATGGGCCTAAGTGTGATTATTTTCTCTTAGCCAAATGCTTATAGTTCATGGACGGAGAAATGAACAGTTGACCGCAGGCGTAATTGCCAAAGTTTGTTACGGTCTATGTATCGAAAACTTCGTTCACTTCTACTTAGCAACGATAGCACCACTGAGAAACTGATGAACAGCTATGTCATGAGTTACGTCTTCGGTTGGTAATGGATCCATTAAAATTTCAACGCCGTGGCTCTACGGTGAAACTAGTTAGTAGTTCGTCCACCAGACCCACACTGAAACTCGGCTAACAACTCGTCACGTCTATTTCAGAGTGGGCTGGTCAACATTTACTTTGGCCGCTAGAAACAACCACTGAAATTCCTCTAATTTGTTATATACATAAATTGAAAGATGTTGATTTTCAAATTGTTCATTAACCGTTTTGAAAAGTCAGAATAGTTAGCTTGACAAACTAACTGTTACGTTGTCGTTTGTCATCCATTCTTAGCATTGTGATGTAGTACGTAGCATTCATTAATTAGGTATGCGTGTTGCGTCCTCTCTTGATCCTTGTTGCTTTCTCGCTTGTACTAAAAGCGTTTCTTTATTTTTATTTATTTTGAACCAAAGTCTTGTTTTGATTGGCGCACAATGAGGTGAGAAAAGAATAGTTTCTGGACCAATCAGAATGTATGGGGATCCGCATACACTGAGAATGCCGTGAATAAAGCGAACTGTCAAAACAATAATTAGCTTTGATTCATATAATCTATATTATAATAATAATAATAATAATAATAATAAAAATAATATTATTATTATATAATTATTATTATTATTATTATTACTATTATTATTATTGTTATTGTTATTTTTATTATTTTTTTTTATTATTATTATTATTATTATTATTATTATTATTATTATTATTATTATTATTATTATTAATTTGTTTATTTATTTCAAATCCCTACATAAATCAATGCGAGACAGTAAGTGAAGGTTGAGATTATGTCTGTACCGGCTGAACGTGGTAATGTTGAACGAAGTGGTGTGAAGAGGAGCGACGTACGTGGGAGTCAGCTGTCCGGCTTGTGTTAAGACAAGAGTGGGAAGGCTTAACAAATAACACTCCGATGCGCTGGCGTTAAGAACCATCCCGTTGGGGGTTAAAACCACTAAGACAGACAGGCCCCGTCGAGAATTGAAACCACTTTCTTTTGTTGGGACGAAGAAGACGGGAAAATAATAGGATTTCAAAACTCAAGGAGAATCTTGATACGGGAATATTACACGCCTAAATGTCACTCAATTCACTAAAGAATAACAAGACAATAATTGCAAAGATGAGCACTCACTAGTATGCCTACATATACACTATAGTACCCACTGTGTTCTTAAGTCCAACATATTATGAAAATACTTTTAATGTTGTGTGTAATAATTATTATAATTAAAATTTGATTAGATTTAATATACATTATTGATCATTAAAATACTAATTGTACGAAAATCAAAATGAAAACAAACATCAAAGTTACAATCTAACCAAGCAAAGTTACTATGCAACGCCACTGTTTTGATTTGTACATACCTATTCAATGTATTTTGTCTGAAACAAAAACACATACACTTTGCTATACTATACTAATAATATAACAAGGCCGGGTGCTTGAGAAACAAGGTATTTCAAACAATGGCGGCAATCAAAATCGTGTTTTATATGTATTTAAAATTTAAATCAATTGTTTACAGTTTTCTTTACATATTGGAAGCTATTCAGCAACATGTGTAGCGTTGCCTAGTTTTCATTATTTCATCGACCACATTTTCTTAAAATGACATACTAAGAAAATACAGTACAACCATTATGCCTTTTTAAAGTCGATCCACTGTATACCCTTCTATTTGTCATTGTGCTACAAATCATGTTGAATATACATTAAAGTATCATGTTCAATATTAGCGAAAAATGAATTAGTTTCACCGACTACTTTTTTTAATATAAAGATTTGAAATCGGTCGATTTTCCTATCCTTTACTATTGAAACTGTCAAAAATCATACACTTTCGGATATAAAGCATCGGCTAAGTAGATACCAACCATTTATCATTTTGTTTATTTTATACTCAATTTGAAGATAATTGAACGATAATTCTAAATATGTATATATGAAAACAATTTACCCACTCGTTTTTGGTCAATATTGGCTTCACTACAAGAACATTTGATGGGAAATCGGGCGAGCCGTGAAACTATGGCAACACTGCGTGCGATGACGTCATTTCTCTTTGAGCCTGCCTGCGCCTCACGTCAAAACATGAACTGCTGGCTGTCACCTTTCCACGATGCGGTGACTGGACTTTTTCTTATTTACATTTACTGTCGCTTATTTCCAATTAATATTTTGCGTTATAAAAATAATGCACTCAATTCAGATTGAAGGCACAGTTAAGCCGCGTTCACATAAATGACTAGTGACTAGTGACTATTGACTATTGACTATTGATTATTGACTAAGCGAATTGAACCATAGGCGATACGTGCTGACGTTTACACAACTTTACTTTTGACTTATGATTATTGACTATTGACTAACGAATTGAAAATATCTCGAAGTCATAGTTACAACCAATCACAACGTTCGCGTTCAGCCAATGAATGTGGAGCAACGGAAGTCAATACCACTACTCAATTACTGTCAAGTGTATATTTGTTTTTGACTATTTCCGGCGAATATTATTTATTTATTATTTCTATGAAGCTGTCAAACAATAAAATATTCTTATTTTGAAAACAAATCTTCAAAACAAACAAGAAACATACAAAACCTTCACAACTTGGTTAAGCCCATCATTAAACGTTTTAACTGGTGAACAGTTACTATCGCCATACCTCGTTTTCTTCATAATGTTGCAATTTTATTATTTTGACAGCTCGTTGTTTGTCAATCAGTTCGATTCATTTGTTCTAGGTGGCAGATCATACGTGTCAAAGAACTTAGTTGTGTATGGTTCATATCTTTATTTGGGTAGTCAATAATCAATAGTCAATAGTCAATAGTCAATAATCAATAGTCATTTATGTGAATGCGGCTTTAGAAACGGGATTATATCTGAATACGGTACGTGAGGCCTAGCCTAGGCCACCTTTATTTAGACCACAGCCTTCTCGACGGGTCAATCCGCGATAGACTGCTTGCTGCGCGAGAAGTTCGCAAGTTTGCCGCTAGATGGTGTTACTTAAGGGGGCGGAAATGAATTAAGCGGAAGACATTTTCTGTAAAGTGCGCGGCAAATACGTTTGACACGGAACATTGAACGAACGAGGACGCTCTTTGGCAAGTTGATTCCATTAGTTTTGTGTGCACTAATTAAAGAAGTACCGCTATTGACAAGGCCCTCAATAAGCCATACAAAATTAGAAACCTATTTTTTCTAAATATGGGTGGCAGGCGTAAATAGAAATGCGGGATTGTGGCAATGAAACTGGAATGTTTGTGAATTTCCTTCAAATTTGAAAACCATGAGTGATGCGATTTTAATTATTGTTGAGTAAGAACTAGACCAATCTATCTGACTATCTCTCGATTTTATCTCAAAATAAAAATACTACCGATTCAGTTTAGCTGTCAGCAAATAATTTAATGCCTTACCTAATACCATCATACTTTGTGGTATGCCTATTTAATTTATTAAATTACAGAAAAATACGTAATAATGGCAATATATATACATTTTAATAGTTCTTGACGAGGTACTAAAAACAAACTAAACTAGGAAAACGCTCTGTTTGACGCGTTGATAAGCGAGCGCGTCCATATCTACGAACGATCTGGCGAAAAGATCTCAAAGCTAATAAAAACAACAATTAACAACAATTCAAGAATGTGCATTTCAAAATTTTTTCTAATTTCCATAGCTTTTATACTTCCCGATATTGTTGAATGCAGTGCAATTTGCGTTGCTAAGAATTTTCGTTGTCTGTCTAGTGTTTTCGCGGCGGTCCGCCACCGTTACTAACAGTTATTGAGTGTAACTTTTTAACTTTTCGAACGATTTTGCCTCAAAACTATACACCTTCAATCCACATCGAGGCTTGTGGATAGTCCAAATTTCAAGTTGAACGGATTTTCCGTTCGACCGCTATCGACAGACATAAAAACAAAACAAAAAACAAACAGCATGAAGTGCCATAAGAGTCTAGTACAAAAAAAACAAAAAAAAAACAGAACGAAGTGCCATAAGAGTCAAGTGGAAACGCTCGCTTCGCTCGCTTAATTAGAGCCCATATTAAGAGTCTGCCCTGGTCGATCGGCATTAGAGGACTCAAAACTAACATAGATAGCGCTGCTAAGCAACCTCCTTTCAGCGCCATTGATGAATAATAACAATAAAACAACAATGAAAATTGACAGCTAGACCACTCCTAATAGAAGTTTATTTTCTTGCCACCAGAATGCATCTAGTCTATTTTGAGTGCTCTATAGTATCTGCGTTCTTGGTTTGAATCCTGGTTGAGTCTGTTAGTAGTAAGAGGCGACGAAAGGAGACCCGTCTCGGCCCAGGGTAGAATAGGCCCAGAGTGACTCTGCTAGTCGTAAGAGGCGACGAAAGGAGACCCTGTCCCTTACACTCCCACTGAAGATTTCCTCTCCCACTTGGCTCTGCCCTCCCTTGCTGGACTCCCCTTACGACGACTCCCGCGATATAGATAGACCTGATTCGGAAGACGTCATAATTATGACCTAAGCTGTCGAGTACGTCGTTAAACACCACGAATAATAATAATCTAGAGAGGTATCCAGTTAGTTATGTAGAAGTGTGGTATGTAGTAAGGCTTACAGTAGGGGCTAGGTAGGCAGGGACTTCAAACCCAATGCCTAGGCCTAGGCTTTGTTTATCTAGTACATATCCCACCGATGGGCCTAGATATACAAAGGCCTAGGCTTTGGCTTTATCCACCAAAGACTTTCGCAGGTTCTAGACCTACCATAACCTAAACGGATCTAGCCCTAGCATTTAACAAGCCTGCCAAAACTCTCCAGAGAGTCGTCTAGGCTGCGTGTTTAAGGTTACCTTAATGTTATCTATTATAAATATATGGTAGAATCTTTCAACTAGCTCAGCCTAGCCATTGGGTTTGAAATATTTCAAACCCAATGGCCTACAGTTGAGTAGAGCTAAGAACTAATCTAGGCCTATGGATATTTAGGCCGAGGGCCTAGGTACTTCTTGTATGTCTCTTGGGGAATAAATGCACTTAGTCTTACACGTTACATAAAAACCAATTAAAGACCCTTAATTATATATCAGCTTTTATACAATTACATTTAATAATCTCAGACAGTAATGTTAGCGATGACACTGTTCCCTCAGCTCAGTGAAAAGCAGCTGCCAGCAATGTCAACAGTGTTGTCGGTAAAACAATTGACAATTTGGTTCAAAATTTGCTTGATCGAGGACCAGTTTTTTAGCTCACGCAGCAAGCAGTCTATCGCGGATTGACCCGTCGAGAAGGCTGTGATTTAGACTTAGGCCTAGGCCTATATTGCCTACAATAGGGAATGCAAGTGCGCCAAAAAGTAACTACTTCCGGTTCAAACTCATATTTTAGGTCCATAAGATTAGCATGGGCGCTGAAGTTTGAACGTGTATGCCATCTTTCCTATTCAAACAGTTAGTTTCAAAATTATGCCGTTGTGAACACTGATTGTTCATAATATACTCTAAATTTTTGTGAATTTAAAAGTGTGACACTTTTTGAATCATTTGGTGTTATCGAAACTTCTGCAAACCGAGGTGGCGTTGCCACATAGTGCACATCACAGCCTTGTCCGTGACAAGATCAAGTAGCAGTAAAAGGCTGCGGACCGGGATTTATTCAACATGGCGGACCCGTGGTTCTTCAGATTTAAAATAATTAATTGAAACATTTAGTACACGTGTGTTCCAAATTAAAGGCTAAATCTATATATAGATACTTAGCAAAAACGTATTACAATCATTTCCCGTTTGAAATACTTTTAATTTCCCGCGAAGTTATAGGTTAGGTTAGCCCCGCCTACCGCAGGCTTCTTGAAAATGTCAACAGCAGACAGCTGACACTTCGAGGTCTCACGTTTGGTTGCAGTTTGGATCGAGCAAGTAATTGAGGGGCAACGAAGAGTGTTCCGATAATAATCTTCCAAACTACTCTAAAAATAAGCTTTTACGAAATTATTACTTTCCATTCACAAAGTATGTGCCAAACTCGAGGTTGGTTAGGTTAGCCCTAGGACCCTAGTCATCTGCTCATAGGCCTAGGCCTAGGCCTACCTGCCCGTGGTTCGATTTGTCCTTGGTGTCACATTCCGTCAGGAAGACAAGTGTGTTTATGCGCTATATTGGCATCTGTCGAAAATTAGTTGGGAAGTGTCAATTGAAGAGGTTTTGAGAAGCCATAGACACATTGCTCTGCAGGCGGAGCCCTAGGGCCTACCCTTTCGTACTCTAAAGGCATAGGGAACACATATTACTCTTAGTAATGTTTTCAGTGTCATTGTGTCTTGATATCGGTAATAGGTGTTCATAAATAATATTACAAGCTAAATCAGTCGAACACGAGCGTCAGATAAAACGCCGCTACATTTCCCCCACGTGAAATTAACTTCTGTCAAACATCTGTCAAACACGAAACGGCAATAAAAACAACTGACCATCAACTGACGAAGAACACGTCAAGTATCCTAGCAACACACAGAATGTCAGTGCGAAGTAAACATTGCGAACGCCACCTATATGTGCTGTGAAGGCTGTGCGATACGCTTGGCAACATAGTACAGCCATCGCCTGCCCGTCTTCGTACAACGTTGTGTAACTTCGTGCTAGCGCTAGCTTCAGCATAGCTCGGTTGGCTCAATTTGCGTAGATGTTGCAAGCAGCATTGTGTAGACATTCGGATAACTTGCTACAGTTTAAATTGTATCAAATACTGGATCTTACAAAAATTATCATAAAGAAACAAATAATTCACGGTTAATCCGATACCCTTATTATTGGGTAATATAACATAGGGAATAAATGGGAGCATATTCTAGACCAACATTTCTATTTTACATGTTATTTTCCTATCCCGTGAAAACAAGCTTGAACCGGAAGTAGTTACTTTTTGGCGCACTTGCATTCCCTATGATCCGAAATGAAATTGGTGTATTGTACGTCCGTAAACGATGCGTAAACGCAAACATTTTCCCCAATGTAGAAATGCTAAGTAATACGTATAGTATGCCAGGAGGCATCTGTATAATATGAAATAAAATATGCCAAGCCGTAAGGCCACTAAAGGAACAAGGAAAATGAAAGTAAACAAACCATCTTTGGCCAATTACGCATTTTTATTTAAAAACATATTAGCACGACTTGGCCTAGGCCTAGCAGTAGCACACCGTGTAGCAACACCACAGTATATCGTTAGGCTCCTAGATGGACTTACGTTACTTGAAATCACTTCGTCAGGTAAACGATTGCACAAAAAACATGATACGATACAAAATATACAATCCTATCTTTTTCTTTTATCGTAATAAAACGTCCTCCGCTTCGTATTCCGTATTTTTTCGACGCCATTTTCACCAGCTGACAGCCTGACAATTGTCTTTGCAGCGTTGCCAAGTATATTGGAGGTTGGCAATACTTTGTCGACGAATATTAAAAACGAGTTTTTTGTTTCCTTGGTTTTGTAAATCAATTTAGATTTGTATCCATTATATAAGTCTATAATTTGTGAATGTGTTGTGGTGTAATTAAGGCCAAAAGTGAGATAAGAAGTTGACTACTATTTGGAGTTTTGATGAACTAATTTCGTTCTTAGGGATTGGCTATTCTGCAGTCAAACTAGTGACTATAATCATGCCATTATAAATAACTGCATTTTCGTGTAAATAATAATAATAATTGTCAAAGAAATAGTTTTTTGTGATTTCAAACAAATATTAAAATCATTCCTTGAAACTGGTAGTTTGATCAATGGAACGACTTTAATCATTTCTATATTTCCCACGTTTGCTAAAATAAAATAAAATAAACAAAACATCTTAGAATCATATTTTGGTTTATGAATGAGAATAATTCAAAACTCGGCACCTCCACCAAAGACATTTAGCTCGAGTTTACGGAGTTTCCCGATCAGGGTTGGAACTGTAGAGATAGTGAACGGGTTAAAGTAAGACATGAAGGGGCTTACCTTCCAGTGATTGGCTCTCTGAATCACGTGGTTAGCAAGAAGATATCATTGAGTCAACACATACATAATTCTCCTGGCACTAGGCCTACACGACACGTGTACATACGCAACCAATACAGACACACTCGACCATTGTCCGCACATGTAAACACAATACCGGAGAGACAACACGCGCCAGGATCAGTTGTGCAAGAGCAATGTTCATGCTTGGAACATTTTTACCCGACAATTCATAGTTACCGCATGAGATGACGTCACAGCGGCCATGATCATGATACAATAATATTACTCATGGGAGTCATGGGCCATGATCGTGACACAATTGATTTTTGACATAGACGGATATTATATTTTGAAAGTTGAATAAAATCATGATGTAGGCTAGAATTTAAAAATTAAACATGAATTCTTCGTACAAGTTAATAACAGTGTAAATTAAAACGAGTTCGCTTCTTTTTGAACATAGACTCTAAAAACTCTTCATTCCATTGAATTATCTACAGGAAATTGCGTTTTGTGTCCAAACAACAAAGTAATAATGTTTCTTCCCAATCTGGGCCCGGGATAAAATTAGTCCAGGGTAACTTTGCCTGCCGTGAGGCTACTAAAAGGTCGGCGTTGTATAAAGTAGCTGTTAGGTGACGGCACGTCGTCGTAAATAAACAAATAGTTGATAATGCCACTCTTACTCGATTCTTCAATAATAATTCACCTTCCTATATAATCAATGTTTTTATTTTTTCTATGCAATGTACTTTGTATCACATGTGAAGTTGAATAAAGCGTGCTAAAATCTGAATCTGAGGAGTTATCTATTGAAATAAAAAGGTTGTGGAAGCAGAATATCGAGATGCAAAAAGCAATAATTTTGAACACGTGTAGGATAGTGCGAAAATTTTTGAACTAAGAAGAATGAAGACTTCAAGAAGTTCTCCATCCTGATGGTGGTTTTCGTGGTTTCCACCGTACGAAAAGCGAATGCTGGGATGAGTACAAATCGGCCACGACCATACATAGCATCCACAGTTTGGTTTGGAAAAAATAATGTGGACAATGATATTATATTAAGTAGTTCTAAGTAAATTTTAATAAACACATGGAAATACTTGACATTTGTGTCCGTACAACATGTTTATGCCGGTTTTGACCGAGTTTGTATGTATTGCAACAGTAAAATAATAATAAAAATAATAATAATAATAACAACAATAATAATAATAATAATAATAATAACAATAATAACAACAATAACAATAACAATAACAATAACAGCATATTTATTTATTTATTTATTTATTTATTTATTTATTTATTTATTTATTTATTTATTTATTTATTTATTAATTTATTTATTTATTTATTTATTTATTTATTTATTTATTTATTTATTTATTTATTTATTTATTATTTATTAATTAATTTATTTATTTATTTATTTATTTATTTATTTATTTATTTATTTATTTATTTATTTATTTATTTATTTATTTATTTATTTATTTATTTATTTATTTATTTATTTATTTATTTATTTATTTATTTATTTATTTATTTATTTATTTATTTATTTATTTATTTATTTATTTATTTATTTATTTATTTATTTATTTATTTATTTATTTATTTATTTATTTATTTATTTATTTATTTATTTATTTATTTATTTATTTATTTATTTATTTATTTATTTATTTATTTATTTATTTATTTATTTATTTATTTATTTATTTATTTATTTATTTATTTATTTATTTATTTATTTATTTATTTATTTATTTATTTATTTATTTATTTATTTATTTATTTATTTATTTATTTATTTATTTATTTATTTATTTATTTATTTATTTATTTATTTATTTATTTATTTATTTATTTATTTATTTATTTACTTATTTATTTATTAGTTATTGTTAGCGTGGTGTGCCGAGGCCGTCGCTGAGAACGAAGTGAGTATAACGAAGGCCTCGGGTGTGCCCAAGCAGTTACCGTTTAGTGTGTAGCAGCACAGATAACAAATTCCTACAATCCGTTATGTGGTAGGCCCCTAGCAAGTTACTGGATAGTATGTAGTCTTCTTCTTCTTCTTCTTCTACTACTTATTTGATATTATAATAATAATAACAATAATAACAATAATAGTAATAAACTAATAATAATATATATTAAATATATATTTATATATATATTTATTTAATTTCTGGATTTCACATGTATATATACATATCTGGCTCATGGTTTCTAGGGCACTGCAAGAGTTACTACCATCGGCTTGCCAGGCCTGTTATGCGATCTTCAAATTTATCACTCTCTTACTTCTCCCCACTCACTAGCTCGCGCCATCCACTTTTGTCTTCACACAGTCATTGGGTTTAAAATATAGGGGCCTACCACATCACGGATTGTAGGAATTTGTTATCTGTGCTGCTACACACTAAACAACTGCTTGGGCACGCCACGCTAACAATAACTTTACTTGTTAACTTGTTATCAATGGAAATAAAATACGATGATAATACTTCAACTCTCATTGGGTATTTTCCTAACCAAGTATCATCTGGTATCGCTGTGTCTCAAATCGATGTTTTTCACTAGTCAACTAGCGTAGCAGACTAACCTAACAATTAGTAACAATGAATAAAAACAATTGGTAATTGTTGTGTTAGTTGGCGAAGTATCGAATATTTGGTCTGCTTCGCCTACTTCGCCAACTAACACAACAATCACCAATTGTTTTTATTCAATGTTACCAATTGTTAGTTAGTCTGCTAAGCTAGTCAGATTCAGATTCAGATGTATTTTTATTCGTACTGTTGATGGTAATTTTACAGACATAAATAGTTAGATACAAGAAAAAACAGTAGGAAGCCTACAAAATCCCAAGGGATTTGTGCGTAGGCAGTTTTTATGTTAATTGTGCTGTAGGAGGCAGGACGATTAAATTGTGAAAAAATAAAAATACATACATAACGTTCATACATCTAAGTATGTGAAGTACACAATACAAACTAACAACTACTAACTAAGCTAGAACTAAAGCTAAAAGAGCCTATGAATTGGCTCAACTTAAAAATATAAGTACAATGATATAAAATAAAATATGATGCAATATATGAACTAGTATGGACTAGTAATGATGATACATAAAAGTAAGGAATAAGAATACAAAGAAAAAAAAATAAGATATGTGAATATGAAAAAATATAATATCGTAATCATAAACTCAGAATTTGTTGAAATAAGAATCAAGTACAAAAGGGAAAAGTCACAAAATGAAATGAATTAGAAGTAAAATAATAATGATATACAGTGATATACAGTAAAACCTCTTTGCAACGAACTCTTTGGGATCTACCAGATTATTATTTTGTTGTAAAGAAAATATCTTTACACAGATGGCACCTTAACATGAAGAGCCTTTGGGACATTTTGTTATAAAGACGTTTGTTATAAAGAAGTTTCACTGTATAAAAATAAGTACGGTACAAAGTAAAAATAAGATAATATGTGAATATGCAAATATGCAAATATAGATAGTCATAAAATGAGAATACAGAAAAATATTGAGAACAACATAAAATAATAATATTAATAATAATTACTACTACTACGACTAGCTAGTACTACTACGACTAGCTATATATTACTATTACGACTAGCGAAAAAATTCTTCGCCTACTTCGCCGACTTACACAACAACCCGTTGCTTAGAGTTACGTTACTTTAGAAGAGCAGAAAATTTCCCAATAACTTACTAATTTACTGGTAAATTACCAAGTTTAAATTTTCCCGTAAATCCACATCATTACCAGTCATTACTGTTTTTAAACGAACATGAAAGTTCCGCCGAAACTTTACCAAAAAATGAAATGTTTAGGCGGCTGTGCACATAGGTCAAAGTCCTCTAAATTCTGTGTAGGCCTAGGCTGGAGGAGTGTCAAGTATCTGATGGTAAGCATTGTATTTACGTATGCCAGGCTATAATAGATGTCCAGACGATGCTACAGGTTCTTACGCGATATTTTCAATTTTGGTAAGTTTAATTATCCCCCAACTTGGCTCGTTGCTTAGCAAAATTAATTTTCACTGGCGTGTTGTCGTCCCTTCGAGTAACAGATTGAGGTTATGTTAAAACGTCGAGATCGAATTCCCAATCATCTTCTCAGTGCTGGCCTAGGTCCTAAGCCTAGGCCTAGGAATTATTCCAAAGAGTAATCTTCTTTCCAACACCTTTAATTCTAAACCTTAAAAGATTAGGTAATGTATTCACAGACTAGGGGCCTAGGCCTAGACGTACGTTCTTAACCTCACTTTTCTGAAACTTGGGGCCCAAGGCCTACCTAGGCCTAGGTCTAGGTGCCATAGGCCTATGCACAGTCAACTGTAAAGTTATTAGTTAAGTATTATAATTGCTATGGAATTGTTTCATTACATACTATGGCAAGGCATAACAAGTGCACAGAGAGCATTGTGAGTGATCCGTCCAATTGGATACATAAAACTTTCAACAATACGAATTTCTAAGTCGTTGGAAAAACTACTTGACTCCTTTGGAATCGATTGATATTTTCCCAATAATAATTACTGCACTGGCTTCTAGAGAGGTTTTCGGTGACTTTTAGCAGGCAGTCCTCAGTGGCTGGAACACTCGGAGCGCTGCAGTGCAGTCGTTTGTTCTATGCCTCCCCATAAGAACATCAAGCACCATACCAACCATAATAAAATCCTAGGCCTATACTTCACTCGACTGTGCACCTGGCCCACAGCCTAGACCTACCTGAATATTGAAACTAGCCCTCCGCCTAGGGATGGGAAAAAGCCTTCAAAATCTTAAACGTTGACACTAACCTCGTTTTTAAAATGACATTTTAAAAATGGTAATACTAAAAAATACAGGGGGTATTTTTTAGGGGCACACACCCCACACACACATGAAAAGGTATTTATTTTATTATTATTTGCAATGGTTATATAGTTGTCCCAAGATTACTAAATACACATGCTTTCGTCACAGGCGACGGGTTCGTAGCCAATCAGCGATCGGTATCTGTGCAGGTGTGTCTCGAGCGAATCGCTGGTTGGCTACGAGTGCCTCGCCTGTGGACGAAAGCATATGTAAGGTAATCTTGGGCCAAGTATAGTCTGCATTCTTCTGCAGTGTGAGTTGTGAGACTACCAAAGAAAGGCTCTGAACTGCAGTGTTGCATAAATTGATAGAACATCTGTCTGTTACTGCTAGGGATGGGCAAAAACAAGTAGGTATTTAAGTAAACTAGGAAAACGCTCTGTTTGAGGCGTTTATAAGCGACCATGTATAGGCCTACGTTTGCTTAACAGTTTTCAAAGTTACCGCTATAGACAACAGTCAACCAATTCATACACAACCTTCCAAGTACCTCACAGAAAAATTTTCAGCAATACAAATGCTGGAATTATTTTCAAAGAGCTTTGATTTTACCTGTTGGTTGTTAAGTTGGCATAGTTATGTCACTTTTTACAAATGGAATTTGCACCTACAATACTGATCTGATCGCATTAAAAATAGCATATTCGTGACCGGGCAAAAATTGACTATGGGAGACCGTATGACAGCAGCGCTGCGAGCGTTCACACCCACACAAATGTCAGTATGCCCCTCACTTGACGCTTGCAATAATGATCTCGTGGAAATACAGATGGCTGTGGGACGGCTTAACCTTATCCACACGCGAAAAGTGTTGTAGACTGTGTTATTTCGTCAGCCATTGTACTAGGTTTCACTTGTTTTCTGGATTCTTCGGCTGATTGTTATTTTAATTACATAACACTCGTTAATAATTCAGTTTTAAGTGCTTAAGTATGTCAATAATAAAAATTACTGTAAATAATAAATTAGGCATATAAGATTTGGAGCACTTAGCTGAAGCTGAGCTAGATATAATAGGCAAACTGAACGTCATCGCTCACAGCGCACTCTACCTGTCATACGGTCTCCCATAATATAGCCACATGTTTCTGTTATTGTGTAATTTCAAAAAAAAAATTAGTTTGGTTTTGAAACATGAACTCAGTACTATAGAAACAACTTTGGTTAGCTTTTAATAAATAAAACCGTTACTATTAAATAACTTAATACAAAAGTAGGCAACATTAAAAATGACAATTAGGATAATTAGGCTACTACTACCTAACACATTTTTTCATATATATAGAATTGAGTTCTTACAAAATCAAATTGTGCATATTGTTCACTTTTTCAATGTTGTGTGTTGTTGAGATATTACCAAGAAACGCTAATCCCGCGCAGCTTTTAAATACCAAGAGTATCCCTCCCTCTTCTAACCATGCATCCATAACGTAAGTATATTTTACTTTGTAGGTTTCATTTCCAAGCTCTCCAACTTCAAAAAGATGAGCGAGACTGTTGTTTCAGTACCTCCATTAGAAGGCAGCAAGAGAACACAAAGATTTGAAGATGGCTCTAGAAGCAAGAGACAACAAATATTTGAGGATCGCTCTGTTAAGAGACCTCGTTTGGATGTACCAACAGATCGAATCAAAAGGAAAAAAGTTGCAGTACTTTTAGCTTACTCTGGACAAGGGTATTTCGGAATGCAACGTAATCCCGAGACAAAAACAATCGAAGAAGACTTGCTCACTGCAATGCTGAAAGCAGGTCTACTTACGGAAGACGGATTTTCCGTACCCCAAACCGTCCAGTTCCAACGAGCTGCAAGGACAGACAAGGGCGTTTCAGCTGCTCGCCAAGTCATCTCCTTGAAACTGCGTTAGTGAACGTAGGATTGTTAATATACTAGTGACATGTTGTATTATAGTCCATTGTTCACTAGTGTCTGCATGTACATTGTACATTAATTATTTCTGCAAATACCTAGCTAGAATAAAATAATACCTAAGGAAAGACTTCATTCTATTAGGGTTGGTCATATGCCCTCCAGTTCTTTTCTTAGCCAGTTATTCTTTTGCCACTTCTTATGTATTTTCTTATTGTTTGTTCGTATGGCCAGCGTGGAGTTGGACGTCTCAACAGATGAACATGATTAAATTATTATAGCTTAATATAATATAATTAGTAATTACAAATGATATTACTTGATCAGGTCTCTGTCAAAAACTAAAATCAATGTAATTCATTTACAGCCGAAGAGGCAAGTATTGAGAAAATCAATGAACATTTGCCAGATCAAATACGTACATTTGCAATAAAACGTACAACCAAAGGTTTTAACTGCAAGACATCGTGTGATGCTCGGACATATTTATACATGCTGCCGACCTTTGCCTTTGCACCTTTTGAAATGGAACTTCAAAAAGATTACAGAATACCTTCGGAAATTCTCACAAAAGTTAATTCTACACTGAAAATATTTGATGGCACACATAACTTTCACAATTTTACATCAAGAAAGTAAGTTTCATATATCTTTTTAGTTTTTACCTTAAGCTTTGTAAACCATATATAGATCTACATTATTGTATTTAGGTTTTAGCAATTATCATTTAATTAATTAATAGGCCTAGTGGTTAGTTACTATTTATTATCCCATTTGTATAGCCCTGATCCTGTATAATATTTAATATTTATGAGATTTACTCCTTTATAATTACTAATTAGGTATTATGGGTTCATTATAGTTGTACAGTAATTACATTGATACCAATAATGTACACTACAGTACACAAATTTGGAATCCATTGGCATAAATGTCATTCTAGTGTAGGGCTTGCTTAGGCCTAATCTTAAAATATTATACCTTTTAACTTAGCAAAATTATACATATTTTCTCAAAAAAATCCTGTGCATTAAATATTTTTAGGAGAAAGTTGTAAATTTATTAATTGCCTTGGTATTGTCAAAATTAGAAGAAACATAATTTGGGGACAAAGATAAATGATATACAGTATAAGCCAAGACTTAGAAAAACGGAGGCCACCAACTGAGTATTGCTAGTATATATAATATATACATAGTACTATATCAATTAATTGATAAAAAACAAATTTTGAACTTAATTTAGGTTGTAGATAATTAGTATTAATACAGTCTGTTTCTTCTTTTTTAGAAAGCCAGGCGACCCCAGTGCCATTCGTTATATTATGAGTTTTGAGTGTGGCGCCCCATTCCTAAGTGGAGACATGGAATTTGTTACAATCAAAGTGAAAGGTCAAAGCTTTATGCTTCATCAGATACGGAAAATGGTTGGACTAACCATAGCTGTGGTAAAAGGGCACACCATTCCGGATACAATCACCAAGGCATGGGAGGTTGATCGCCTCGACATTCCGGTCGCACCTGGTGTCGGCCTCGTTCTAGACGAAGTGCACTACGATCGCTACAATCAACGTTACGGCAACGATGGCATACACGAAGCACTCGATTGGGGCCTGTGCCAAGATAGCTTAGATCGTTTCAAAGAGAAATTTATATATCCTACAATTGTGGAAACTGAAGCTGGAGAAGAGTCGTATCCTTTACTGCTACTCCTAGTACACTAATATGTGCAACGTAATTCCTAATATTTTCACTAGAAACACGGAATGACATCAGCGATATTGTACTCTGTTAAGGTTTACAAATTTTCTTGTATTATGTTATGTACAATACCGACATGTCTGATTTTTTTATTATTTTACCTATTCCTTTGTTAGGCTTAAGGCTACAAACTCAGGGTAAATTACTTTTTAAAAGTACAGTAGTGAAATCATATTACTTTATTACTTTATTACACATTCACATTTATTACTAAATTAGTTCTGACAAAATTTAATAAAATTACTAATTAGTACTACCATATGTTAGGCCTATTACAAATACTGTGGGCTATGTAGACCTAGGTCTAATTAAATTACATTACTTTTAATAGAAAATCAAAAATTTTCCCCTTTTGATTTTATGTTATCACAGAAAACTAGGAGAGAAAATTGAAATAAGTTCTTTGAAAAGCCACATTGAGAATGTGAGATAATTGAAGCTCTGTTTGGATGCAGTCTTACACAATACACATGTATTAATTTAATATTATATTCTTTGATGTTTTAAATATTAATGAGAATTGGCTATCAGAATATGGGCTACAGACCGACGCAAAGAGAGGCATAGGGCATGGCCGATGGTAACGCGTTACTAACCCCAAATTACATTGAAAAAATTAGTGAAATTACTTTTCTATGACATTGAAAATTTTGTAATGAGATTATTGGCACGTTTCTGAAAAAACTAACTTTGTTACTGTAACCCGAATTACGTCCATTATGTTACCATGGACTTATAATAGTAACTTCAGGTTACTATGTATGTAGACCTACCCAGGTTTGTACATAGGTACTGTTAATAGGCTACATGGTATGGATGGAGGGGTTGGTCACTGTTTACATATTGCATAATATACCAGTTCCTAATGTATTACGTAAACCTATTTTTTCCACTTTTTCCCTTCAACGCATTTAGTGTTTTTGTGTGTGTTCCAAACACTCATTCATGTTTAATGAAGCTGTAGGACTGTATTCTGTGTACTTTGTGATTCGGAAGTACCATAGTGATTCACGTACATTTTTTGTACACAACTAGCAACCTATAATAAACTTTGTTGTAATAATTAATATGTGCAGTATGAGTAAATGTGTTTCTTAACTGTGGTTCCCAGTATGTTGAATTGGTTGCAAACTCTTCCGTTGCACAGCTACGACATCCGCAAAGAGAAGCCAGCGAATGAAACTGATCAATGTTTGGAGGCCCCACCTACAGTGGCCAATCACTCGGAGGTCAATGGGGAAGTGCATTCTCCTGCAACAGAAGAAAAGTTAGAAAACACAATCATAAAAGTGGCAGTAGAAAATGATGTCAGCCTAGTTGGTGTTCAGTGTGAAAGCCAACCTAATTCATCAGACACAAGTAAAAACTAATGAGATGTGATCGTATTTCATCAATAAAATAAAACAAGTAGTATGTAATCACGGGGAGCAAAAACTATACTTCTGTCCTATCCACTTCCATTTTGTAATTAGTTGTGATGGGACTACAAACAAAACATTTAATTTAACTTTTGCAGTTTCATATGAAATGATTAATGTTTTAGATATTAGCCTAATTATGTTGAAAACAAAACACAAGATATCTAAGCACATCCCAGTGTACAGCTGCCCTGATCGAATTTGTTTCAAGGTATGTTTTATTTCATCCATTTGACACAGAAATTATGTATCGTAATTCGTAATGCTTGTACTTGAAGGTGTTTCTTGATTGCTTTCTTGTAGTAAGTAGTAATTTAGTAATTTCACACAACTTTTTAAATTTAAGGTATGTTCACATGGAATAACATCATTGGAACAGATTGATGGAAAACAAAACAAGATACCATGCAAGTGACAAAGGAAACCAAAAAACGTTTTCAATTTTATTATTAAGCTACAGAATCATATAATAACTTAGTTGTATTCAATTGTATTTCTATAGTCACTTCTTTAGTGGCTAGAAGAATAATGAAGGTCAACTTTCATCAGTTGGGTTTAAGAATGATTTAAGATTTACGCTTGTGTTTAGTATTAAACAATTAACATCGATCTACTGTGGGAACACCTACACCAGCATGGTTGTGGTATTGTATAATATTAAATCTTACACCTTAAGAGGATTGGGTGCGGCCAGAAAACCACTCTAAGCATTTGGCGTACAGTACTTTCGTACTAATCGAACTACATGCAAAAAAATCCACAGATTTCGGTTCTGTTTGGACCAAGATATATAAAAGTAAACTGGTGTTTTAAGTTTTTTGTAAGATTAATGCACAGATTATTTTTTCCAGGTTCTAAACTTCTCTAAAGTTTTTCATGTTTAGTAATTTTTAGTCCCTGTTTAAAACTTGTTTGTGTCCGAACTAGATCGAACTTGAACAAATCTTTTTGCATGTATAATCACAGTATCATTGTGAATATGTACACAGAATAGGAGCATGATCAAATTAATAATGCAGAAATGAGATGAGAGAATCACACATTTGGCACTGGTTGCTATACTTTTGATTGCTCAACTCTGAGTTGCTCATTTCATTTGGGAAACAAGCTACTTAAATAGTTTTGTGAACCGACCATAAATAAACTCGTAGGGCAGTTGAAAATCTACTGGTATTGAACTTTTGTGCAATCTTAAACTTCAAACATGATTTTATGTCCATGCAACACAACTGGTGATATAATATATGGTAGTTTATATAGGCCTCGTATATGTGATTAAGTAGAGGCCTATGTAATTAGTTTTAGATAGTGTTGCTATAAGTCTATACTCTATGAGTCTATGACCTATAATTGCATAATAATAGACAAAGTTTATTTGCTGAATTTTTAGTATGCCTACTTAGGTAAGTTTTTGGTACATCTGGTCAACCAACTTTTCTGTAGAACTGTAATATTTTATATTTGGTCCAGGTTTGTTTTTGCCTACATATGTCATGTATGTACTAAAAACAGCTAACTTCAGCTACTTTGCTCTAAAAGTAGCAAATTCAATTTGAACTTTGTTTCTAAATAAAATGTTTCTGATGTGAAATACATTTTTTCAAATATAACATATTATAATTGCATTTTGATAAGAAGGTAAAATGGTAAGAAGATAATAACAATTTTAAAAAGTAGGGAAAATGGAAGATGAGATCTGTTAGGGTCAAATCCACACTCATTGGACGAACTTTTTTCTCAGTTAATAATTGATTTTTTTTTAGAATTATAGCCCGTTTCAGTAGGTCGGTAATTCAGGACTCTTTGTTTAATGTTTACTGTCGAGTTGATCTATTAAAATAGCATTTGTTTCCCCAATTAAGTTGTTTCCGGGCATTAGCGACCATATTCCCGAAAATGTTCTGACCTCTGCTGGCTGGGCTCTGCTCCAAACCCAAGTTCATAATTATGGAATACCAGGCCACAGATAAATAATTGGTTGTCTGTGACCAGACTATGTACCGTTCTAATTGTTATTGTTATTAAAAAAATTTGGCATATCAATGTGGCATAGGAATAGGCTAGATTCCTAAGAAAACAATAACTTGTGTTGTTTGTAGCAGGTTACTTTAATTTCTTCGCAAATTTAGATTCATTACTTTTTCAGTTTTGGTTGTTTAGTATTTCCACTGCAGACCTCAAATTGTGAGGAATCGATAGGCAAAGAGATAGATTTCTACATGTCACCGTAAGTTATTACCGTAGTTATTTTATTAGTATCATCCTATTTTTCAGCATTTAATATATTTAGTGATGCGGCGGTAAATGTACCAACTATGGTGGTAAATTGGTACGTAATTTTTTTTTTCATCATAAAATAATCAATCAATACATTATTATTATGCTTGTACCTAAATAAATACATTAATACAAGGTGGAATGTAATTGTATACTCTTCTATTAAATACACCTTTGTCATCCCAAAAAGTATGTACTGTACGCTTAAGTTTAAATGATTATAATACGGTAGTACAGTATCCCCATGACCGAAAATTTCCCAATTTTACAGTCTTGCAGTAATTTTCCCGGTAAATTACCAGAGTTTTAATTTTACAGGAAATCCACATCACTAAATATATTTGTTGAATATTCGAATTTTAATATTGTGTGAACTGTGTCATTTGAGAACTACTCTACATGTCTATTTGCCAATACCAAGATTAAAATAATGATGTTACCTGTTAAAAAACTATTTACATGTCACTGTAAACTTTTGCTATGTGTTGCTGTAAAACGTAAATTTAATCAAACAGTCTCTAAACCAGCTGCTGTTTTTCATCAAAGTGTGTTTTAGGTGTCATTTACAGTTTGGTTCTGCAAGCAAATGAAAACGCATCCTCTTCCACATAGGCGTGCGCACGGCCCAGGCCGGACCTAATGTGTCAACTTGGCGGTCGGGCCGCGCTGGACTCCAATTCCTTTAGACCCAGCCTGGGCCGAGAGCAGTTTCACTTTAAACTTAACTTTAAATTAGTCTTGAAATTAAAATTCACTGTCAGTGTCAGTTGTGCGTTTTTACGCAAAGGCACACTTCACCCGGGGCTGCGCAAATAATTTATAATCTATCTTTTATTTAAATGAAACGAAACATAGCTCTATAGGGGCCACAAGATCCTATGACAGCGGAAAGCGCCGCGTCTTAAAATCGCGTTTTATGCCATAAAAGTTAGTGCATCAACCGAAAAAAATTTGGCCTACTGCGAAATTGTCTCCGGCGGATGGGGCTTCGCCCCAGACCCCAGCTGTACCACGCCATCTCGTGCCGGGTCTAATGTTAGACGCTGCGCACGCCTATGCTCTTCCAATCAGCATTAGGGATTCATACAAGCACGTGTGAAACACAGTTGGGATTTGGAAGCACATGTCCGAATAGTCCTATTTGGTTACACTACCAAACTGTAAACGAGACTTAGCATAATTTAATTTTGCTATTGTATGTTAGTATATAGGCCTAGTTCTATTGACTTTTTATTTAGAGTGTTAAACACAACTAGCTTGGAAAGAGTGAGATTATTGAAGGTTTTTGGTTCATATCTTTAAAATAACATTCAATATCAAACTTGTGGTATGATGCAGGGCTCGATATTCTCAAAAACGGATTAAATAATAAAAATGTAATGTGAGACAGTTTTGAAATTGTATTGGATATCCAACTAACAATAGATACTGCTGCTAAGCTACCTCCTTATCTGCATTATTGATGGTTTCAACAAATCAATGATGAGTAATTTCCTCCTCATAGAAATTTGCTTGCCACCAGTTTGCATCTAGTCTTATTTTGAGTGGCCTATAATTTTATCAAATGTGATTAATTTGCAATTTTTGTTAATATCTGCAATATCTGTAGATTGATATAATATCTAGCCCATATCTTTCCAAAATGCTTTTAAAGCTGTATGTGTTGAACATTAGCAATCACCATAAAAAATTGTGTGGAAAAACACCAAATTTGGATGCACAATGTCATCTACAATATGCCAAATAAAATTAAAATTTTCTAAACCAACCTATTTTATTGAACCCCGTTTTACTGCATACCAAATAAAATTACAATTTTAGGCCTATAAACCTACCTGTTTTATTGAACCCCATTTTACTGCTGCACATATTACACTTAACTACTACATACCAAATAAAATTACAATTTCTTAGTAAACTTCATATTGATTGAACCACATTTTACCAGCAGTTATTGTACGTGTTTGACTGCTTATGTTCTTCTTATCTGAATAGTGAAGGTCAGATGTAAATGACTCGAAACTAGCAGGAACAATGATCTGCATAGGGGTATAGTGTAGGCACAGACTCTATTATCTGTGGTGTAGGCATACCACTACATCTTGTATGCACTTTGCTTCTACCAGGTCTAAAAGATTTATTGACAATTTGACATTGATTATTATTTTGTCCAATCACTGAGGTTCTACCTGTTATAACAAAAAGATGACAAACTGGGGTGACACAATGGAGAGTAGAGTATACATAAGATAGTGTAAACTACATATTTTAAGATTGAATAACAAAGGTAAAATAATAAGACTACAATGGATGGCATTACATTGCAATGTAATATATTATGGCAATGAGAAAGCTGAATACCTGGCTAAACACGGCAGTAAAATACCACAAAAAATAATCCACATTTGGACAATCAAGTACAAAACTAGCCTTGGTAACGAAGGAACCCTCGCAGATTTGACAGACGAAAAGGAGAGACAGGTTGTGTATTAGGTTCACAGAAATTTTTATTTGTATTTATTTATTTTTATTGGTGATTTGTTACAATGCATTTTTTTACATTTTTGTCATTGGCCCCTAAGGAGTGCAGATCATGAGTGCACAGTAAAGGCATTGGGTTTGAAATATAGGGTATTTTTATAAATATAGGCTATATTTCAAACCCAATGGTAAAGGCTTACAAAATCAGTTCACACAGTTTCCTAAACTCAAATTAACACAAGATTAATGCAATTGTGACTGTATTGTATGCAACGATAAACTTTGATTGTAAAATTTAAAAAATGTTTCGTTTTTCGTCGATTTTCTTGCAGATTTTAAATCTGCTCCTGTAGCCCGCGCTAACATTGCCTTTAGCCAACGTAACAATTATAAAGTCAATTTACTTAGGCATCACCAAGGCATCACCAAACACTCGCATTTTTGTAGTGTCAAAAGTGTTCTTTCGAGCAGGGCTAACGTACAGTTTCTTTAAGGCATTGAATGCTTAACGCGCGTGGTACCAATGCACTAAAAGTTTATTTAGCTCTTTTGTTTTTTTAAGTGTTGGTGTAGTCACAGTGTTTAACATTTTTCCCAATAGGTAGCGCTGCGTTCGAATTGTTGTCAAACATCCCTCGAGGCAATTTGAAGTTTAAAATGGCTACCGTTAAAGAATGCAGGTGTTGCTTTCCAGTGATGTGACGTGACGTATTGTTTGTTAATTTCTTCGGTTACAATTGCATAAAATCGGTGCAGTTAAAACGATCAAAAGTGCTGAATCAATTGTATGCCTAAGTGAGCGGTTTCTAGGTATAACATTAGTGACAGTTCTGCCTTAAGTCAAGACCAAACAAGCTTAACCTATTATTTTTAGGTTAATACAATCACCAGTGTAAGCCTAGGCCTAGCCTACCCCTTCAACCAACCTGTTTTCTTCAAGGCCTACTATTCTAAATGGATTGAAATTTAAACCCTTAGGACAGTCCAAGCTTGTCCCGTTGACTGATCATGTAAGTAGTATGGTGGAAACAAACGTATGCAGGTAGGGCCAAGGGGAGCGCCTGTGCTAGGCCTAGCTAGCAATGCCTTAGAAAACGAAGCCTGTTATAACAGTACAGGCCTAGGCCTAGCCCTGGATATAGTCTAGGCTGGGCCTAAAAGCCTTGGCTATCTATGAAAATACAGTGTAGAATTGTGACGGGAGTCAATTCAGTACTGATTGAAGACCTACCTGTGACCATCTGCCATCCAGCAATTCAAAGATTGAATCCAGAAGATACAGCCTATGTCTAGAAACTTACAAAATACAGGCCTACTTGCACTATGCATCCAGTGCGTCGTAGGAAAAAACGCCCAAATTATGGTGTAAGAACAGTGGAAGTAAGCCGCGGAGAAAATGGCTTTGGGTTCACAATATCGGGGCAACAGCCTTGTATTCTCAGTTGTATTGTTGCTGGCAGTCCTGCAGAAAGGGCGGGTCTTCGGCCAGGCGATTATCTTGTCGCAGTTAATGGGCAGAGTGTGAGCAAAATTCCTCATGATGATGTAGTACGGCTCATTGGTTCTTCTTTTGGACTTTTGAAGCTGCAAATTGCTGAAAACTATTACTCAGACAGCTCGGATGAGGATGTGATTTCTCCAACCAGACCGAAGCCAAAACATCCACATAAACCTCGTAGTAATAATGTAGTACAACAGCGATCAGAGACAACAAGCACTCAACAAACCCGTGCAGCAAAAGTTGTCCGTGACTTGCGTACCGGAGCAATGTTTGTTGAACAGCAGCTGGAAGTTGTTTCCATACCTGAAGCTGCTACAGTACGAACAGCTTGTAAATCTGCCACAGTGCTTCAGCGTTGGGACCCACCAGTTCCGTTAGGTCTACCACAACCGCCACCAAGACTTTACCTCAGTCCTCAGCCAGAAAAGCCTTTGCAATTGGACCATGTGGAATACAGAGCTCTTGTTGGATATTTAGGAACTATCGAAATGCCCAGAGAACTTCTTCCAGGGTCTCGATTGCAAGTTGTTCGTGGATGCATCAAACGTCTACGTGCTGAAAAGCGGGCCCACACTTTGGTTCTAATGAGTATTCGAACCCGTAGCTTAATTTTAACTAATTGCCATCAGTCAACTCTTGCCGAATACCCTGCAGATCGAGTCACATTTTGTGGGGTTGGCTCCGATGATCAACACCGCTTCTTTGGTTTAGTGACTGCTGTTACACGGAGTATAGATGAAGATGACAACGGAGAGACAGTTCCTTCTAGCTCGTGCCATGTGTTTGCCGTTGAACTGCGGCTACATGGGTGCCACGCCGACCATGCTGCGAAGGCTGAAGCATTTAAACTTTGTTGCAGTGAAGACGCAACATTAGGCACATGCCCCGAGTTTCCTGCATCTTCGGATCCTGTAGTTGCAGCCGTAAAAGTCCTCTATTCTAGGAGAAGAGATGAAAGTGGAAATCTTAATGAAGAGCCAATTTTGGCCAATTCTCCTCAGCCTAGCAATGCCAGCAGTACAGTAACCACCACATCAAGCAACAGTGACTCTGGTATTGGCTTTAGGGACGAATGTGGTGGTAACCAATCAGATAGGATTCTCATGGTGGACATACAAAATCAGCGACTGCATATACAGCAAATGGTCAGTAACAACCATGACTCCCAAGAATTGTACCAATGTGCAATGAACCCTCCAAAATCATGTAAATATGATTTCGCAATACCTGTGAGTGTGAACCGATCGAAACGATGTGTTGTTGACGGCTGTAGTTCGAGGCTCACTGTACGAGCTATGCCAGATCCCATTTCCAACTTATCGGGTACATTGGCAGTAAGCAGTCGCAGCCGTTCGCCCCTGAACAGTACGTCTAGTGAAGGGGAGTCTCACAACTCAAAATCTTGTGCGAAAATGTACTCGGACAAAACTAGCGGGAATGGGTCAAATTGCAATGTAAACTATAGGCCTAACAGTAGTAACATGCTTAGTCACATATCTACAAGGTCAAATGATGATATGAGTATCAGTAGTGAAACGAATAAAAGTGAAGACCTGTCAAGTCGTTCTTGTCAAACAAAATCGTATCGTGAACTTGCATCAAAAGCTTTACCTGCATTACATTTTTCAACTAGGTTCTATGAAAGATCAGACATTTCAAATTTCAATTGTTCTGCCTTTCCTCGGCTCAGGAGTGACAATTCTAGATCTACAGAAGCAATGAGCATAGATAGTTCTCAGTCCCAAGATCCACTTATGTCTTACAAACTTAGCCCCAAAGTGTTTGGACTCTCAAGGCCAGTTACAACTCAAAGCTTGGAAGACCTTAAGCCCAATGGAATGTGTTTACTGATGGACGGAGAGGAAGAGGTGCCCCCAATGAACCTCTCGAGTACCCGAGGACAGCAATGGGGTAGTCTACAGGAGTTGAGAAGTTTCGTGGCCAACTGTTTCCAAGCATCCCCTGCTGCTGAGCACATGGTGAGTTTGAATTTAATCTATTAGGCCTATGTTGAGTAGATATGCCTACCAGATAGGCTTGTTTAGTCATAAAGAAACTTGAATGACTAGAAATTAACTACTGTGAAACTTAAAGAGTCTTCACGCTTCATTATTGTAGGCTACCGATTAATGCATGTTGTAGGTATTGCATACATGTACATAAATTGCCTTTCAGGTGGATTGAAATATGACGCATGAAATAAATTATAACAATTATGGGTTACTAGTTAGTTAGTTAGTTAGTTAGGACTAGGAGACATTAAGTCTCCTAAATCGAACTCGTTTTTTCTGCACTGAAGTAGGCCTACTTATTTCTTAACGGCAAAGAGTAGGCCTAGTCTCACTCTAACAATTAACAACTGCTCGAAATTAAGGTTTTTTTTTGTAGCCTATCTTGAGAACACTAATATTTAAAAAAGTGGGGGGAAAATAATGAAAAAAATGCCCGAATTGTAGCCCTAGTTTCATAAGAATTAAAAACTAAATTACAAAAATAACAAATATTTTTAATTTTTAATCATTAGTCCTATGGTTGGTAGGCCCTATTTGTAGGCCTAATGACAAAAATTACATTAGATTAGGCCTACTAAATAGCCTACCCAGTGACTTTAAAAATATTTGCAACTTTTTTAATCCAGTAGGCAAACCACAATCCGGGCATCACTATTTGAATGTTGTGTAGGCATAGCGTTCTCAAGATATTACAAAACCCGTTAATTCTGCACGTTTTTATAGTCAAGGCCTCGTGCTCTTCACCTTAATTTCGTGCTTTAAATCCACGATGTATAGACTATCTTGTGTGTGACCGTGAGGTTCCAAGGTTTTCTCGAAACACATGCACATGTCTATGTATTTATTTATATTAATTTACAATCACACTTCAACTTGTCAGCTCAGCTCTTCAGCTTTCGTATTGTACTTGAACAATCCAACCGAATTTAAACACAAATGTAAGGCTTTTAAGGTAGGCCTAGGCTTGGTTATGACTTTTAAAATAAAAAAAGTAGTTTTGTTTTTTGTTAAGCCTAAATACATTTCAAAGTGTAATAGGTACAATATAATACACTGCAATGCCAATCAGTCTTCATTTTGTAGTACATTGCAATTACACAAAAATGGCAAGGTTTAATTATAAAAAAAAACTAGGAATGTCAACGATAATCGTCCAATATTAAATTCTGTGCGATATCCCGATAATCGCGGCGACTTGATTTCATATTTGAATTTGGCGTCTGCTGAACGTTAGCTGAGCGACTACCGACCAGCCGCCTAGTGCCCTCCTTCGATGTAGCCGCAGGAACACTATTCGCCACTACCCCCCCCCCCCCCCACACATATGACGAAGTGTTAAAAAGTAGTATTAGTGCATATTTCATAATATTGCGGCGATATACCGGGATAAAAATTGAAAATGCAATATCGAGACAATATTTTTTGCGCCGATATTATTGCGCTAATTTTTTATTGTTGTTGCGATTATCGATATGGAATTTCATATCGTTTGACATTCCTAAAAAAACTGTTCTTGCACCTAACCAGTGGTAATTAGAATCTAATGTGCACAGCTGATGTTGATTTCATTGTTTCTCCATGTTTTGTGTGTGTGCGGATGTTAGTTCACCGACCACAAGGCAACCCGTTGGATGGATTTAGCGAAAGCAATGTCAACAACAGCTGTGACCAATAGTTAAAATCTATCAACGTGCCAAATTTTCTGTAAGAACTATTCTATTAGGTAAGATTCTATAATAATATTTTCAATAAATTACATTTTAATAAATTATTATTTTTTGTTATTATCAGGAGGCCTAAATAATTAATACAGTTATTAATTAGTTATAAATTAAAATAAATAAATGTAAATGTCAACAACAAAGCTATTGACACATGACGAAAGTTTTGAAGTTGTAAAGCGACACTCACTCGCCTAACTGCATACATTTTCGACCTCTTGCTTGAACTGGGACCAGTGGCGGCTCGCTGGGAGAGACAAAAAATCAGTCATGTTCTAATGGCCGGTTCACACGGTGCGAGTTAACGTGCGAGTTGATAGAGCAAGTAGCTGGGGGCCAGCTACTTGCTTCGTGTAAACAGGTCGGCCGAGCTACTGACTGTGCGAGTTGGTCAGTAGCTTGCCTGGCGAGCTACTTCAAATATTTTTGTTTCGACTGGCCACTGGCCTTCCCCCACCACGGGGATGTTTGGGTCGGCCAGCCGCTGGCGCCATGTGAACGCACAGGTCAGTAACTGAGCGTCAGTAGACGGTAGAGCACGTTATTTTGTTTATGTTTTTCGTGCTGATATATTATTATTATTATCATAATTTTTGTTTTGGAATATGTCGGGAAGGTGGAGTGACGAACAGACGGCAAACTTTGTGCATTTGTACAGAGAACAAGAAAATTGGTGGAACGTTTTTGGACCTGGATATAAAAATAATAATTCCTCGTACAGTATCAACGAAAATGATCTTATTACTTTCCATGCTAGCACTCTATAATACGATCTTCAGACATTCTTGCAACTGACAGGGTCAGTTCAAGTCCGAGCAGAAGGCCAGCCGCTGGCTTACTGGCATGCCAGTAACTCGCAACGTGTAAACAGCTGGGGCCAGTTGAGTCTGAGCCCAGTAGCTTGCCCCTCAGTTAGAGGGCCAGCCACTGGCTTACTGGCATGCCAGTAACTCGCACCGTGTGAACCGGCCATAAGTTCTAACACGTTACTAGGTTACTGGAATAGTATGACATAATTCTCTTTCTCTCTCTTTTATTCTACATAATTGGGTTTCTCTCTCTTTTATTCTACGCCTCATCAGTACAATTATCTCAGCCGCCACTGACTGTAACATGAGGCAAGGAAGGCATTGGATGATGTCGGATGATGGATTTATGTAGTTTGGCAAGTGTTTGAGATTAGGCTACTAATGAATAGTTTGTTTTTAGTGTGTGTTATTATTGAAAACTGTCTAGTTAAAAATTGCTGACTTCTATGTTAGTACCTTTTAGAAACAGTTTCTAGCAGAATTTAAAGTATTGACTGCAGGCAAGTGTAGATAGTCCTCATCAAATAGGCCTAAGTTAAAATAATTGACCACGTGACCAAGTTTTGCATTACTAATTTGAATAAGACTAATTTATTTATTTATTTATTTATTTATTTATTTATTTATTTATTTACTAATTTATTTATTTACTGACTGATTGTATTTAATCATCACTAACAATATTTATCTACTTTTGAAGTGCATAATATTTCTAATTCACTTTGTGCATTTAAATTCATATACAAATTATATGATAACAAGCTATTGCACTGCCGCAATCCATCTCCTTACAAAAAAATATTTAGTATACCCTGCCACAGTATAGACATGCTCATGTGTGACTGTAGTGTACTGGAATTATGTACAGTTATCTGACTTATCTCTCTGAATTCATAATTATTATGGATTGATGAGTGACGCATGGCCTTCATCCCTCATCAAACCCACTTAACCAGCTATTTGAATCGTTTAACTGTGATGTCAAAGGGCACCGAGAGGGGGAATTGGAACACGAAGTTCAGTAACTTTACATTCAGCTATCCGTACAGACAGCTGACTTTCCTTTAGAGAATATAGCCTAATCTCTATAGTCTCGACTCGAGTTATCTCTGTAATAATTCTTCAGTGTGGTGTGCACATTTTGTATCTCTTACAAAGGCCGTGTTGTACGTGAATATAATCTGCGAGCAAATGGCTACGAATTACGTTTTTCTCGTTCATAATGCGAGAAGCTTTCATCACTCTAGTTAGTTGTGCGCCCCCAACGCGCAATATGCTGACAAATTTCCTCTCCGTCAAAACTTGCCAGTGAATTATCGTGACAGACGTATAGTGTGTTTTGTTCTAAAAGGACCGGCCGTTCTAACTCGCAGTTGGAAGACAGTTAAAATATGATACCATAGCAGTTCACCGCGGGCAAATATCGGCTATACCATCAGTTATTCGTTCACTATCTAAAGAAGAAAGAAAGTATAATGCTGTAACTCGTGACTTGTTTCGCTCTTGCAATAAGCGGTAATGAGCATGTTTGGCTACGTTGTGTGTGGCACTCAACAAAGACAGGTAAGCAATAAGCTACGACACGACCTCGATATTTGCGATTCAATACATTTGGTTAAGAAATCATTATTATTTTATAGTAGGCCTACAGTCTACACTCTACAGTGTGCTGTGCCGTGAGTCATCGCCCGTCAGAAGTCAGTGTTGTTTGTGTTTATGAGCTCATGGCTATACCATGCAGCCGCCTGCTGGTGCGACATCTTCACGGGGCCTGGGTTCAAACCCGGTTCAAAGTTCGACCCGATGAATGGTCACGATGGAATGGCAGTTCATGAGAGTTGGGCGTGCGACCGCGGGCACAGTTTTACGAAGTATGTACTAGGCGGCACGGGTTCGTGGAGGACCCTCGCGGTGGTTCCTTCCGATATACGAGAGATTCGTGTATAGGACGTTCGTTGTACTTGGTCTACAGTCTGAACACACCCCAGCCCTTTCGTTGCGTTTTTCAAATATTTGGATAGAACCTCGACTAACTCGAGAATAATTGATTATATGCTATGACTACGATACCGGTACCGGTACATTCTAAATTTCAAATAGGCACATTTTCTAGTGTACCGGTATTTCATTTTCTATGCGTCGGTATAGGCCTACAGGTAGGTACACCGTACACGTAAGCCTACATAAAATATTGTTGTCAAGTCATTAATCTTTCACGAGACCTGACTTTCAGTTGGTTCAGTTGGGTACGTTTACGTTTTAAATATTATACTACTAGGAAAACGCTCTGTATGACGCGTTGATAAGCGATCTGGTTATTAGAGGCAGAAATTACATTTCTATTGCTGTCAATAGGCGTTAGTAACGGTGGCGGACCGCGGCGAAAACACTAGACAAAATTACAACGAAAAATCTTAGCAACGCACACTGCACGACGTCCAACAATGTCGGGAGGCCTATGGAAATTATAAAAATGTTTGCAATGCGCATTCTTGTATTGTTGTTAATTGTTGTTTTTGTTAGCTTTGAAAACTTATCGCCAGAAAATTCGTTGATATGGACACGCTCGCTTATCAACGCGTCAAACAAAGCGTTTTCCTAGTTATAAAAATATGGCTATCTCACATTTTGCCGCCATTTCTTTTCACAAAAATATTTTACACTTAACTATGGTGTAACTTTGTAACTGTTCGAACGATTTTGCCACAAAACTATACACCTTCAATCCACATCGAGGCTTGTGAATGGTCCAAATTTTAAGTTGATCGGACTTTCAGTTCGATTGCTATCGACAGACGTAAAAACAACATTTTGCTGCATTTTTTCAGAAAAATATTTTGCAGTAACTATGGTGTAACTTTGTAACTTTTCGAACGATTTTGTCACAAAACTATACACCATCAATCCACATCGAGGCTTGTGAATGGTCCAAATTTCAAGTTGATCGGACTTTCCGTTCGACCGCCAACGACAGACATAAAACAAAAAACAGAACGAAGTGCCATAAAGCTCTAATAGAGACGCTCGCTTCGCTCGCTTAAAAAAATAGTGATGGATAAGTTTAGTAATAGCTTGAATTTAACAAACCCATGCATGCCCTAGCTGGCAACCGAACCCAGGATCGTCTGTAATGATAGCATTTTTAACTCTGGAAATAAAATGACAGGTGAAAAATACAAATAAAATTACCACAATATTTGTACTTCAACTCTTGGTTTCTAATGGGCGTCAAGACACAATAGTAGACTTCCTTTATTACGCGTTTATTTATTCCCTACAAGTTGTGAATGAGTAAATGATTAAATGACGAATGTATTACGTCATTGATAAAATTATCTTTGTAAATACATAGAATGCGGTGGTGAAATTGCTATGACGTATTAGTAGGTTATTCTGATTTTAGCAACACAACATAACAATGTCTGCTAGTGCTACCTGGAGTCCCCATGTAAGTAGATTGTAGAAAGTGCAGTAAAATGAATTCTGTGCCCAAATGATTCTTCGATAAACAAAGTGACGTAAGTCACGTCTACAAATCTGTTAGATTATGATTTTCAAAAAAGAAAAGGGGGGGGGAGATAAGTGGGCACCAAACATACATGCTTATCAACAGAACCTCCCAATTTGGTCATGGATGTCTCCAGACATACCGTTTTTGGAAGAGAAAAACAATCTAACACCTTCTGCTCGATGGTAACTTTGTGATGTGCTTCCATTGAACATTTTGCAAACGTTGAGTGATGCTTTTAAATATGACAGAAAGCTGAAACTGTTCAGATTACAGAAACAACAAGTAACTAAGATAAGATAAGATTAAGATTTTATTTTTGTAGTACATTGCAATGTTTCATTGAACGTGAGTATACAATAAAAATTGCGAGGTTCGATTATCAATATCGTTCTCCTACGTAACTACTTATATAGATACGGAATCGGTTGCACTAGTAGAACGTAGTGACAAGGGGATTGTGGAAGATGGTTCTACATTCTGCGTGACTCATGTGTGTGTATGTGTGACTCACTTCGATGACAGTCTGCCAGTTAATCGGGTGGTATGCCAGTTAATTCGTTGCACCTAAGTGCTTTTTAAACGTGTAGCCGATGTACATACATTATCGTTCATTTACCACGTTTACATGCAGGTTTGAAACCGTTTTGAAATCGTTTTTAGTTTTCAAACTTCCATGTAAACGGTTTTGAGTCGAGTCGAGTCAACCCTGATTTGAAACTGGGTTGACTTGAAAATTAGTTTTCAAAACTGTCATGTAAACACCGCACCGCCACGTAGACTGGATCCCAAATTGATTCTTTACTAGTTGTATTATAGCTAGCGGTGTAAATTGAGGTTATAGGAAATATCGCGTCTTCTTTTTATATTTTCCATTTAGCAATCTTGTCTGATTTTCGACTATTATCCTAGTACATAACTGTGTTAAAACGCAAGTCAAAGTTTGACATACAAGTCGCGAGGTTCCAATGTGTACGCATTCTAACCTCACACTCAAATCACGTCAAATCCTTGTCAAATCTCGCGGCTCGCCAACAACAACAACAACAACATGTACATCACGTATAGCAAGCGATGTGCCAAATGGCGCTGCCTAGATGTAAATTTAGGAAACATATTGGGATTGAAAACGTTTTCAGAATCACACTTTCAAAACTACAATGTAAACGCGTTTCACAAGTTTTGAAAATAATTTCAAAACTGCATGTAAACGTGGTAATTGTCTAGCGAGCGGAACACGGACTTTCCTTTTTCCGTTAAATTATTTAATTACAAATTGAATCGTGTATTGTTGAGTTTCAACAGAAATAAGTTTTGTATGCTTATTGTTGTTGAGGTGAACTATTGACACCTATAGATTGGCACTTTCGCCGCTACAGTTCCACCACAAGCACTCACGTAATATGACCATCTGTATTTAATTCCGTTGTCAACCATCTTGAAAGCTGCATCTGAAGTTATGTGTATTTGAAGTACGCGGCTACGTCTAGATTAGATGTAGACCAATTTCTGGTGTTATTCACGAATAAATTATAAGTTCTTATAGCACTTCCTGACATTATCTCGTGCAGTGTACGTGTTTCACACGGAGTTCCGTTTGATCGATTGCGAAAGAGGGCCATGACGCCTAAAATGTCAGTAGATTAAATCAATCTACTTTTATTCGAGAAAACGATTATCAACCAGAAAATTACAATTGTCTTCCGCCATGTCGGAGACTGTCAGGCCGCCGTGACTACGGAGCGCCGTGGGTTGGCGGGCTTGCGTGCCGTGCCGTGAATTTCGTCAGGAATGCGAGAACCCGTTTGTTACTTAGCTTCGACGTTGGGTTATTGTTGTGTTATTATGACTCTGATTCCACGGAGAGATCTACGAAACGTGCTGCGACCGTGACACGTTTTATTCAGAAACAGTTGTTGATTCGGTATGCGCGGATTCACATAGGAAGGGGAGGAGGGCATAACAGTAACACACACGTCCACACGCTCACGCCCGCCCGCTCTCAGCTGTGCACCTTGTTGAATGAATTATTGCGCATTTGTCCGATTGTTGTGACTTCGTTATTAATAATATGCCAATAAATAATAATGTATAGTTGTTTTAATTATAGTTGTGTAATGAAAATGTCAGTCATAGAGACGGAATTTCTCTGCACAGGCATTGACAGATGTGTATCTATTTTTTAGTAAATTGTTTCTACCATCTGGCGTCACTATGTGGGCCAGCCTTGACTAAACTAATAAAGCGTGATTCATTATTATTATTATTATTATTATTATTATTATTATTATTATTATTATTATTATTGGTGTTGTTGTCGTTGTCGTTATGTTAGCCTACGAATTATTAGTTAAGAAAATAATCTCTAATTTATCCAAGAGATCCCGATCTCATGTGTCCTCTATAAAGTTTACGCTTGTGCACATCTGTTGCCATCTCTCTATTCTGTGGCATTTTATCAGTTTCATTTGTCTTGTAATGTAGGCCTAGTTACATGCCCTCGTTTTGCGATTTGAACGTCCATCGTTCATCATTACTGTTAACAGTTATTATATGCTAGGCCAAACAGGGTGCGAATTGACGGGGGGATGGGGTAATTCCTCTGGTAATTTCTTCATCCCTGGCTCTGTTTTACTGCAAGTTATCCCCGCCGGGGATGGCTAAATTCCCACCTCTGGATACCCATCTGGACTCTCAGATCGCTTATAAGGCCATCTCAAGGGCAATAATACCCCAAACAAGTGTTTGCCTCCGGCGGCTGGGGCTTTGCCCCAGACCCGTTACTACCCACGCAGATACTATACTTGGGCATCCCCCCCCCCCCCCCCCCTGTGCCAAGCCGTCAATTCGCACACTGAGGCCAAAGAATTCGTGGGTTGTGGTACAGTACATCTTCTCGACAGAACTCCCCAAATATTTGTAGGGGGGGGGGGGGGTTACTGTGGTGACTTCTTTATAGTATCGTATGGCCATGACTTGACTAGCCAATTTCGGGAGTTTACAGTTGGTAGAAAATTAACAAGAATAACAATAATCCCGTCAATCCGCGAGGGGCATTTGACATATCGTTATTTTGGATCGTTCATTGAGGACGCTGAGCCCTCCTGGTCTGCAGTACTATTCGTCTGTGGTGTGCTACATGCCGGTCTCTGTCTGTTATTTCTCGTCACTTGTCAACTCCACTTCGTCCTTTCGATTGACCCCGTTTTCGTTTTTTAAAAAGCTCCTTTAAGCTCCGCCCTTCCAATTAAATCGCTGCACAGCGTCAAGCCTTAACCCTTATCCTTGTGTGTAATGAGAGCGCATTAAGCTGCATATGCATGCGTGGAGTCGCTACACTCGAATGTAGCCACACCATAACCGAGAAACCATTATTCAGTTTATATCCTCATTAATAATTATCTATGAGATCCTTTAACATTGAACCCACGTACATTGTAATCGCTTGCGACGTCCGATGACGCATGACGGATGTACAGTCTGCAAATCGAATGCAAATTAATTACTAGTTGATCAGTGGGCAGTGGCGTCAAAATGATTTTTTTAAGAGGGGCCATCGAGACAATTTTTCCCGTTATTAGATAATACAAGTGTGTAGTTATTTGGAGGTTGTAATTTTAAGCATATAGGTTTTTATTGTGTTCAATCTTTTACTGCCAGCCCAAAGTAAAATTCTATTTCAATTTTACCATTTTCCAATTTGATCTAGGGCCCTTATTTAATCGTGTGGTCCTCTAAATCTTTAATAACAACAAATGAACCGTGAACGTGTTTTTAGCTCTGTGACAATACCACTGTGTTGTAACCAGTTGCCATAACTTTCTATCTAATTTTGTGATTATACTGAACAATCACAAAGCATTGGAAATTCATATCTTATAGCAGCTTCTTCTTTAGAACTAGAAAATTTAAAAATTGCAACTATTGTATCACATTCACATTGATACTAAAATGTAACTTAATTTTAGGGTAACGTAACGTAACCGCGTTGTTGTCAAGGACTTGGAGCTTCCTTTGGTGTTTCTGAAACCGCAACCTGTAGAATCAAGATTCAAGAGTAACCACTTTTGTCGGCGGTAGACACGCACCATTGTTGGCGAGCCTCTATATTATTGAGATACTTTTTGATTGGCTCTCCCAGTCACGTGGTTTCGGCCGTATAATTTTATAATTTCTATGGTTTCGGCAACCATGACTTTCCAAATCTGGTCATGTCAGTCACATGGCCACTCTCTTACATTACAACAATGTAATATAAATTCTCTCTTTAACCATTGTCAGATAACCTGTACCTTACAAACCATTGTTTTCGTCATTGACAAAACAATACACGATTAAGCCCGTATGCGTATAAATGACATGTGTTGCAAATTTGCAACCATCTTTACTCAGCATTCAATTATTAATCTTACCGTTAAAAACGCATTTTTATTTATTGATGGTAATCAGTTACTATAAAAAAAACATAATTTGTGGCTTGTGTTTATATTTGCTTTTTACTTACCGTCGATCTTCAATCGGAATTTATGTGAAGACGTGTGTGCATACATTTTCGTTTGCGACTATCGAACCTCATCAACCCCGGGGCGTTTTGTCTTTGCATTCTAGCGGACGGATGAATATAATTTATTTTTAATGGTAACGATGTGCCCACCAAACACTTGGGAATATTACACCAGTGTTTGTTGTGGGCCGCAGGGTATGCTAATGCAAAGTGGGCCACGAGAAAAATATCGCCATTTTGGGCACATATATTTATAAGGCCCAGTATTAAATACCCTAATAACTATTTATTTATATTTGTTGCAGAACTTGTGTTCACCATGGCAACCACCAATCAGAATCTTGGGAAATCACGCCGCATAGCTTGTATTTGCTTGCTATACAAATAACTAGATAACTTTATGCGATAGAAGTAAATCACCGGTGTTCCAGAAACCTTCCGTACTACTATACTACTCCTCTTCACATATCTTGATATCCATACTATGGCTGCTGCTGACTATTGCTACCTATCTTTGAATATGACAATCATAAGCCTACATATATTGAATTTAGACTAGAGATAACGTACATGACGTATGTGTTACATAAACACGTACTTTATATCTGCATTTATTTGTATACGTAAGTTTTTGAGTTGTCTGTATTCATGAACTTGTTGTTTGAATAAACATTACACACATAGACATTGGCGTCACTGGCAATATATTTTCGGGGGGGGGGGGACAAGAGGAACGCAACATATATTGACAATCTATTATTAAATAATAATTTGTTTTGTATGAGTCCCTGCTCGCATATTTGGGTGTTTGAATAGTTGGAAAGGAATGTCCGAGGGTTAATAGTAGGACTCAATCTGAGCATTCGCTTCCTCTGAAAACCCCTTCAGAGACGATTGCTGGTGTCCGGACTCGAACCGACGACCTCTCAAATTAGAGTCACGCGTGTTACCTCTGCAGAATTATTACTACGTTACCAACAAAACTCCTCCACCAACACCCAGCTATGTTAAATGACGTGTTTAGTAGCCCCGACTTGGCCGGGCGTACAAGTACAAATGAAATGTGTTCGAGTTAACTATTTATGTATGTAGAATGCCTCAAGGAACAGCCTGACCGAGCTAATTGAGCTTAATTCACTGGTATTCTGATCAAAACTTATCCACTGCTAAGGTTCTTCTATTAGTAGCGTAGCCGAGAGAGTTGGGTCTTCAGCATTGCTGCCAATGGAGCCCAAAGGGCGTATATTTGATGACATACTTTCTAAACATAAACAATAAATCACTCACAAGAAAAAATAAAATGTTATTGTTGTTGTTAGTGTTTGTTGTTAGTGTTAGTGTTGTGTGTGTAGTGTTGTTCGTTAGTGTTTGAAGTGTTACCACTTTAAACTTACCGCTCTTCCCTCGAGACTAAAATATGCCATATCACAAATCATCAAAAAATACCCTGTCTGTTTGTTAGTATGCCTAATTAGTTGCTTAAAAATAGAGAAGTTGTAGGCCACTTGCCTGTTTCTTGACATTTGTATGAATTTGACAAAACTATATAAGCTCGATCTTTGACAGAACGTAATCCATAGAATCACACTTGAAAAATTATGTCGGGGGGCAGCTTAAATTCAATAGAACAATAATTAAAATTACCATCCCCGCAAAAAAATTATTCTTTAACATAAAATGTACCAACATTATTTCCCTTCCTGCCCCTTCTTCTTGAGATCAACGTCCATGCGAGAATTTTTTAAATAAGCGATTAAAGCTTTACCTCAAAAGTAATTTTACGTGACCTCTAAAGCACTTTTACAAAAACGTATTGTGATAAAAGTCTCTGTACCTCCTACCCCGTTTTACTCATTTTTTTTTTTTTTTTCGGTGCAGTTGGCCGAGGTCGATTAGGCATTGGTTTAGTAAACCGCGGTCTCTGCGTTCCAGGCTCGAATCCTGGCTTGGGCGTGGATGTCATGTGGCGTTTTTCATCCTCATAATCACCCACTCATCGTCTCGATTAGCCTCGTTGCAAAAATATGGGAGGTAAAACCCCAAATATCATTATCAGCATCTCAATTTTACGCTCTAAATGTAGCAGACAAGGATTACGAATGTATGGTACTCAAATTGGTTGAAATGTCCTTGAAATTTCCAACACGGCTGTAAGTGAGAAATTTTTACCTCCTCCCATACAACAACGTTGTGGATGGCATTGGCCAACCAAATGTCAGTATTTGAAAAGCCACCCGCTGATTAGCTCCGCAGTCACTCATCTCATACATGACGTCAGCATTCACAAGGTTGTCTTTCAAATAAAATTGTTGACGTCAGGTTCAGGATAGCAGCAGCGGACACAATAATTGTCTTCTTTCGTCCCGAACTTGACTCACGGGTTGTCGTGATATTTCACACGCGACAATGATGTTGCACGAGCCTCTCCTAAATGCGACCCGACGTGACGTACCTACTAGAGCGACAAAGAAATGAAAGTGCAAGTAGAGTTCATTTAATTTAAGAATGACCGACCTTCAGACGGATTTTGGGACCAAAATCGGCAGGCACAACAGATTTAACAATTTAAGAATGTCAAGTGATTTAACTGAACATCTTCAAGTATTCATGAGATTTAAATGAACAAATTCCATGTACAAACCAAAATGCGAAGAGTGTGCAGTCTCAAGGTCAGTCATTCTAACGTTGAATAGCCTCTACGCGTACATTTGTTTCTCTATTGATGTCATACAATATGCTTTAAATTAGTTAATAAAAAAAAAAGTCTGAACAAGTCTCGGGTCTAGTCTGCAAAGTTAGCACGCACGCGCGCACGCCGCCGACTAAATGCGGTAGATATAACATACGAACACGCTTCCGGGAAGCAGGGATGGCCTGGCCATGGGACGATGACTAACTAGTACTTGCGCTACGTACGTACACATGCTATTATCAAGATGTCTAGCGCGACGTGTGTATGTGTGTGTTTTGGCTCTCTCTTGACGTTCATTCATGAAAAAAGTACGAGTGTGCATTGTCGTGTGTTTCTAGTGAATGGTAGATGAAGGAAATTTGACATCATGAGGCAATTCCGTGCAGTGGATGTGGGTAGAGATCGAGTGAGTGCTATATTGGTTGGTGACGAACTGTCAGCGTGTATTATTGTATCGATAGTGCTTATAAATCATGATAATATTATTGTCAATGGTTGATGAGACGTCAACGCCCTCGGGGTGTGTATGTGTGTGTGAGTGTGTGTTCACGACGAAACTTCCATCGTACATACATGTAGGCCTATACGCTTTTGTGAAAGAAACGCATGTTTTTCGAAAACCAACAGGAAGTTGAGATTAAGAAATCAGAACAACAATAGCGTCATTTCTCAGTGAGAAAACTCGTATGGTGTTCCTGGGAATGAGACCATCTTGTCGTGGGAAACCACGGGGAATAGCTTCTACCATTATATCTCGATGCAGCAGTAGCTATGTATCTATCTCGGGTGTCGTGCGTACTGTGTTTTGCTGTAGGATTAAAGTTATGAAGTATAGAAGGAAGTTCATTTATAAGATCGCTTATGTGAGTAGAATATGATTATTAGGTAGGCATTACGTCATAAATTAAATAGGGTGGTGTTCTTTCTTATAAATATTTGCGCGCTCAAGAATTAAAAGTAGCCCACCTGTCGGTTATGCCAAAGACGTGATAATACGTGATACGTTTTTATTGGTCACCAAGTTCTTAAAGCTATTGGCCCCCCAAAATAGACTAGACGCATTCTGGTGGCAAGAAAATAAACTACTGTAAGGATGAGTTTATCTGTCAATTGTTCATTGTTGCTTTATTGTTAAATCATCAATGGCGCAGATAAGGGTGTTGCTTAGCAGCGCTATCTATGTGGTAGTTTGGGTCTCCAATCGTCATTGTTCAATGTAAGAGATAATTAATATAAAAGTGTGAAAACAACAATTAGCATCAATACAAACAATTGACAACAATAGAAATGTAATTTATCAGATAGCATATTTGTGACCAGACAAAAATTTACTATAATATATCCACCTCACATTTTGCCATTACTGTGTTTCAGAAAAATATTTTCGAGTAACTTTTGTATAACTTTACCAATTAATACTTATCTGATTACCATAAAATGAACATATTCGTGACCGGAAAAATCTTTGTAAAAATATGGCTATGTCACATATTGTCGCCATTTTGTTTCGGAAAAATATTTTTCAGTAACTTTTGTGTAACTTTGTAACTTTTCGACCGATTTGGCCACAAAACTAGACACATTCAATCCACATCGAAGCTTGTTGATGTTGCAAATTTCAACTTGATCAGACTTTCCGTTCGACCGCTATCGCGAGACATAAAAACAAAACAAAAAGCACACCCAAACAAACCGAACGAGTGCCATAAAAGTCTGGTGGAGACTCTCGCTTAACAATCACAAAACAAAAAACAACTTAATAGGTGGGTTCCAAGTCTGTCTATCCCCTGGCGGAGGTTCGGTAAACCTCAAGAGTTCGACAATTTACGGACCTTGGGTGGGTTCGATCCCCAGTCGGGGTAAACTTTTATTACACTTGTTGTCGCTTCATATATAATTATATAGGTTTTTAAGCTTAATAAAGCTTTATGGATAGTGTGTTGAATTAATTGGAAAGAGCACCGGTAAATAGAGGCGGAGGATTTGGGTTCGATCCCCAGTCAGGGTAAACTTGTATTACAATGCTATACTCGTGTGTATGGTTTTTAGTAATGTGTAGGGTACAAATAAACTGCAACTATCAAACATACCGTGGTCCGTGTTCTACATAGCCTAATTATTACATTTGAGGTTACTTTAAAAAAAAACATCACAGTTAAACATTTTTCAAATGAAGTGACATACGGCTACCTCTCAAGTCACAAGTGTGTTTTTCTTTGTAATGTAGGTTAACTTTACTGTTTTAAACATTTAGACCATTATTGTTTGGTTAATAATTTTGTTCTAAAGCTTATAGTGGTATATAGTCATTGTTATGCATCTTGGTAGTCCTAACTCCTAACCCGGTATGAACAGTGGGCATTGCTTGGGACAATATTGGTTGTTGGACTTGTAAGGCTCGTAAGACCTATACCGACCACTATGCCCATATTGTAATTCACAATGTTATTCTGTTTAGCAAATATATAAAAAAGTGGCAGGAAGTTTGTGACCACTCTTCCTTATCAGAAGCCCATGAATGCTCTTCCTCTCCACATTTCTTGGGCAATTTCCTTTCGTCTCGGTGGAAACACCGTACGGTCTTCCTGTGCATACTGATTACGAGTTAGACCTACAGTTGCCTGTTCTTATGCTAATGCATGATTGGTATTATGTTTGACATTGGTGGCTGTTTCAAGATGGTTTCTGTGTGTGTTGTGCAGAATCGACCGCAACTAAAAAAATGGAGTAACTCTTCTGTAATTTGCAAGACATATGTAAGGCAACAAAATCCTCAAAGACCTCATTCGCTCACTTATCGAAGAGCTTCTGATGATGACATGTTAAGACAGGTAAATGGTGATTTGGCTTTCTCTATTTCTGCATTATAATAGAGCTTCTTCTTCTGTACTAATCCTATACTCTGGTTGATTGCATTATTTCTAGAAAACCTGTCATTCTGTGTTTATAAATAGTGTAGATTTAAAAAAAGAAATCATATCATCAACCAGTTTGTGTGTGTGGTAGGCCTAAAATGTCCACAGAATTTTATAAGGACACCTGAGACGGAATAGCCTATTAATGTTGGAAGTTGACAAGTGTTTTACGTACCTACCGTACTCAAAGTTGAGCAATGTGTGTAACAAACAACATTCTGTAAGGCTGACTGGGCTCAACCAGCTCGATCATAGTACTATTTACCCACCTTATGGAATGCAACCTGAATAGTCACATTATTTTGTTCCATGAAAAAATAACCTTCCTGGGCGATTTTTAAAGGTACGGTTAAAAACCATGTGAAAATAGATACTTGTTTCATTAAATTAAAAAGTATTGCGTGAACTTGTTTTTTATAACTTAACATTTAAAAAAACTTGATTGATCTTACTCATACCTCTGTAGGTCTACATGCCAAAAAATATCGTTGTGAAGAAAATAATTTTACACCAATATTAACAAACATACGCCTAGTTTTAAGAATTAACAATCGATGTTTTTTGAACGGGTAAAGGATATCGCTTGAGCTACCTTAACCACCTTTGCCTTTTGCCATAGTATAGTTTACCTTATCACATTATTGTTGTTGTAATATGAAGTCTTTGTGTAGAGAATTTCCTAATTTACTGTACTGGACTTTCAAATAACCCATTTCTTTACCCGGTAATGTTATTATTTTAATTGTTCATTCTGTCTATCTGACCTTAGTCATATCTTGTTTGTAGCACCCGGAGCAGCAGACTAGCATTGAACCAGAAGAGTCACAGAAAGGGGTCGGCAGCTGGTCCGCCTCATTTGAGAAACTGCTAGAAGATCCGGCAGGGCTACATACATTTGCGGTAAGACATAAATAATACATTTGTGTTTATTGTAAACCCAGTCAGTTAAAAGAACTAATTTGCATTTTTCAGTGGGGGACATTTGTACAATTTATGTGCTTTGTTGCTATGACGGCTCCAAAGTCACAGTTTGCGAAGATGAGGTGCCGAGCTTGGCTGGTGCTGATTCCGTGATGCTTTATACTGTTGGTGGAAACACCCCTTTACCCAACTAAATAATGTTGAAATAAAGTGAAGATATAGATGTATAATCTACTATAGTAGAATAGAGATCCCACAAAATAAAGAGCTATATACAGCTCTTTATTTTGTGGGATCTCTATTCTATTATCTAGATGCAGTTGCTTGATTGCAATAATAAAGAGCTGTATATAGATCTTTATTTTGTGGGATCTCTATTCTATTATCTAGATGCAGTTGCTTGATTGCAGTTGCAGTTGCAGTTGCTATTACAAAAATTCTCAGTAATTTATATCTTATAATAATAAATAAGTTTTTAACATATGGTTGCTATAAAAAAAATGTCATGTCTATAGCCCTTTAATTTATTGTACAATTTAACATTGAAAAATTATCTACTTTTTCAGGAATTCCTCAAAAAAGAGTTCAGCCATGAAAATATTTACTTCTGGGTAGCGTGTGAAAAATACCGCGAGTTATCAGCCGAGGAAGAGCGCAAAGCGGACGCAAAGGCCATTTTCGACCGGCATCTTTGTCTTGGTGCTTTGGAACCCGTCAACGTGGATTCCCATGCACGCCAGACCACCCAGGACGGGCTCGGGGAAGCCTCGAAAACTTTGTTCTTGCAAGCACAAAAACAAATCTTCAACCTCATGAAGTTTGACAGCTATCCACGGTTTATCAAATCTGATCTTTACAAAGAATGCCTTTTAAGGCATATTTCGGGGCAGCAACTACCGTTCCCAGGAGGGGCACAGTTGGATACCGGACTACAGCTTCATGCTAATACTAGCAATGGACTGAAAGATCACAGCAAGGTAACTTTTAACATTTCATTGTCATATGTACCATATTTACTTATTTATTTTATCATCTGGCTCCCTGATACAGTATGTTTGGGGAATATTGCATGTCATATTTCTTAAAGCAGAAAAACTAATAGGCTAAAACTAAGTACAAGGTAGAGATAATAAAGTAGGTTGAAGAACAGCTCTATTTAAACCAGTAGTGGTATTGATTTATATTTCGTCTTTGGACACGTGGGCTATATTGTTTTTTTTTTTATGTATTTAACCAGTTCAGTGGCGACTTTCCCTCGCGCTTGCCGTGCGCGTAGTGGCGACTTATTTCCCCACGCTACTTGCGCGCGGTCGGTCGTAAGACCTCCTTCTCTACAAACACGTGATGCTGACAGCATTTCAATACATGTAGTTCTATCTAGCGGAAAAAGATTGAACTAACTTCTTTGCAGAGAGTGCGTGAAAATTTTAAAGCGAGAGAGTGAGACTCGTCACGGCCACTGTGAGAGCGATTTCAAAATACTTATGACGAGGTATTACGTCCAAGGCGCTACTGGGGTAGGCCTATAACCGGCGTGACGGAATATCTCGTCATGACCACGGAACTGGTTAATGTGCATTATGAAGTAGTATGAAATGGGGTTAATGATGTGGTTTGATGTTGGAACTTACTATCACTTATTCTTCAAGAGTTATTGGTAATTATTAATAACGATACGTACTACTGTAAGTATTTAAAACAAAATCGTTATTGGTTGCTTACGTAGAAAGTTTTAGCTATTACAACTGGAGGAAGTGGGTTTAGTGGAAGTATTTAGTCTTTAAAAAGTAAAAGAACTTTGCGAGTACTCCAAATTTCAAACTCGAATAGAATACCGGTATGTCAAGTGTGCAAACTCGATTCCAACTTAATTTCATTGTATTAAAATTTCTAACTATTCCAATAACAGGTAATTTGTTTAAACAAAGCAACAACAAATATACTCTGCCTATTTCTATTGTTTTAAATTTTAATTATTGGTATTAACTGTGTCCTTTTAATTGGTTGACATAACTAAGTTTCCTCAAGTTATTTAATAAGTAGCAATGCAGTAAAATATAAAATATCTCCACATCATGAGAACACTCCCATGATATGTTTGCCAGAATAATATATCCTGATTACTTGTTTTAGAATGCTATGCTAGAGTAAACTCATTTGATATTGTATCATTACTGTTACTTCAGTTGAAAAAGAGTCGAAGCGACGCAGAAGATCACCGCCGCAAATCATTGTTGCCGTGGCATCGTAAAAACCGCTCCAAGTCGAAAGACCGTGGCGAATCCGAGTACCAGAAACTACGCACAAAGTGCAGTGCCGAAGACACCGTTTCCGTGCGCAGTGACGTTACGAGCAGTCGCTCCTCGTTGGCGTCTTGGGATCTGGCGTTGCGTGGTTCCTTCAGTCGCCGTTCGTTGGTGCCCGGCGAAGTGGAGAACACGTTATGCAGGGTCATACTACCAGATGACGCTACTACTGTAGTACAGACGCGATCGCACGAAACCGTCCGCGACCTTGTGCTTCGATTGCTTGATAAGCGGGGACTAAATTATTCCGGTTTCCAAGTGTTTACGCAGGACTCGAGCAAGGTAAACCATGTCCTCTATGCTCTATTCTAAATAAGGAATGATATGTTTATAGTGCTTGCATTCATATAAATGAATGAATCCGTTATGTTCAGCCCGTGTCCCTGGATGCCGAGTCGAGTGTTCTGAGTGGCCAGGAAGCTCGAGTGGAGCGACGAGTAGTCTTTCGACTCGATCTGCCCAACAGGAAAACTGTTGGTGTGAAATCAAAACCCACAAAAACCTTGGCAGAAGTTCTCAGGCCTATTCTTCACAAATATGGCTACAAACTGGACCTGATAACCTTGTGTCTGGTAAGCAGACATTTGATTATCTTTGAAATTGTCCTCCTAGTCTTCCTGTAATGGACTTATGGCTTCTCAAATAATACGCTTCCTCCATACAATATTAAGTATTAACTATTAACTATTATAACTATTAACTATTATATTAACTATTTCTAACTAAAAATATGGAATGGTGGGACATACTATTATGTGATCACTGATCATAGATACCATCAATGTCAGCCGGTATTATTATATATGTATATAGTCTAAACGAGTCCCCATATTTTTAAATGCCTTCAAGTGGATCATTTGAAATTATGAACTAAGTTGTTAGGGACAAGTACCTACTGTTTTAATGTATTTTAGACTTTAAGTTTACCTAGGGTTGCTGTTCGATATGATATTATCGATAACGACAACCGTGCATGATGCCAAATTGATTACCGATCGAATAATATAAATATTTTACGTTGATCGATAATCAAATTTGGCACACCGTCATTTCATCATTCATCATCATAAATATTTAATAATTTCATCATATTGTGTCAGCCATTTCTTTGGAAACTATTTAACAGGGTATAGTTACAGAATTGTTCATGTATGTACCATATCTAAAATTCAAAGCCTATTGTGATTTCAGATGAGCGAAAACGAGGTGTTGGAGTTAAGCTTGCCGGTTGTAGCCGTCGATAACCAGCGTCTTCAAGTCCTGACGAGAAGCGGGGAAGGTTGGAAGAGCGAACCTTCACACTCATCGTCGGTGGTGCACGCCAAGTTGAAAGCTGGGCCAACGCTTGACGAGATCACCAACAGAGTGTTTGAGGAACTTCTTCAGTGCAAGGCAGACGGCACCAGAACTGCGTCGGATCAAAACTCTGTTCGAGTAAGGCTTTCTAATTTATAGTTAGTCTAGGTGGAGAGATACCGACAGTATAAAAATTGCACACAATTTTCATATTGTTATACTGATGGCATAGTGCACTGTGGTTTGGTAAACCCTACAGACTGAATGGCTGGGAAATGGCTTCATTTCTGCTGGGAAAGGGAAATGGCTTGATGATCCAGGCTGTAGGTAATCGACAGTTTTAACTCTATTTCCAATTGATATGAGATAAAAAGAAACCATACTCATCGACAACTAGGGATGTCAAACGATTAAATTATTATAATCGATAATCGAATTCACTTTCACCTCCATAATCGATTATTAATCGATTTTAATCGTTTTGTTAAATGTCGGTATAGTAGCAAGTTTCTTCCAAACTTCGGTCTGGTTTCGGTTAGTTTGAATTGCCCGCGCAAGCCACGAGTTCGCAATTCGACTTCTTTTCGACTATCGATATATTTTACGTCACGGAGTTTTGTTATGTTCTGTCCAAGATTTCGACGATAATTTCTGTCCTAGCTAGGCCCGAAGGGCTATAGTTATTCACTTCCCGTTTTTTTTTTTTTACCAATAGTAATTAAGTAGGTATGCTGAATATGCGTCGTAATATTATTATTTTCATGTGCAGCGTAATTAAAATTTACGTGATGTGAACTAAAAATCGTAGCGACTTTTCTAACCTTACTTCTCTTGTTATTTGTGAACAAACATAACAACTCGTATTTTTATAGATCGTAGGCGTCGAATGCTGGGTCTAGGGTAGGCGACTAGACACAGCTATTCAAAATATGACTGGAAATTCGGCTCAAATTATGACGCAAAGTTATGCTGTTGCTGTTCTTAGGCCTAGGCCTAGGCCTACTGTAAATGAAACTGAGCAATAGCGATGCTAGCGCTCGCGCTCGCGCTCGAATAGGCGGCAGATCTTGAGAACTAAATTTAAAAAAGCGCGAAAATTTAAAATCGATTTTTTTTTTTAAATAATCGATTAGGGATGGACGAACGTTCGAAATTCCGAACTCGAACCGAACTTTTTTTGAAGTTCGGTTCGGTTCGAGTTCGAATGTTAAGGTTCGAGTTCCTGATTTGTACAAATTTCGAACTTGAACCGAACTTTTCTGAGTCAGCTTTAACTATTTTTTAGCGTATTCCTTGTAAAAAACGCCAACACAACAGTAAACAACGCTTGCCGAAAGAAAATGTTTTGAAAATTCGTTACGCACAGGCCTAGGCCTAGGGCCTTCCGCTGCACGACTGAGGCCTAGGCTCTATGCCTTCCACGGCATGACGAGGCCTATATTATGTTCCCTCCAACCTTCCTCGTCAACAACTGGTCTAATATGGCACATAATGCAAGAAAATGTATCACATTGAACACGTAACGAAATGGTTTTATGTGCACAATCATCTATGTTATGATTGCTTTTTCGTCTTCGTCGACCTACAAGCGATGCCGATGCCGGTGAATGTTATTGTTATGGTTCGCAATAACGCTGGTAGGTAGCATGGCTGTCGCTACAGGAAACGAGTTGCTGACTAGGGCTCTGTATACATAATACAGTAACGACAATTTATCAAGTTTTTCATTACATATTTTAATAATGTTTATTTCAGTCGAGACAAAAAGAAAATTGAATACTATGGAATTTGGTAAAATGTACAGATTGTATCACAATTTAACCTCAAATAATACAAAATTATATTATAAAATCGTGATAAAATACGTTCTTAATGGAGTTGGGGTTACTTTACAAATATATTCACGATTGCAGCGCTTCGTACGGAGAAGGATTTGTTTTGATCTTTCGTGCTCGCGCATGTCGACTATCGACTTTCAACCAAACATCGAACGGCGTAGGCCGCGAATTTAGATAGTTTCACATCTTGTTTCAAAGACTTGTAGCAAATTTTAAATTGAGGGCCTTGGGGCAAAAACTAGATAAGTCCACATAAGTAAGTTCTGAGTAAATCGAAAAACAAAGTTTGAAAATTCCTAACATATATATCTGTTAATGTAATTGCTGATTTATGAAGCATTACTTAAACCTACGGGTGTTTTTAAGTAAAATCAAGATAAAAAAAAAAAAAAATAGTCATAATAAGTCATATTATGAATTTTATATTTGATGTGACTTGTCTTGTTTTTGCCCCAAACAAAATTTTAATGCCAAATAAATCAGATAGATTTTTTCTGTTTTTTTCTCTTAGAAGAGTTCATCATAACGACCAAACAACGACTACCTAACCTCTAATGTCACATGAAATGACAGTTCCCAGCTGGCAAGCACCGCCATCTCGATTGAATGTTTTGGCTCATAAACCGGACAAGTCCAGGGACTTGTCTGGTTTTTGCTACCGATGGAGGTTTTTCTAGGATTGGAATAGATGTTACATAGCCATTCAAGTCCATACTTATCTCGTTTTTGCACCAAATGAAAGCTTACTTATAATACAAATTTTCACCAGCCATAACTTTTTTTTTTCCAAAAGTGGACTTATCTTGTTTTTGACCCAGTGCCCTCAATTGATCATGGGCAGTGAAGAAAATGAGGGAACATCCGGAGCCAATGGCGACCACGGGAGCTAGGCCTACGTCCACAGATACAAAAAAGAACATTTTTTGGGATTACTTTCCTTTCTTCCTGAATTTGTGCAATTTCAGTTTTCAAGCCGCTTCGTAAAAGTTCGGTTCGAGTTTGAAGTTCAGAACTTTTTTTGTTTAGAAGTTCGAGTTCGGTTCGAAATTAAAAAACCAAGGTTCGTCCATCCCTATAATCGATTAATCGTTTTCGATTAATAATCGATTAATCGAATCGATTTAATCGTAATCGTTGACATCCCTATCGACAACCATCTTCTTGGAAACATTCTGGGTCCCAGGTAAACAAACACATGTGACAACATGGTTTATTAAAAACAATATGGCTCAAATATCGATCTTTGATTGGTTATCGCTAGAGACGTTTGTTTTTCGGAATCCGCGATAAAACGAAATTCATTATTTGTGGTGTAAGAACTTATTTTTTGACAGATGTCAGCATGTTGGCCATGAAGGATAAGGAATCAAATCGGGAAATAACACCATATTATTTTAATAACGCGAATTGAGTGTTGAAATAGCAAAATAACACCATTTTCAGCATTTTTAACTACTTACAGTAAAAATTGCATATTTTACATAATAATTACTACTTTTGACCCTAAGTCGGTGAAACAGTTTAGTCTCAAACTGTTTACCAACCACATTTTGGCCGATGGAAAAGTGGTTTGCAGCGTTGCTGGTAGATAGCGTTGCTCAAAATAAAGCGGTGTGAAGCGAGTGAAAATTTCCGTTGCTTTGAAACTTCCTGATTTCTCCATTTCCATTATAAAAATAACACCGAAATAACACCACATTTTGGTCTAGAATAAAACGATTTTTTTTTTTTTAAATAAAACCATTTTCAAACACCTCTAGTTATCGCTCATTTGTCGATGGTGTTCGAAGCCTACAGGGTTGGTTTAGTCACTTTAAATTAAAGTCCCCCACTGCAAATCAGTTTAGTTACTGAGTGGGTAGACTCTAAATGTGAATTTATTTATTTATTTATTTATCTGAATTGACAATTGACTTTACCTGAAATTCCACACTTACTGCATCATCACTTCTTGCAATAACTGCTAAAAATGTGTTTTTGCTTTCATATGTTTGTTCAATGTGGCGTTTTTCCGATCAGGAGACAATTTTGATATTGAAAATTAGCCTCCTTTACGCACTCACAATGTCGATATCGTTGCACATCACTAGTTATTTGGAATGCTCAGCTGCATGGGGTTCTAAAATTTACTTTTTTGTTCTGGTTTTAGTCCGAGGACTGGGGCTCGGAACATTCGTCAGGAATATTTGGACGTTTTCTGCGGCGAGATTCAGCGCTACATGAAAAAGCTCGGGTAAGTGTTAAGTCAAATAAAGGTACATTTATGCTGGCAGAGGTTTAGTAAATCTCAAAGTTAGGCCATGTCACCAATTTGGTGTCTGCTACAAAATATGTTTTATTAACATAATGTACTTCATTGATAAAATAAAATGGAACTAAAACATTAGGCCTACAATAAAAATAGTTACAGAATCCATGATATTCTTCTTGATACATTTCTGTCATAAATGTGAAAATCATAAATACAAACATGATAATGAGTAAGCCTATAGGCAGGGGTCCACAAATGTTGTACAAACCTTGTAGCCAGGAATTTTTTTAGTAGCCAGCTTTCCCCCGGTGAGAAGTGATGTGTTGGCATCGACCGGTAATGTTTGAGATGCTACCGTAGTGGTCAGAGACAATTTTGTTGTGTTAATTTTTATACTGGCTTTCAGAAGCTTGGCAGATTGCTGTGAATTTGTATGCATCTAAGTTAGTATTTAATTTTAAGATTAGCAATAAAGTTTCTTTAGGCCACATTTACGTCCATAGCTTTAGGCCTAGGTTCAGGTAGATTATGGCTAGGCCTAGGTCTATCATCTTCATTAACCAGGTTTGGACTAGTTCCTTGTTTTCCTTTTTCACGTGCACTCTCGTAAATTACACTAGTACTATGAGCACTAGGCCTAGTAGAACTAGATTTTGCACTGAAAAAAATAGTGATAGGACACTGCTTTGACATGTTGTAAGCACTCGCACCACGAAATGTCAAAGAGAACACTACTTCCTGGCGCCGGCGGACATATTGCGAGATTCTTTAGTCGAATTATACGCATCGAAAGTTTTGCGATTCACGATGAACGAGCTTGTTAAAATTGTCGATAAAACAGGTTTCTTCCAGTAGAGGGCAAGGTGTACTTGATTTCCTAGCGGCAAGTCGGCGAACTGCTACGAGAACAAGTAGAACGAGAGCTTTAGCGGCCACCCGCACACAGTATCAAATTGACAGTATCACGTTCGGCGGGCGGGAATGGGGACTACTGACGACCAGTATTAAAGCTTGGTCGCCCAGGATGAATTTTCGGTCGCCAGTGGCAACCTGGCGACCGCATTTGTGGACCCCTGCCTATAGGCCTATATAAAAAAATCCAGAAAAATGCAACGCGTGGGAGCGAGCTTAAAACTAAAGGTTATGACGTGAATACAGTAATTTGAGCTACAAGTGTTTAAATCACAACTTCATTCTCCCCTACAGGAATCTCGAATGAAGAGTAAGAAGACTGCAGCAGCAAGTAAGCTACTATTGGATGAGACTGACACTAGATCTACTCCCTCGAGTAGTAGGCCTAAACCTTTGCTTGTTTCAAAATGGAAGGCTGGTGGAGTCAAGACTCTGCAAGGCCGATCAGAGAGTGATTTGTCACCAGGTACGAACACAACAAATTGTTATTATTTATTATATTTATATCGTTATTAAGCGAGCGTATCCATTAGATTAGACCTTTAATGCACTTCGTTCTGTTTTTTGTTTTTTTATTTAAAAAAAAAAATTTATTAAAAAAAAAAATTAAAAATTTTATTTAATTTATGTCTGTCGATAGCGGTCGAACGGAAAGACCGTTCAACTTGAAATTTGGACCATCCTCAAGCCTCGATGTGGATTGAAGGTATATAGTTTTGTGGCAAAAACGTTCGAAAAGTTAAAAAGTTGGGCCTACACCCATACTTGGGGAAGTTCATTTTGAAAATGAACTTTTAGAAAGTTCAGTTCACCCTCAAAAATATGAACTTTATAAAAGTTCAAGTTCACTTTTAAAAATTGTGCAGTTCAAGTTCAAGTTCACTCCAAAAAATGAACTTGCTTTTTAAAAGTTCATTTTCGTTTTTTTTTTATATTTCATAAAATATGAAATTCTTGCTTGCCATTTGCCAGTTGCCAGCTAGTGTTTGATTAACATACACCTTCTATTCTTTCGGCATTGTCCCCCATGCTCTATCATGCACTGGAGTTAGCAAGGCATTTCAATCCGATTTGAACCGAACCAGTTTGAGTTCAAACCGGGTTGAACTACCTATTTATCACGCATATTTGAAGCTGCTTTCAACAAATCAATTCGTAAGTGAATTGAAATCAAATCTCCCGCTTAAGCCTTCTAGATTTTTTTTGGTTGACAATAGGAATCTTAGTAAGTTGATATACAAGGCTCATATCCGTGTAAGAAGGCAGTGCAGTGCGCGCGCAGCTCTGCAGTCGCTGCAGTCGGTTTGACGTATTTATCAAGGGTTTTCAATGCGATTTGATACTTTCAATTCAATTGATCAACTGGATTGAAATGAAACCGATTTGGCCCAAATTCGATACGATTACCAAGGTTTTCAAATCGGTTTGACTCGAAGCGATTGCACCACGCCGGTTTGAAATGCCTTGCTAACTCCAGTGATGGGTAGAGTTCCAAAGATGCAAAAAGTGTAAGTAAGTCAAACATTCATCGACACCACACCTGTATCAAAGTTGGCATGGAACGTTCGCTCTCAGTCTCATTGGTGCTCAGTAATTTCCCCGGTCTTCTATGAACCAATCACAAATTTTGTAAAAAAAAATCTAATATTCGCGTTTTGGTATTGTGTATTTTTGTACTGCCGAATTCAGAGTTCCGCTGATAATGTGTACTGCGCAATAGAAATATGTGAACTTTTCAACCGTTCAAAAGTTCGCGAAAATAATGAACGTTTTCAGGTAAAAGTTCATACTTACCAAAAATGAACGCGTTCGTTCATAAGTTCGTCATAATTGGAACGCGTTCACGTGAACGCGTTCATTTAAAAAGTTCATTCCCCAAGTTTGCCTACACCCTAGTTACTGTAAAATATTTTTCTAAAACAAAATGGCAGCAAAATATGAGATAGCCATAATTTTATAAACATTTTTCCGGTCACGAATATGTTCATGTTATGGCGATTTGATAAGTATTGGCAAAGTTACACAAAAGTTACTCGAAAATATTTTTCTGAAAGACAGTAACGACAAAATGTGAGGTGGCTATATTATAATAAATGTTTGTTCGGTCACGAATATACGAATATAAACGCGATCTGATACATATTAAAGGCAGAAATTACATTTTTATTACTGTCAATAACCTTTAGTAACAGTGGCGGACCGCGGCGAAAACACTAGACAAAATGACAACGAAAAATCTTAACAACGCACACTGCACGACCTCCAACAATGTCAGAAAGTATAATATTATGGAAATTAGAAAAATGTTTGCACTGTGCATTCTTGTATTGTTGTTGATTGTTGTTTTTAGTAGCTTTGAAAACTTTTCGCCAGAAAGTTCATAGATATGGACGTAGATATGGACGCTTATCAACGCGTCAAACAGAACGTTTTCCTAGTATAACAACATAGAATGGTACTAAAAATAACGTTTTAAAGTTAACAGTGCAAGACAATTTAAGGCTATCAATTAAGGATTTTATCAGACAACTAGTTGTTCACTAAGTAGTACCTTGTTAATATGTACTCTTTGACAACAGTATGCAGCACCGGGAGACTCTGCAATACACTTTGTATTCGAACAATCTGTAGAATGGGTCACTGAAGAGTGAGACTGTGAGTAAGTGAGCTCTCAATATCGATGTCAATTTTCAATGAACAGTATTGGCAAAGTGGCACCGATATCGATACCGAAACGCGAAAGTAATATCGTTGAACAGCACTAAAAACTAGTGATAACATCATTAACTGCAAACCAGATTCAAACCTGTTTTGATAAAATCTGTTCTATTCTCTTTTTCCCTGCATGTACCTTGCCTCGGCCACACCACTCCCAAGAGGCTAACGAGTCGTGGATTGGTGAAGTTGTGGATACAGGCAGCAACAAAGGAGAGCCGATGTGCTTTCACCTCACCCCCCCCCCCCCCCCCCCCCCAGGTTGCCCCAATCCATTGTCCTGTGAATAAGATTTCCCTCACCAAACCCACAATCATGTGAGTTGGTGGATGTTCCAAGGTTGCTCCTTTTCCCAATTCTTTGTCTTTGTATGCTGACAAAGCAGAGGCGATGTGCTTTCTGCCTCACTCCATCAACAATGCAATCATATGCAAAAGATTAGTTTTGACAAATATTTCTTTTTTTTACCGGTTTTAAATGGGTTTTGGATTCGGTCACCCGGTTGGCAATTTTACTAGCGATCGCATCCCTATTTGAAACAATCAACTAGAGATGGGCTGATTCTGATGCCGATTCCGATTAGTAAAATTATTGTGTCCGGTACCGATTCTTGACTGATACCGATTCGCTCACAAAACAAGTAGGAATTTATTCATTCATGTGTTGTTGTTTTTATAAGCTGTAAAGAGTAAGTCTGAGTATGATTCTATCTTCTAACGGTTCTTAGAGATTCATCGGAATCGGAATCAGTCCACCTCTAAAATCAACGCATTCTAAGGTACGCACTCTTAAAAAGACACAAATTAATGCTTGCTTGCAAGTGCAATACATTTGATAAGGTCTTATAGAATAGAATAGAATAGAATAGAACTTTATTTTCTCCTTATTATACAATATAAATTGCATTTTAGTACATACTTGTTATTATGTTCCAGACTTGTATGAGGGGTTGAAACGAGCTCAGAGAAGTCGCCTTGAAGATCAGAGAGGGACAGAAATCAACTTCGAGCTTCCAGACTTCTTAAAAGTAAGATACCTCGACATAACCTTGTTTTTTTTTTACGTAATTTATATGTAGGGATTCTATTTTTGTTAAGTGTATTTTACTTTATCTTATTTCAATAATCAATGTTAGGGAAAATGTCACTCTATCTATAGAAAGAGAAATAGAATTCTTGAGCTGTGGCTACTAACTATTGATACTGGGATAATCTAACTTTAATTATCATTATCAATCGGTAATGTTGGGGGGGGGAAAGAATTTTGGTTTAGTGTATAATGGAGATAACATTGCAAGAATATTGAATATCATTGAAGAGCAGTTCCAAATCTCCTCGAAGTTACATTACTACTCATATTACGTAGTTAACTCCATAGCTGCAGCAAGGAAACCATGATATGTGAGGAGGGCAAAGTTATAGGTTTGTCACAATCTGCCACTTGCTGCTAGGGATAACCCACTACAGCACATGCACACTATGTACAACGTACAACAGAACAGCATACCAGGAGCACTTACATAGATGCTCGGCACTCCAAGATATAAGAGATGCAATGCCAAAAGATATGGCAGGGCAGAAAAAGAATCCTATCTCTACTGGGAAACGCATGATGACAAAATAGGTCAATTGTTGGCATAAGAAAAAGAAGAAGAAGAAGAAGAGTATTCATGTCACAACAAGATATAAAATTGTCCAATCATATTATGTATTATGTGAATAGTACGTATAATATTATATCAATCAACATGTATTCAACAACATTGTGTTCAACATGCAACAACAATAACAATGTGTACAACAACACATTGCAAGCCATTTGCGGATATGTTAGCATGAGACAAAGACGCCAAATGTGAATCATTTTCATTTTTTTTATTATTTTATGTGTTCAGTAGTGTCAATTATTATTAATATGGTCATGATTCTCACAATGAGTTTTACATTGAGTATTCCTCTAAAGAAAAAGTGCAAATAAAATTTGGTGTCAACATTAATGTTCAGTACTTACAAATTATTGTTAATGAAGTAATTGTATAAAGCCAACATAGTTTTGCACTAGCACAAATGAGAATCAATCAACTGTAGTTTTAGTATAATGATTAATGAATGATGATTGTTGAAATAAATTTCTGTTCTTTCTGCAGGATAAGGAAAATGCCCCACAAACTGGCAAGAAATTCCGAAAACTGAGAAAAGCCGACGGGGACAATTCGGATCTGCCACAGGCGATGAGCAGTAGCCATGAGAGCTTGACTCCAGCAAGCAGTAGTGGAAAACAGAACGTAGCACCTCCATTCTTAGACCCAAGTTTTCGAGATGGAATCGTTCCCAGTCGCAAAACTGAACAGTTATTTCTAGCCGAACCTCACTTTACCAGCACCCCCACCTCTAAGAATAATAGTGCAAGGAGTGGAAACAGTACTAGCAGTAATTCAATGGACGAAACCGTTGTTGATGGACGTCACCTCGACTCGACCCTGACCTACGAACCTGTGGGCGCCACTTCTCCTCAACGCCCAGCCAGTGATCCACCGCCTTTACCGCCAAAACCAAAACATCTACCCATCAAAGCAGCCTTATGGAATAACGTGAGCTCAATTCCAAACCAGCCTCCTACGTTTCGAGTGCCTGTAGAGATTACTAATAACAATGCTCGGTTCCTAAGACCCAACGAGGTTAAGAGAGATCCGAAAGTCTGCCGTGGTAGGCGAGCAGTATACCTGGATCAACCCAGTAGTAGTTTTGTGTGAACTTTAGTTTGCCTTACTTCTCTACAAGTAAATTAAATACCATTATTTGGTGATGAGAGAAAGATAGCCAACAACTTAACTGAGATTAAAACTAACATCCAACTTGTAGTTACTATTGAAGCATAAAAAACAATCTCCGTTTATGCAATGACACTTATTGAGACAAAGACGTTGTTCGTGTGTGCCTTTGTCAAGGCATTAATATGCAAGCTTCCACATTATTAGGATTGCATTTTGTATTTGTTTTGTAGTAGTCCTGCCCACTTTTAACAATCTTGAAACGAGCTTCATTGTTACTTTGTCAAAACAGAACCCCTTTGGTTTTGTTCTTTAGGGTGAATGAAAATTACTTTGTTAAATGAAGGATTTTGTTAAAAGAGAGTTCTTTATAAGTGGGTGAGACCCAATAAAGAACTGTACAGTATTAACATCTAACCTTAGTAATGCAATTCTATTAAAACCAAGAAAGAAGAAAGTAATTCGTAGCAAAAAAATAAGCCATTTAGTAGATTTCAGAGGAATTGTCGTACTGAAAACTAGCTATTCAACATAGTAATACCAGTCCTTACTTTAAAAATGTGTACCACCATAACCTGTGTACAGTACATAAATGATCTATAGATTTTTTTTAATGAGAGGATTAATGTAACATTTAATAAACCAATTAGTATTATTAGGAGAGCTTACAGATTGAGAGATATTCCCCTAACTTACATCATTTCTTCTAACGTTTTGTTAACATACAAAATTAGGTTTTTTGTTTATTTTCACAGGTATTCTTTAAGGAACTTAACTGAAATAAAATGCATAGTGTGAATGTTTGTGTACAGGGATACTATACTATTTACTATTTATATCTGTGTTTTGAACGGTTTTCCCATGCTGTAACGGTGTAACCTCTTCCATTCAACTAATGGTAATACGAAACAAAGTAAGGTCTATCAAGGTTTCTGCTCGATTGAATCATAATTAAAGAAAATAATATTAGTATATTATCATTGTGACACTTTTATTAATTTGAATTGATTGTTATTCTGTCAAAATAAGCCGTGACAGATATTATTAGGCTATACTTCAAAATTAAAAACTGCATGTGGAAAGATTAGTATTTGAGACAAAAATCTTTTGAAATGACTGAATTCTTGCCTTCCTACATTTTATATGGAAATCGAATGTTACTACGTAGTATATGCATGCATATCATACATATTACAAAAGCATAGCCGAGTTGCACTCTATGTAGGTAGTCCTAGACACAGGGTACTATGTTTGGTCACCAACATAGAACAATAAATGGTCAATCATATTCATAATACACTGGTTCAAATCTGTACATAGCTTAAATTTTGGAATTAGGTTATGGACTAATGGTTTATAGAGTTTACATATATAAGATGTGCCATGAAATGATGTACCCTTATGGGATTGTTCCATATTAATTGTCACATTTTCAAAGTGCAATTTATTCCACATAAAAGTGCCTCAGTTTTTTTTTTCTTTAATGCTCTAGTAATACTTAATCAATAGAATAAACATTGTAGTAATATAAAAGACAATTTTTATCGGGAAATTATTCACACTTTTGTGTGTAGTTTGCCGTGCGACCAACAGAATGAGCTGCATGATGGAAAGAATTCAGTGGCTGGAAAGTGCAAGGGTCATCAAGAAAACGCATGTGTCTGTGAGCCTTGGTGATATTGAATAGTTTTGGACATCTATGATCATTCATTGTGTACAGATATAAGATAACCATAACAGGTGCACCTGTCCCGACAAATGACAAGATTTGTGAGCCGATCATTGTTGTACAACTTGTTACGTCGCTTGATCATGTATGTAAGGCCAATCAACAACTCGAGTTTTGTATCCGGTGTTGGTCGTAGGTGGAACTTCACAGAAGAGTCAATATATTTCCTTACAAAAATGGGCTTCTATTCTACCTTGTTTATTCTTTCCTGGTAGTGTAAATTATAATTCTTGGATGCGGTCTAGTGGGATAAAGGTTTTTAACATTCATATAATAAGATCCTAGTGACTTTTTGAAGTAGGACATGCATAAATAATGTATTATTTCATACAATTTTGTAATAAATTATTTATTGTTGTTTTTTAAATACTACTCAAATTATTACAAGGTGTGATCCTAGATCCTATTGCCAAATTGTCAAAACAATGTAGGCCTACTTATTCTACCTAGCTCCTTACCTTGGTGAATAGTACTGAATTCAGATCAACATTCACCCCGAGAAATTCAGCAATACCTCGATTATCCGATGTATCTACACTAGTTTCAACACACCTTTCTTTTCATCGAAAACACATTTGTTCAAGCCTTGTTGTTTCCTGTAATCATGTTTTCACGTTGGGAACTGATTTCGCAATAGATACTATTAAATAATACGTAAATACTTACTGTTTTACCCAGCCATTTAGCACCCATGCCATATGGTGTTTAGTACCTACAATAGTGGTATTTGGCTAGACAAGCATGCTTGGGATACTGATAAATTTTAGATTAAATAAAAAAATCTGATCATCCGAGATATATCTGTTACCTGAGGGCTTGTTGGTCCCAAACAGTTTAGATAATAGAGGTATTGTTGTACTAGTTGAAATGAAATGGTATGCCTCACTTTTATTACAAATGTATATGATTGCAATGATAATTTGAATTACAAATACAAAATTGGAAATTAATCAAATTCAATCGAAGAACGATCATGTTATCATTGATCGTTCATTATTAAGCCCAAATGATTACTGAAATTAAGGGAGTGATTAATGTATGTTTTGTTTTCGAATTATTAGAGCTGTGCAAGCAAGGGTTTTTAGTTTTTACAAGACGAGCAAGATGATACTTCTTGAATTTCAAGTAATTTTCGAGATCAAGCACAATAAAAGGGTTAAAAATTCTCATAACTTTTTTCAATTAGGCCTGGGCCTACCACCTGTAGGCTACAATGAAAATGAAACTAAATAAAATAGCTCTTAACCCAAGAATTAATTGTAAATTACTGGCCAAATCTTTAAAAACTTGACCTTTAAGGGGTGCGTGGCATGGCACACCTACCTGGCTGAAGAGAAAGTAGCCACAGATTCATTTGTGGCTTATGGCGATGCAAGTGGCAAAAACAAACTTGGCGATACTACTTACTAGGATCAGATTAGTATCTTGGTTCCAAATAATTATCGTCACATACTTCGAACAAATTGTTCTAAAATCCTACAGGTGGGTAAACTTTAAAACTACATTCTACAAATTTACTTTAAGTAGCAGTTATTGCAGCTGACTTCTGTGTCTCTGTGTCTTTCATGTCATCACCATCTTGGGTCTTTGTTAGTTCCTCAGAAGGAGTAGATTTCACTAGTTGGTAAGTGTTGAGACTTAGTTCTTTTGGTGGCATCCAGTCCGGAATAATCTTATCATGAAGTCGCCACTCACCATATTGGTTAGCCAAGTGTTTCTCAAATACAACATATTCTAAAACATCTTTTGCTAGAATTTCACTACCATGCAAAAGTCTTCCAAATCGGTCGTATATCGCCAGCATCTGTACAAAACACAATAGGTATGTAAGTACTACTAGAATATAAACAAAGTCAGCTTATGCTTTTATACTTCTATGTAGATAAATATTGTGATTATATAACTGAAACTAGAGATGAACACATGCAGATATCAATATACAACTGAGAATCAGTGTTGACTAAAGTATATTATAGGCCCGTCTATTCCCATTCGCATCACAACTGCTTAGGCCTGTAGATAGTAAATTCTTTCAAGTAATAACTACACCTCACGCCTTAGGCCTACAACTGATTGTGAATGGCCCTTTCCTTTACACATTATTATAATAGATAATTGGAGTTGCTTTAATTTTAATGGCAGTCCCTTCATTTGTAGCATCAACTAGTTCCAGGAAAGGAATTGACATCCAATAGATTTTGTTCTTCGGCAAAGTTTCGTTACTTGATTAACAATCTATAAAGGTAGGCCTATTTATTTACAAAAACCGGACCGTTGTGGGTATAGGCCTACAGAGAGAGATTCCTAAAATAATTGACGAATTGACCTAGTGTACAGCAGGGACTTGCCAACTTTGTTGGATGGTGTAGCTATTTACCTGCTGCGAGTGAAATCGGATTGTGATCTGGGCAAATATGTTCTCTTTGTTGATAACTTCTGTACACCTAGCATGGACTATCCTTGCAGGTTCCAAAGATTTTAAAAATTTCCAGTGTATTGTTTTGTCTTGAGTGTTGTGCTTTATTTCCTAAACAATCATACAAATAGTAAATTTCAATACTATTACAACAATAAATAAGTGTATTAGTATTACCTAGTATGTACTCGAAACATGAGGGAAATTCACAGTTACTTACTGGATACGCCCGCTCAGTGACTAATTGGCGTAGTGTCAGCCTGTCCTTGCTACAAAAAAGAAAGATGATCTTTTCATTCTTAATTTATACAGCCTGGACAAACAAGTTGTACGATAAATGTGATTACAAACTTATATAATAAGTGGGCATAGTGGGCAGGGTTGGCAGAGTATAATACGTTTCGTATGAAACCAGTATAATACGTACGTATTATACTGTATAATATACACGTATAAAACAGGCAGTTTTATACGTGTATAAAACGTATAAAACTCAGGAAGGCCCTGGGGCACATGTTTAATATGTAACTAATTAATATAGCATTGCCTATTTATGCTCCGTATTTGTACTTTGTAGGCTCTAGCTACTAAGTTACACTATGTAAATAGTATCATAATATAGTCGTTAATATCTCCTTCAATGAGGTAGTCGTAGTTACATTGAGTTATAACAGCATGCTTTGATTAAAATTACATTTTATTCCTGTTGCTAACACATTACTCAGTATACACTTATAGACTCCACTTGTATTTTAGATAGGTATTTTGTAGGCCTACCGAGTAGGCCAACTTATATTTGCACTTTATATGGCTGTCTTGTTTCTATAATACTGAGGTCAGATTGACAAAACGGAAGGTATAAGCTGTCATACATAGGTATGACAAATTACTCTACACCGCATGATTAACAAATATTTTCTTTTAACGTGTAAGCTTTACAAGGCGATATTTTTACATTTTGTGTTATGTTTAGTTCAACAAATTGTTTAAATAGGAAAAAATATTTTTAAACGTTTCCAATTACTAACCAACCAGCCAACCAACTCTTAAATTAATAATAGTTAAATATTATAATATTAGTCGAGTTGCATAGCAACGTCGAGACAGTCCTCAGTTGTAGCTCGTCAGCATGCTGGCACTAGTCTATTCTTGGGTCAAATGCATAGTCGTTCCTCACGTGCTCCTCAACTCAGCCTTTCTTTAGACTCATCCAGCCACCAATCACAGAGCAGTCCACATGGCAATGCTACTCTGTGATGTGGTGGTTGGGTGAGTCTGAAGAAAGGCTGAGTTGAGGAGCACAAGAGGAACGACTGTGCATTTACCCTTATTCTTCTTTTAAAGGTTATGAAAGTAAGTTTGGGCTATATATCAGCCAATGAAACAAAGTTGTCTTACAACTTGTAAGGCCCTATTTTTTTTTGTAAACAGTTTTAAAAATAAAGGAAACAAAACAAGTTGATTGTAATAGCATAGGCTTATTATCATTAATATTAGGCCTAGGCCTACCTTATGTTTTTTATTACTAGCCCTAGCACCTTGGGGTTAGAGGGGGACAATATATTGAGAAAATTGGCAACAGAACTCACGAACGGTCACAATAAGTCGTGGGAAATAAAAACAATTATTTTTCATACTCTAAAATATTTTAACGAAGTCTCAATATGTCTACAATACGCGAAACATCACAATTTGAAGGCTAAAATAGTTTTATACGTTTTGTACGTTTTATACGTTTTATACTGTATTATACATAGTTTTATACGTACGTATGTATAAAACCTTTTATACGCGTATAATGCCAACCCTGATAGTGGGAGAGAACTGGGAGCAAGTAGAGGAAGTACGATTGTAGGAAGATAGGAAGAGGTGGAAAAATTTGGTTCTGAAACCCAAGCTGACCCGCCAGAAGCAGGAAACGGCGATGGATAATGGTGATAATGACATTTTAAAAACGCTTACGTTAACAGTCAATAATGTGCTATGAAGACAAACCTGTAAACTCCACTATATACATAGTGAAACTTCTTTATAACAAGTGTCTTTAACAAAATGAAATGATCTATATAACAAACTGTTTTTGAGGTCCCAAAAGGTTCTTAAATATAAATGTTCTTATGAATGTAAAGGAACCATCTTTATCTGTTGCCCAAGAGTTCGTTATAAAGAAGTTTTACTGTATGTACTCATCACAATTGTATCATTTTGCAAAAATATTTCCAATCACTTATAAACTAGGTAGGCTACACGTCGACATTGTTGGCTCAATTTCATTGTACTGTAGTGTACAGTTACATATGGACCTAGGTATCCTACCTTATCATAGCTTGATGAGCTCTGATGTAAATGTCTTGTGCTGCTCCTACAAAATCTTTCTTTTCAAAGTCCTCTTCAAAACTACGGATTTTACGAATGGCCATCATGGATTTACTTTTCTTTTCCAAAAATTCAAGTTTCTGCTTGGCTCCCTGTGAAGAAATCAATATGGCTGTGTCAATGAGTTTTTTCACTTGCGTTATGAAGCACGGCTCAAGAAATCATCCGGAGGCATTGGTTTGTTTGTTCAAAGCCAGGAACTAACATTAATGGTAAAACTAATTACAGTAATTAGGCCTATTACCGTAGTAATGAAAGTCGGTAAATTAACTGAGCTGAGCATGGTGGTAATTTCATGGTACCTAGTTTCTATAAATTTCACCCCCATTAAAGCACATATTATTGGATAGCTAGGAAGAAAAATGATTGAAAAATCAAACTTTCGGCATAGGAAAAAAGAAAAAAATCTTGTAGGCTACTGTTCTGTCATTATATTCTATGGCCTTCTTGTTGTGTAGCCTACATTCTTCAGAGGCAATATTTTCTGGGGCGATTATTGAAATGTAATTTCAAATTCTTTGATATCTGCACGGTTATTAAGTTTATTTATTACCATATTACAGGACCGGCCTACTTACTGGCACTGAGATAGCAGACACTCTGCCATCACCCTCTGGAGGGACATAAGGCTCGAAAACGCCACCCGTGCTGCTGATGTAAAAAGGACGTTCCATCCATGGCCTTGGTGGTATAATTCCTTTCTCCTTCATCTTACTTCGAATCTCCTCTGGAGTTAGATCTTCACTCTTTCTTTGTTCATTGAAGTCAGGTAACTCTATCTTGACAACCTAGGAGATGAAAAAACAAGAGTAAATCAATGAGACCCAAAAATAAAACATTAAAACTACCATTAAAATATAAATATATGTGCAATGATATCGATTTTGATATTGACATTGTGAATAAATGGAGGCTCATTTCGATCTCGATAGACACCATAGAAAATCTTGTGATATCATGGATTGAACAAAAATGTCAAATATAAGTAGGGAAGACGACGGGTACCCGATACCCGCCCGACGAAGTCGGGTACGGGTTTGTGTTTTCTCTACCCGTTTACCCGACAAAACCCGGTTCCTGAAATTGAGAACCACGAATTAGCTAAATGTTTTCAATTTGAACTGATTCATCCGTCATTACGTATTTTATTTTTGTGCTTGGCGGTATTTCCCTTAGAAATAGAATCGCGTCTATAAATAAACTGTCCACTTTGATAGTTTCTTTTGTTCATGCCGCCCGATTCCCTGTTCATGTAAGCCCGCCCGCCGGCAATCTTTTAGCATGAACTGCTACCCTACACTAGGGTGCCCAGACGTCCCGTTTTCGGCGGGACAGTACCATTTCAGCTGTGTGTCCCGTGTCCCGCCACACTTCCCGGCGGGACGCACCTTGGTCCCGATTTTTCGAAAATGCAAAATTTCAGATTTTGAATTTTTCAAACTTTGCCCTTACTACCTGGTATTCCTTTCTTTATCAATAAATGAACAGGTCCGCTGTCAGCCAGAGCACGCTGGCGCTCTCCTTCTGAAATAATTGGAAATATTTGGAAGTGGCCAGTGTGTTTTCGGAGTGACGAAAAAAATCGTCTAGATCTGTCCACAATCAAAGATATGATGATTCTGAAAACATACTTTAGTGAGGTGACAATATGTATTGGATCTGAAAAATGCCAACCTACTGGACCTTATCCACGGCTCAGAAATGTATCAAAAGCGTAATACTATGAGCAAGATGCGGTTAACCCGGTTGCGCGCACTACCAACGACTTGAAAGTTGCCTACGTGTCGTGCGTGATGGCTCCCTTACGGCGACATTCATATCAATCAATATTCAATATAATAAATAATAATAGTATAACGTAGTGGAAATTGGAATAGTAGTAGACATAGGCTACATGTAACTGTTATTTTGCCCAACAATATAAAATATTCATAACTGTAACAACATTTCTCTTATCGCCCCCCCCCCCCCCCCTCCTTCACCCCACCAATCCCAACCTTCTAGAACATTAAGTTAACGTCCCGCTTTTTCGGATTGCAGATCTGGGCACCCTACCCTACCTACACGGTCGGGTTTCGTCACAAGTCAGTTGAGTGTTTTTCGTCGAAGGGTGAAGTCATGAGTTCTTTGAATGTGATATCACCCCCCCCCCCCCCCAAAGCACACAACCATTCGACACTTCAACGGGCGGCCTGCCCATGGCCTTGAGCTTGAGTGGCTCTGTGCATTCTTCGTTTCGGAGAACGCATTATGTTTCATCCCGCTCCGATCCTCGAACCCCCGCGCTGTTGTTCACTTTCTCTTGTCATGGGTGTTCAACTTTTCATCACGAAATATAATGAAACATCCTAATCCCTGCTACTACAATACACTATTTGCAGTGTTATTTTCGACGAGATCGATATTGACTATTGAGCGGTTGATTTGACACCCCACACGAGTTTTTTTGTTTGATTAGGCCTAGGCCTACCCAGGGAACCCGCGGGTATACTGAACGGGTACCCGGGTCGTAAAAAAGTCGGGTTTCGTCATCCCTAATAATAAGGGATTTTTCATTCAATGGATAAGACAGATTTCATAACTTTGGACACGAATAGATCATTCAAAACTGAGCTCATGAATACCTTTTGTTCTTTAGATATTATTGTGCACCATTCAATCCTCTTTTATCCAGAGAACTTGAAACAATTTCTATCATAAGTAAGAAGAGAGCCTCCTTAAAGGTAACTTAGAACTAATTAATGGTAGGCCTAATTGGTACCCAAAGAGTAGTAGAAGGCCTACATACTTTTTCTGCTCTCAGCCTTTTAAACTTGGGATTCCAGTGCTTGGTCCTACGATGCCGCACCAACTGAAGATTGACAGCAGCCAAGTTGACACATGGTCCCAAAAGTCCAGCTGGCAAGCACTATAAAATTGTAAGAAATACAAATTAATTTTGGTATGTTATGGTATTTTATAACAAAGTGATACTAGTATATGTCTGTACGCCTTCATTTCCCTTAAAATAAGTGTTGTAGGCGTGGTGCTTCATCAAAGTATTTCCAAGTCACCTTCAGAAGCGAATTTGAAGTCACCAAACTGCTTTGAAACCTGTGGTAGGCCTAGGCCTATACACATAGGCTAGGCCTAGTACAAGTAGTAGGGCTAATCGTGCCAATCTATAAGAAGACAGGACAAATGTGGCAATAACAATGGGATCACAGTCACACTACTGAAGGTGTTTATGCGAACCAGATCCAAGCTTAACATGGATACATCACTAATGCCTGGATAATATATAAAGCTTCGAAATTTGTTATAAACTGCGCGTAAATGGCGCGGACCATAGTGGCCGATAATTACCTAGGCCTAGGCCTAGCACTAGCCTAGGCAAATGGGTTTGAAGTGCCTAGGCCACCGGCTATAAGGCCCAGCCGCACAAGAGAGTGTACGAAACTAAACTTGTTGATCGTGGCATGCAAGTGGTCTCTCCCATAAGGCGGCATTCACAATCTTTACTAGTACTAAGGTTTAATGATTATGACTAAGCCACAGGCTTCTTTCATTGGCTGGGAGGGAGAATACTGCGCTCTGATTGGCTGTGACTAAGGTTTGTCTTAGTCTTAATCATTAAACCATAGTACTAGTAAAGATTGTGAATGCACCTTAATGGATTTGTGTATCCTTTTTTTTTTTTTTTTTTTTAGTATGTGATTGTAGGCCTAGGCTACTGACGTAAACGCATATGCTTACCCTACTCTAGGCTTAACCATTGGGTTTGAACTTTGAAGCAGGGCCTAGGCCTAGATCTAGAACCCAGTTGGCCTACATAACCTAACAAACGGGATTTCGAGCAAAAAATGTAAAAGCAGGCTAACCACGGGCCAACCTATGTCAAGGAACAAGCGAGTTCACTTTAAAAGCGAATACACTTTAAAAATTAATAAATGGAAAATTAACCTGCAGAAACTTCAATCCAGTCCACAGACCAACTCCAACACCTGCAAAACTAGCCGCCATTACAACTGGACCATGCCACCGCTTTTTAGAAGCCATTTCGACTCGACAGTGATTAACCCTTCAAAAAGGCTGTGGTTTCAGCTCACTACAAAACATTTGGCGGTAAATAATAATAATTATTATATAATTATAATTATATATTATATAATAATAATTATTATTATTATTATTATTATTATATTTTATATTGTATTATAATATATAATATATAATAATTATATAAATAATATATAATATATTATAATAATAATTACAAAAATAATAGTTATTATTATTTTTATTATTATAATATATATAATATAATTTTTTTTATATCTGCTCCCTGTGTCCAACAATGAAGTCGGGTAGGGGATAGGAAATTAATCCCATCATATTCTGGCCCCTAGGTACATCGAAGCCAAGGTCCACTAGATCGGTTTTCTAGGAGTAGACCTTGCATCGAAGCCGGCTGGCCATGCCTGACGCTTCCCTCATGTTAACTTCTTCTGGCTCCTCCTCTTCACTTTCTTCTTCCTTTGCTCTTTCTACAAATTCTGTCGATACTTTTCTATCTTCCCACCATCGTTCCTGATTGACCGCGATGAGCAAGTAAGGAAGGTTTATTTTGGGTGAAACATCATGTTAAAATTTGAATATTTGATTATTTATTGTGATTGTGAAAAACGGGACAAGACAGCGTCTCCGTGAACAGGCCTACAGTCCCGATACGCAAATCCATTATGGGCCACCGCTTCGCTCACGTGAATTTCAGGATGCCTACACAACATGGCTAAACACGTATTGCTTTATTTTTGAAGAAGAATATAATCTTAATTCTTAATACCAATTTTCAAGTGTGTAACATTTGGTTTTTTAGATTTGAAACATCACCCTTCCCGCCTTCTTACACCAACAAATGGTAAAACACACTTCTTTACCAATCACCCCGAATCACCCCTGTAACAACTTCCGTTTTTGAGATGGCCATGTATCCTCTCAAAAAAAAGTTAGCCCCTGCTTTTTCACGTCTCTTAAATGGATTTTCGGAAAAATAATTAATGGTAAGAGTGTTTCTTTATTTTTAAACGAGAATCTAATAAATGCATTGTCGGTTAGGTTTCAGCTTTGCCTCTTTTACCGCGTTTTAAATGTCTCAATGCACATTGCACTGTGCATTGTGCCAGTGCTATCGCGCATACGAAATATGCACCAGTGCAAGCAGATTTACGTATTCTGTGGCAGAGACTCCATCCTCCTCCCGCCTCGTCATTCGTATTTCTTTTATCTAGTTACAAAATGGATCGTGATTCGTAAAATATCTCAATCTTACGTTCTACCATAGATATAAATGATATTTATATCTATGGTTCTACAGCATGTGCAGTTTGAAATCCCCGCGCGCTCTCAAACGATGGCCCTCGTTCTCCAAAAAGTGTACACCAGTGCAGGGGTTCAGGAGAACAAACGAAACCTTACTGTTGCATCCACGTGGCCGTGGTAATCTGTTGGTCTCTCAATGACCGTGTAACAAAAACTACTGTTAACAAAGTACACAATAATTGTTTTGAAAAATTCACGTGAAATAAAACTTTTTATGTAACTCTATACAACTTTTAATTATTTAAATCAATTATTTTCATTGTAGTACAAGAGTATGTTGGACACAAAATAAAAATCGAGTTTATGTACGATCGTTGATTTCGTCTTTTGACTTTGTTTCCGATTTCCGTTTCTACCGTCACACGTTGCGTTCCTCGCTACTCAAGCTCAATATTCCTGTGAACTTGTGAAGAACAACCGTTTTTGCGAGAATTCCTGTGCTACAAGTCCTAACAGTTTTTCTTGTAAGTGGTAAATGCACGTTTTATTATAATTGTAATATTGATATTTATTATTTTAACGATACATAACTCTATAGGAATATCCACTTAGGCTTATTTCTTTTTAAAAGAACAATTTCATTTAGTTTTGTAACCTTGGGTGTAATGTTTGTCATAAGTAGGCCTGTTAGGCCTAGTAAGTGGCCTAGCTTACCCCAACGTCCGGGCGAAAACCTGTACATCTAGGCTAGGCCTACTCTTCATAAATGTTAGATGTAGTAAATTTTCTACTGTTTAGGCCTAGTATAATTTCATTTGGATTAAATACATGTTCATGCCCTTAGACACGGAAGCCAACCATTTAGAGGTAAACGGCTTCATGACCTACGCATGGACGGTCAAACCCGTGAATACCCAGGCGTAGGCCTAGGCCAGGCTACCGTAGGCCGGTTTTGCATGCCAGCGTTTTTAAACTGGGGTTATGTGGTCATTGACCCACGGCAGTGAAACTACTTAGCTAATATAAGACAAGAGTTCGCCACTGAACGTCTATTGTATTTGTAGGCCTAGCCTAGAATTTTTAGTGCACCCGGCCTAGGGCTACTCTAGGGCCTAGTCCAAGGTATAAGGGTCACCCTAATGTTATCCTTTTGGTAATTATGGCCAGGAGCTGATTCCTTTTGAACTCACTTTTTTTCTGTATTCCTTTGCGATATTGATCATTTGCGTAGTACCCTAATTGTTATTTCATTATTTATCTGTAAGCTACAGTGATTTTCAATACAAATAGTATCTTCTTTCATATTAAATTATCATTTTGAAGATGCATCGATTTGACAACACAATCACGTTAAATATGGCAATATGGCGTACGTACGAGTGCGCAGCTGTTCGGAGCACACAAGAAGTGTGCTACCAACGTAAGTACATAAAAAAAACCTAGCCTACATCTGAATCAAAGTGACTTTGCCCAGCTACCTGACACCCCACGAAATTCGGTTAGGCCTAGGTTAGGGGATCAGGTTGAGGATTGCCCACGAAAGTTAGTTCGGTTATTGGCTCTGGTAATAGCTCCATCCTGGCCTTATCCGACTCCCCAAAAATTGTGCGCAATTCTAGGTTTCATACGTTGTAGATTGGCAGCACTGCAACGAACACGAAGCGGATAACATTGAAGAAGGTGTAAACTTTTACCATAAAAACTTTAACAATCATTTAATAACTTTCAAAAGTAAATACTATATCATAATGTAGGGTACATCAAAATAAAGGCAATTAAACATTGAACAATAAAAATAACTCTTCAAACAAAACTTTGGCGTTTTTCAATGAAAAAAAGTGAGTTCAAAAGGAATCAGCTCCTGGCCATAATTACCATACTTTCTTGTCCCAAGGAGGCCCATGTCTTCTGTAGGCCTAGGCCTATGTTAATCAGGCTTTTAAGCATCTGACAGTGCTTCTGAGGCTATGCCTGTATTATTTATTTATGTAGGCCTATGTATGAATGTGAAGACCTCTAGTTAGACCTAGGCCTAGGCCTAGCAGTGTGTAATTTCTACTTGCAACAAGGTGGGTGATATAGGAGCTCAGGGGCAAAGCCTCTCCTGCCAGAGGCAATTTTGCCACATGCAAAAAAAATTTGGTCCTGCATTATAGGCCCTATTTGATGGCCTAAAATGCATTTTGAGGGGATAGCCTACCTTTTAATAAAAAATAATAATATATGTATATCTCTGGCTCCTGTTTCCAACTTAAGTTAGGTCAGGGGGTGGCTATAGCCACCAGGATTCTAGGGCACTTCAAGAGCTCCTAACACTGTCTTGCCAGGCCTGTCATGTCCTCTTCAAATTCACTCTCTAAAAAATAATAATAATAACAGACTCATGGAAATACTTGACATTACGTCCGTAGGCCTAACGTATGTTAACGCTGGTTTTGACCGAGATTGTATGATTGTGATTCATAACAATAAAATAATAATAAAACGTGTTAATATTGCATAGCCTATGATTAATGGGCAAAATGGTACTTTCAAGTACCGGTATAACAAAGTTTACTCGCCGGTCGCTACCTATCAAAAGTCACTCGCAAGTTGCGAGCTAGCTAGTAGACTTTTGGGAGCATTCTCCATCTTTTTATATTGTGTAGGCCCTATTACATGACATGAACAGGCCAGAAAAGTAAGACATTTTATATTGGATAGGCCTAGTCGGACAAAAGAATGGCTGGAAAGGCCATCTTGGCATAATAGATTTAAAAAAATAATAAGATGATACCAAATACACGATGGACAAACAACAAGCTGTCAAAAAATAATTTCGTTTGATTTTAGAAAACAAAACAAAGAAATACACATACAAAACTTTCAATTAGTCGTTGTCTATCATTAAAAGTTTTTAATGGCGAGCAGTTACTATTGCTACACTTGTTTTTATTTCTATGGTTGCAATTTTATTATTTTGACAGCTGATGGTTTGTCCATCAAATCAATTCATTTGTTCCAATGTTGTCTTTCGGTGTTGCTAGTGCCCTATTGGGTTTTGCACGCAAAGCTTGACGTAGAATGCGCCACCACTGTCCAAGCCCAAATCCATGGCCTTCTGGATGGGTAAATCAGCGCAGACAAGGTCTACTTGACCCATCCAACAGGCTGTGATGGCACATTTTGCCAAAGACATTGGAATAGTATAGTTGAGAAACTGTAAGAATGACGGTCCCCTCCTTATCCCCACCACTGCTACCCGACCCCCCTCAACTCCGTGACAACCTAACAAAATGAAATGTGTAACTGAAAATCAGTTGTTCAGTTTGTTGTTTCATGGAGTTCAGGGGGTCGGGTAGCAGTGGTGGGGATAAGGCGGGGGCCGTCATTCTTACAGTTTCTCAACTATAGTAGTGCCATCATAGTTTGAGCTCAAGTCCAGAGCCGACTGGTTGGGTAAATCAGCCCTTCTTTCATGTCTAAGTTATGCAGAGATCAAGTAGACTTTGTCTGAGGGCCCGGCCATGTCGGTGCTGGCGCTGCGAGTGGAAAAAAGTGGCAGTGCAAAGCCCCATTGCTGTAGTTCAGTTTGCTGCCACCAATGAGTAGGCCTACAGACTCATTTTAGTTCCTTACCTATAGAGTTTGTGACACTGACAGTTGACTTTGACATAGCCCAAGCCTCCTACTTAGAAGTGATAGCATGCCTTGAAGCAGAATGTTGCACAGGTTTCCTGAAACTCATCATCAGGTTTGTTTTTTTGTCCTGCACTTTCTTGTGGTGCAGCTTTACGGTACAGCCCGGAAATACGCAATAGAGCAAGGCATGCAGGTTGCACTGAAGGAAGACAAAAAAACACTCCGGTGTAGCAACGGCTAATGTGTGAAATAATATTTAAATTTGATAAGGTCTTTCACAATGGTTTGTAATGTGTAACATCGGATCTCAACTAAATAATTATTCTTAACGTAAATAGCAGTCGATGTATACTTTAAATAAGAACCACATGTTAATTCAAGTTTCCACCAGATTTTCTTACACTGCACTGCTACACATTGTCGGTAGCCAGGTGCTGTAAAGCTGCACCAGTGCAGGCTGCATGGGACAAATAAACGCGCTGGGTGTAACACCAGTCGGACAGAAAAACGTGTTAGTGCTACACTGCCTGTACTAGTACAAGCAGTACAGGACAAATACACAAACCTAAAATGCTTAACCTTTTTTGTGTAAAGATAAAATATGATGTAGGTGTAGGCCTACTACAAGCCAAGCCATAAAAGTGTATTTTTTTTACAGCCAGGTGTTGTATGAGTCAAAAAACAGAAAAGCCAGTACTGTCAGGTCAGCGCATCAAGACCAGAAAAAGAGGTATGAAAATATTCTCTATATATAGGCCTAAGTTATGTTTAAACTGTAAACATAGTATTATTAGCTCCCTCCGTGATGGTTTACAGAATAGGTACCAATAATACTGTTCTTCAGACAATTGCTACTTATCGGCAGTCTTCACTTTAAATTACTTTCTACAAGTAATGAACAACTCTATTGAGTGCAATATTTATAACGACAAGTTGGCTTAATAACATTTATTTTCAGATGAGAAAGAGAAATATGACCCGGCAGGCTTCAGAGATGCGGTCCTACAGGGTCTTGACAAGGCTGGATCTGACCTAGATGCAGTATCAAAGTTTCTTGATACTGCCGGCTCTAAGCTCGACTATCGCCGTTATGGGGAGGCGCTCTTTGATATCCTGATCGCTGGAGGCCTCTTAGGTGAGATCATCTAACACTAGTAAAGACATCCTCTTTCACTGACTAAAGTGGACATCACCCAAAGATTGGTATAGAGTTATGCGGAGAATTTCCTCCCCTTACCCCCACTTCCATCCACGCACAGGCGAAGCGAGGAAACGAAAGATTTAATCTCTCTAATAGACCGGCGAACCTCACAGTTATGACAGGTAATTAAATATGTCAACTTTGAATAGAAATAAGTACCCGTGTTGTAATCACTTTAAATATTGATCTGATACTAATTGTGAGTAATTATTGTGAATCTTGAGAGGAAAACAATACAAATGCTATTTTGAATGAAAAAAATCGCGCTGTTTGTAGGCCTACACAACAACTAGAACACATGTCTTAGTAAATCACAATCTCATACCCATGAGTTGGAAAGTATGATTACACAGGTTTTAAGATATAAGCCAGCTTTATGGGCAATGATGTCAAGTGATGCCGTTGTCGTACAAGTTTGCCACGGCCGGGAATCGAACCCGGGTCTTTCGGCGTTACGAATTAACGGAAGACCCGGGTGCGATTCTCGGGTGGGGAAAACTTTTTTCTAATTGTTATTACTTCATGCAATTACTTCATACATAATAATAATAATAATAATAATAGTTATAATTATAATTATAATGATAAATACTTATAATATTAATATATTAATAATACAAATAATAATAATAATAATAATAATAATAATAAATATAAATAATAAAGGATAAAAATAATAAATATCCCAAATTACCGAAACCAAATACCGAAAGACCCGGGTTCGATTCCCGGCCGTGGCAAACTTGTACGACGACGGCATCACTTGACATCATTGCCCATAAAGCTGGCTTATATCTTAAAACCTGTGTAATCATACTTTCCAACTCATGGGTATGAGATTGTGATTTACTAAGACATGTGTTCTAGTTGTTGTGTAGGCCTACAAACAGCACGATTTTTTTCATTCAAAATAGCATTTGTATTGTTTTCCTCTCAAGATTCACAATAAATACTCACAATTAGTATCTGATCAATATTTAAAGTGATTACAACACGGGTACTTATTTCTATTCAAAGTTGACAAATTTAATTACCTGTCATAACTGTGAGGTTCGCCGGTCTATTAGAGAGATTAAATCTTTCGTTTCCTCGCTTCGCCTGTGCGTGGATGGAAGTGGGGGTAAGGGGAGGAAATTCTCCGCATAACTCCATACCAATCTTTGGGTGATGTCCACTTTACTGTTACATGGTATGTCTGTGTAGGCATTTCAATAATTAAGCTACTTGTCATCATGCATACACATTTGTGATGATGGTAGGCCTATCCCTTATTTAACAGACTTAATCATATGAACAAACAAAATAAATACATTCGATCACTATGGTAATCAGGCCAATTCTCATGTATGCGTGCCCAGTGTTGAGTTCTACCTGCACATCTAATTATAGAAAACTTCAAATAGTGCAGAATAAATGTTTAAGAATGGCAGGAAATTTACCAGGAACAACCTGGATATTCGACTTGCACAACGTTTTTAATCTACCTACTATTACGGAATTCTTTGTTTAAAATCACGGATCGCTTTTACTCTAAATGTACTGTTAATGTTCATAATAATTTAATTTCTAGTCTCGGAGACTACAGTCTAGCTTCTCTTAAACATTATAAAAGGTTCAAACATAAACGTACGAAACATATTTTACTTTAATTCTGTCATTTTGTTCAATGTTACTTAAGTCAATTTCATTTCAAGAGAGTACCTGCTATAATAATTTGTGTTCACTTATTTAATTAAGCTTAGTCTTATTCTCTTCCGAAGAGGTTTTTTTTTTTCAACTTTTTCCTCATTGTATAGCTATGTGTATTGTCTTTTCGAATTGCCTAACCTTTATGCTTTTGTCTTAATTTTGTTTAAATGTTAAAAGTTATCCACTTTGGAAATTTTATGAAGAATGTTTGTAATCCTGCTTGTTTATAATTTAATAATTTGTGTCTCTCCATACATTTGTGATACATTATGTGACATGTGAGTATGTGACTATGATGAGATTTGATTTTTAGAATTAGCCTATTTATTTGTATATTTTACACAAACATATTTTTACACTAGGCCCACTAGAATGTTCCTTTTGAAAGAATGTGTTTTAAAGATTTCATTCATTGGCATTGTGGAGAAAATTAGTGAAAGTTTAAAATCATGAGTGTAGAAAACTGGAATTAGATGAAGACAAAGTTATTTGGTCTTTACAATGTTTTAACACGTGCATTTTTGTATTTAGTTCCAGGAGGTTCTGTTGCTCAGGATGGAGATAAATTGTGCAAAACAAATGCATGCCTGTTTGGTCAGCCAGAGGACATGGATGCAATGCACAACTACGAGCAAGTCTTCATCAAGCTTATGCGCCGGTACAAGTACCTTGAGAAGATGTTCGAGGACGAGATGAAGAAGATCTTGATCTTCATTAAGGGGTTCACCGATTCCGATCGCAGAAAACTTGCTCGTATGACTGCTCTGTGGATCTCCAACGGCTCCGTTCCTCCGTCGGTTCTCCTTGTTCTCATCAATGTGCGTTACCATTATACACTTTAAATAAATTATATATATTTTGTTACTATGTAGTAATGTGCAATGATATTGTTCTCAATTTATATTGATATGGCTCTATTTGGATGATATATCGGATTATTTCGGGCTCCAATACAGTATATGATTGTAGAAAAAATGCCAGTTACAAGACAACTGAGTCCATTAATTATAGAGATGCAGGGGGGCAGCCAGTTGGTCGCCTAGTACCTAGTTATTTATTCTCTGATGGTAAGAATAAAGTGTCAAGTATATAGGCCTAATATAGCAGTGCAGGATTCTGCAGTACATTTTTCAGCAATTCATTCAGCAGGAAGGGAAATGCTGTTGAAATGCAGTGATTTAGACTTCAAGTGAAGACCTCATAAAAAAATCCCAGTGACTGATGAGTCTGGCAAGCAGCTGTTTTATATTTGAAATTCAAATAAATAGGCTTATAGAATTTACTAAGCAAGTCTTTGTCTGTCCCATTATTTTTTGTGTTTTGAGTTCCCTGAGGATATCTCAATATTGTTGTCAACTTGAAATATTTTTCCCATGATCTGCAGTGTGCGTTTCTGTAGTCTTAACTGCACATCTCTCCCCACCAACCTGAGTGCCACACAAACCCTGGTTCCCTTTGTTTGCAAAAATACTTTGGATCCCTTTAACTGTTTGTACCTGGAATGCAGAATTCTTTCCGAGAAAAATGTTCGGTACCGGGTATTGCTTGTTCCCAATTTTTTAACTGTCAATGCCCGATGTGACTCATCGTGCGAATTCTTTCTCGCCACTACTCGAAAGGCTTCATTGCTGTGTAGCGATGCGTATTGCAGGCCATGGCGAAAGTACTTTAATTTAAATTTATGATGATTTCGTATGTATTGTTTAATTACCATCAACAAACCTCTATATTGCGATATCGATGTCAATTTTGTAAAGAACCCAATACGATATGGGCAAAATGGCACCGATATTGATATGTATACTGAAAATAAAATCGGTGAACATCTCTAATTATCTCTTTTTTTAACCGCATGGGCCTATTTGATGTTACATTTTTATAAGGATTGATGTTAACATTTTTGCTCGCTCACAAGTCATAAACCAATGAGTAGTATACATGTCGTAGCACATTAAGTGTCGACACACTCGGTTACAAGGTTATTTCATAGGAGGGCTCTCTAGTTTCTTTGATGTTCCTGGGACAAGTGAGTTAGGCCTATGCTGTTAATACAGCTCTCAAGCCTTCATCCGGCAGTGAAATTGCTTTTCATTAACATAAGAATTTTTTGTCTTTGGGTTGTGCTTTTTTATACAAACTCAGTTTTTGCATTTTACCAGTGATTCGTATAAGATAATGCGGCCTTATTCTATATTTAAGTAAAAGATAATATGTTTGTTTAAATTCCAGGAACATTTAGTGAAGGATAACCTGGCACTAGATTTCCTAATGGAGGTGTTCGTGACTTGGAAACTGGAGAAAGGCCTGGCCAGTCTCATGTCAGCTCTAAAGAAGGGTGGAATCGAGGGCCACCTCATGGAATTCGTGCCGTTGAACAAGCGCACAGAAGAAAATTTCCGAGCTGCGTTTGAAGAGAAAGGATTGGCAGATATTGTCAAACTTCACAAGGCACAGGTAGGCTTTCATATGTTTTGTAGGTAACCTCAGTTATAGGGAACATATCTGTATCAACACTGCAGAGTGTCACCCAAGTCAATAGATTGATAATCGCGGAACTCTCGATCGCATCTCGCTCGCCTCGGTAATCACCCAAGAAGGCAGCCAACACGCTGACAACTTCTTAACTTTGTAGGGCCTACACATTGTTAATTTATGGTCAGCTATGCCAAATTCATTGTTGCAAAGTCCCCTACTATTTTTGAAAGTACAGTGGAGCATCAATTATACGTTTTCCAAGGGCCAAACCGAAAAAAACGTATAAGTACAAAAAACGTATAACTACAATTACATTTGTTTTCGTTTGCAATGATTGGAAATAGTGACTCGGCAGTCTCCTCTTTCTGCAGTACAAAAATTCCCTTCACGGTGTGTTCTGGCGCACGTAGGAGCGAGGGGGGGGGGGTTGAAATGGTGCTTAAGCCTAAATATATATTTTACATGTTCCGTCGTGAAAATCGTCGTCTTCATTTCGAATAGTCCCGACCGAAAGTGATATCTAAATCATTTTATTCCAAATATTGTTGCTCGCCGTACCGTTTTTCAGCATCGATCGCTTTATTTTTCCCGTCCCAGATCAATATTTACCTCGATTAGGCCTAATCGTTTTTCGGTTATAAATGTCAACGCGGAAACAAGTTTCAGCAACCGCTCTGTAAGTGTTTTTTGGACGCGACTGTACGGCCTCGCGTCACCGGGAGACCGCTATCACGAGCTGGCGGCAGCTGTCGGCTCAGCGCCCGGGAGGGATGTATCACACAGCGCCCGCGCTCGGCCCGCAGGCCTATTACGTCGGCAAGGTCGGGGGCACGGACAATTATTTTAAATCAACAAATTGAAGAAACGATCAGATCAATACGTGAAATGTTACTATAAAATCAGAGGATAGTAATAAAACAACCAATCGACAAAACAAGCCATTATGAACACGTGGTATCAATTTAAAAACACCAACAAACTTGGAACAATCTGCATGGACAGACAGACGCTCTGTGAATCGTAGTATGGTGGGAGGGGTGAGGGGCTGGCGCTATACGATGCCTCGGGGCTTGGGCTACCTGCCAAGAGCCGGACGTGAGCAAGGGTAGCGAATGGGAGGAGGGGAGGGGGGCGAGGTTTGGTGACCGCTTCACAATAACAACATTCCATTCTCGCGCATTCACAGCTGCATATCCCGAACGAGATAAAGCTTGCGCTTCCAGGAAGTGATTTCGGATGACAAATAAAACCAATTAGCGTATAATCGCTACCAAGATGTCTGGGGGGAACAATTTCTGTCGCGTATAACCGAGAATAACGTGTAACCAAATAACGTATAATTAAATTATTTTAACATTGATTCTTATGGGAAATGGCCGGGACCATATGGAAATCACGTATAAATACGAAAAACGTATAAGTACGAAACGTATAATTGATGCTCCACTGTAGGTCAAATTTCTAAAATTAAACCTAAATGTAAAATTATGGAAACATAATTATATGCCTTGATTAAAATATAAGAAATACTAATTATGAAATTTTCCTGGTAAATCATTAATGACTTGCCAATGGGCCATACTCGGTGCGCGCTAATACGTCCGTCGATTGTATAGGCCTATTGTGATTGTTCTAGTTGTGTAAGATGCACTAAGTCCAGCCATTGGAAAAACACCGTAACATTCCTCTGATTTTGAACATCACATTAATTGGTTGATATTGCTGAAACATAATAAGTTTTACATGTACGTTACTACAGTACCAAACATCGTACAACTGTAATTTAAAATAAATTAAGACAATAGGTTGGTATTACTCTGTGCTCAAATGATGATAACATTCCTTTAAATGTGATAAAACTGTGATGCATATTTCTTCCTTGGATGTCTGAAGAGCACAGTTTAATCTTAGGTGGCTCTAAAATCAACCCTGACACTAGCCATAACAAATGCTAAAGTGCCATTATTAGGACTGTGTGAACCTCATATTTTGGTTCAAACCGAATCGAACCTAGAATTTGTGACCGTTTAAATAATAATAATACCGTAATATAGGCCTACTGTGATAAGAAATTTAGTAACACATTCCGTGATGAATAAAAGGAGAGGATTGGTAACATTTAAAGGTAGTTTAGTCATTCAGTCATTCAGTTTTATGTCGCTTTATCAAGTATCTTATAAAAGTCGTTGTAGTGCCACTTGGCAACTTTAATTCCAAGCCACAATGTTTTTTTTTTTCCCTTCTTATGCCAAGATGGCTTTTTCAGCCATTCTTTTGTCTTACTATCCAATATAAAATTGAAACAATCAATTTTTGTAGTGAAATGTTTGTAATAAGTTTTTTCCAAACTGGTTGGCCTAGGCCTTCATCGTCAATATCTGCAGCTACTTCCAGCTCATCATTTACGTTTTCTTCAGGTTCATCAGACAAAAAACTTGTAATCTTTCCTGTACTATTGCGACGTTTCATCATCATCATCTGTTGCCACGTTCAACTCTGCGTTGGGTGGTTGCGACGTTTCATTATAAATAATAGGGATGTGCGGGTACCCGAAAAACGGGTATTTTTCGGGTAAGGAAATTTACTCGAGGTCGGGCCGTAAATTATGCCCGAAAAAATCGGGTCGGGTAGTACAATACACTTTTGAGGTTATGGTTGGTCAAAAACTTATAATTGTGCATTTCAAGACCAAGCTGCAAGACAAGGAAGCTTGGGAGGAACCGATACTTATATGAGGATGCCTTATTTTTAGGGGTGAGCGAATACTACCAATTTTCAAAGTCGAATACGAATATCGAATAATGAGACCAAAATATTGTAATGTCCGGCGTACCTCATATCCTGGTAGGCTACACAACAATATTTCGAATATCGAATTCGAATATTTCGCACGTTATCGGCATTTTAATACATAAGGAATCAAGTTGTGTAAATGACATGAACGTAAATGTATGATGAATAAAGAAATACAGTAATACCAAGTCAGTTATAATATGGATGGTTGAGGCCCTAACCTAATTAATTTGCCTTCAGAAATAAGCATGGTTGTTTATTGAATTTCAAAGACAATGTAGGGTCCTAGGCCTGGGCCTAGGCTATACAGTATACACGTCTACTGTTTTTTGAACTTGGAAAATAGGATTAGGAGTTAGGACATAATGTCTAGGGCCTAGTCTATCCCATCACAGTTTATTGGATACAAAAAAATATCTAGCCTATCCCATCACAGTTTATTGGATGCAAAAAAATATACACCCCAATTTAGATCCAGTTTACCTTTCCTAGGCCTAGTCCTAAACCAGCAAGGAAGAACTCCCATACCAGGCTTTTCTTTCTTGTATTACTCTGAGGCTCACTTGGGCCTAGGCCTAGGCCTCTGTCATCTTCAGCTTCACTCATGGTGCACAATAAATGAAATTAAAATAACCCTGGAAACGGAAATGCTTTATAGGGAGCTTGCAATAACGTCATTTCCGGTATCGCACGGTAGCCATACTGAGGTACTCTGTAAACATTTGTTTACGTTCTTCCGACACTGCATTGTTGCAATATTGCAGATGTCTTTTGACTGACACATCAACTGTTTTCAAACAAAGGTTCTGTATTATGACTGAAAACAAAATAAGAACGCGTAAACTCTGAAGACACTCATTTGCATGTGTTATCATTTTCTTGAACTTTTCCCTGCACACATCAATCTATACGGCTTGAAACTGTGATATTTGCTGGATAACCTATGTGTCTTCTATTGACAGAACAAATGTAAACAAGCAATGAGTACCTCGTAATGGCCGCCACGTGACATCTATTGAAAGCTACCTATTTCTACAGAAATACAGGAGGCCATATTGAAAAATGCAAGTCAGTAGTCAGCGGAATGGTGGGAGGTCGCATTTCCGGTTTATCGAAAAGGCGGGATTTTCGAATAGTTGGTATTCGAGTTTCGAATCGAATTATTTCCTGAACTATTCGTCGAACTATTCGAAAAATTCAAATATTCGACCATCCCTACTTATTTTCTATTATACTTTATTATTATTATTTCCTGATTCATCATCATCATCATTATCTATCGCCGTTTCCTGCTTCTGGCAGGGTCAGCTTGGGTTTCACAACCAAATTTTTCCACCTCTTCCTATCTTCCCACAATCGTACTTCCTCTACTTGCTCCCAGTTTATACTTATTCATTATACTTATTATAGTTGATTATACTTATTTTAATTTATTTTGCATACAATGGGACAGTGAAGGTGAATAACAGTATTTTGCGATGTATTCTGATTTCTGACCCTTTCTGACAGTGCTCATATAAAAAGATGGTGACCATAAATGCCAGAAATCCACCGCCTTCTTGGCAGAAATAGCATGAAATACCGGTACGGCAGGAAATTCAAATTTTTAAAATACTTCAAAATTGAATCTGTTTGAAGTAGATTTGGATTCAAATTTTGTGGATTCGTAAACCCCTACATTTGTATATAATGTACCTATTTTGTCTAATAGTAGTCAGGAGGGAAATCGCTACCACTATGATTCCTCTAAACTTTTTGAGTAGAAGCAAGACACGGGTATCAAAATGTTCGTATAAAAGTCAGGAATCATCTCTACCCCGTGTGCATCTCGGCATTTGATGCGGGTGGCGGGGGGCGGGGGTCAAAGGTCACGCGCGCGGCGCTCCATTATTTTGGTTATATCTCCCGAACCAATAAACATTCGTAGTTCTAGTTTTCGAAATTAAATACCTCATAAACCGGCTAATTGATAACTGGTAATTGACCTGCCCTTTGACGTCACGAAGTCCCAGAGTTGGGACGAATCCGCTTACAGTTACGAATTCACGCGCATGACATACGACACCTATCTCGTTCTAGCTGCTATAATATTCATTTTAAGGTAAAACGTTTGGGCACGCGTATTTAGTGCACATATCAGTGGTTCTTAAAACGATTATTTCAAAATTATAGACCAAGTAGTTAACTTGTTATAACCATTCACGCATCAGAATATGTCAAAGTTAGCAAAGTGTGTTTGTTTTTCCAACTTCAAGTGGCGAAAAACTAATGACCGAATTAGAACGAGAGGTCCTTAAAGATACGCAGCAATAATGTGAGACAATAATTAAATAAACTTTCAAAATTATAGACCCAGTAGGTGACTTGTTATAACAATTCACGAATCATAATATGTAAAAATGAGCAAAGTGTGTTTGTTTTTCAACTTCAATTGGCAATAAACTAATGATCGGATTGGAACGAGAGGTCCTTAGGAATACGAACCAATAACGTGAGACAATAATTACATAAACTTTCTAGATAGAAAGTGCCTAGAACGAAAATTCATAGCATGCACTAATTTGCAGGGTGCAGCACTTGGGCCTCACGATCATTTGAACAAAAAAAACATAAACTTAAACATAATTCGGAATTTACAACACGACAAATGGAAAATTTGAACAATATAAATATAAATCATTAGTACTAAATTTGTTTATAAATAAGTATACATAAAAATATAAATTAGTACATAAAAAAAAATTTGTGCGCTACTGTTTAACTGCGTGCGTTATTGTATGTTGTGTGTTTTGTATACTAAGTAACTATTGGTAAGGCGGTACCATCGCGTGTAATAATTCAATGAAGATTCAGCCGGGATCTAAAGTTAGTACTAGTGATTTATATTGTTGAACAAAATTAACATAAACTTAAACATTATTCGGAATTTACAACACGACAAATGGAAACTTGAACACATGCAGGCTTTGATTTCTCCCAACAAAAGTTTGTGAGTTTATCATTCTTTAACTAACACATATAACGTAATTAAATCTTAACTTTCAATATGTCGTAGGTTTTCGCGGCCAAGTCTTCACTAAAACTTGCAATCGGAACGAAACGTCAGACCTTTAATTTCAATGGACTCACCGATACCTGAGATCCAAATTGCAGTTCTATTGCTGGATATAGTTTCTTCATTTGTGTTCAATGTATAGTGTATGTAGTAGCAATTTGCAGTAATTGAAGTTTGGGTTTGAAAGCACATTGGATCCATTTTATTCGTTTCTGTTTACAAAGTAGCACATAATGTATCCACTGGCTACAAGTTTCACACCTTATACAGTGCCTTGCACAGTACAGATGGGATGGAGATTATCTACATACTACTGTGTCATTGCAAATCTGACGCTTTTGCGTGCAAGTTTTCTATACAGTTTCATTTTTGCTTTCATTAAATTTCAGGCGATATTTGCAAGTCTGTACTATCAAAATATGAAACACCAAGAAGGAAAATATTCCTTTTAGTCCGACTTACGAGATACTGTCCGGACGGATCCACGCACAACACATCCGCACTTACCCCGTTCTAGCTGTTCTTACATTCATTTAAGGTGTTACCTATAGGAAAGCATAATAGTTCACGTATCAGTGGCCATTTTAAAGATTATTTCAAAAGTATAGACCCAGTAGTTTGTTATAACAATGTACCCATACTTGTACAAATGAGCAACGTGTCTACGTGTTCGCAACTTCAATTGGAGAAAAGCTAATTATCGGATTTAAACGAGGGGTCCTTAAAAATACGTACCAACAATGTGAGACAATAATGAAATAAACTTTTTGGATAGAAAGTGCTCTGAACGAAAATTCATTGCTTGCACTGCTTGCAGGGTGCGTAGTTTCATGGCCCAAACCGCTGCTTTTGAGGCCCAAGTGCTGCACCCTGCAAATTAGTGCATGCTATGAATTTTCGTTCTACGCACTTTCTATCTAGAAAGTTTATGTAATTATTGTCTCCCGTTATTGGTTCGTATTCCTAAGGACCTCTCGTTCCAATCCGATCATTAGTTTATTGCCAATTGAAGTTGAAAAACAAACACACTTTGCTCATTTTTACATATTATGATTCGTGAATTGTTATAACAAGTCACCTACTGGGTCTATAATTTTGAAAGTTTATTTAATTATTGTCTCACATTATTGCTGCGTATCTTTAAGGACCTCTCGTTCTAATTCGGTCATTAGTTTTTCGCCACTTGAAGTTGGAAAAACAAACACACTTTGCTAACTTTGACATATTCTGATGCGTGAATGGTTATAACAAGTTAACTACTTGGTCTATAATTTTGAAATAATCGTTTTAAGAACCACTGATATGTGCACTAAATACGCGTGCCCAAACGTTTTACCTTAAAATGAATATTATAGCAGCTAGAACGAGATAGGTGTCGTATGTCATGCGCGTGAATTCGTAACTGTAAGCGGATTCGTCCCAACTCTGGGACTTCGTGACGTCAAAGGGCAGGTCAATTACCAGTTATCAATTAGCCGGTTTATGAGGTATTTAATTTCGAAAACTAGAACTACGAATGTTTATTGGTTCGGGAGATATAACCAAAATAATGGAGCGCCGCGCGCGTGACCTTTGACCCCCGCCACCCGCATCAAATGCCGAGATGCACACGGGGTAGAGATGATTCCTGACTTTTATACGAACATTTTGATACCCGTGTCTTGCTTCTACTCAAAAAGTTTAGCGGAATCGGTTTCTAGAGGTCTTTTTCAGATTTCCCTCCTGACTATAGATAAATTGGTATGTTTTTATTTTTTTACACTACCTGACCCGAGTCACTACGCGCACATCCCTATAAATAATTTAATTTAATCTTTAAAGTTCACTTCTAAACGAGACATTTATACCTCACAAAACGCCTAGGTCTAGGGTCTAAAATGACACACTCAAAACTAGATTCTTTCAGCAATTTTAGTTTAAAATATTGAGTTATTTCCTCGAAAATTTCCATTTTATAAATGGCCTCTTTCTCACATCTCAATCACGTAAACAATAGGTTTCATGGTATTTACTAAATTTATACCATATGAAGAAGGTGTAACATATTTTTGGAGCTTTACGTAGTCCCTACATACAACACAAAAAATAAATTTCACCTTAAAAAATGGTATCAATAGGCCTACTATGAAAGTTCACTCGTAATTGAAAAGTGAGTTTAAACTGGTGAGTTGTTGTGTCCCATAAATACCAAATAAATCAAAAATAAATTAAGACAATAGGTTGGTATAGCTACTACTCCATGCTCAAATGATGATAACTTTCCTTCAAATGTGATAAAACTGTGATGCATATTTCTTCCTTGGATGTCTGAAGAGCACAATTTAATCTTGGTAGCTCTAAAATCAACCCTGGAAACCTAGCCATAATATATTATGCTAAAATGCCATTTATGCCAAAATGACATAGAATACAATTTTGTTCTTCCTCTCTTAAGTGAATTGTCCTTTTCTGGTCCTTCATGTGAATCATATATTGTTGCCAGTCTGTGGTTTGGGAACTACAGTACTACAACAGTTGCCCTGTGTAGTAATGGAACCATTGTATACTTATCCACTATATAGGCAAGCCAGGAAGCCAAGCGTGATCTGCAGATCCAGTTGGAAGAGGAACTTTCCGAGAACCGAGCTATCAAGGATATTGTGACGGATGCACGCGATATGGCCCTCAAGAATGGGATCCCCGAGCATGAAGTTGTTTCGCTGGTAAGAGTGTTTCTAAGTGGTATTCGTGATTAAAAGTATCAAGAGATTGCGTTACTAGTCACCTCGAGAAGTGTGTGATGCATCTTTTTCAAGGTAACTCAACACAGCCACTATATAGACAAAACAGTTTTCAGCAAATATTTTAAAATCTTAGAAGCCTAAGGCCGGATTCTCAAGAGGTATCTTATCTTGGTGGTCTTAAGTCAGGTCCTAAGGCTTGCTGTACCGTAACGTCGTAGGTGTTACTAATAAATTCATGGTAGGCATATTACACAGCCCGATTAATAGCTAATTTAATTTTAAAAAATCACAGTGAACTTGAAATATTGTAAGACCACCTTGCAATATTTCAAGTTCACTGTTTTCAAGTTAAGTGTTTTCTTTCCTAATACCTCCACATTTTTTAAACAGGCAAATGGGTATGTCAAGGTAAGTACACCCTAAATGATAATTTAGTATTTATGTTCACACTTTGAAGTCATATGCACATTGCCACCATCTTTGAAGAAAGTTAAGACCAAGTCAGACAGAGCCTAAATTTTGATTTCAAGTGTTTATTATATCCTAGCCTAGGGTTTCTTAGCAATATCGAGTCGAGAGTATGTGCACGTCCCTATCAGCCAAGGACGTGCCATAATCTAGTGTCCTAAAGTTAGACCCAGCCGAAGTTAAGACCTCTTGTGAATCCGGGCCCTGTACAATCGACATGTAGGCCTATGCATATTAACAAATGGTAATTTTGAAGACTATTCTAAATTGTCGTTTTGAAGACACGACCCACTCATATAAGATACACATTTATTTATAGATAACGAATATTATACAATTATTAGCCTATAGGCCTAACCTAGAAAATGTAGTTTTGACGTGCGGTTGGGCCGTGAAAATACGCACATTGCATATTACATTCTTGTACTGTACACGCTAGGGATGCACATCGATACTTTTTTCATTATCGATTATCGAAACGGCAGTGTCATTATCGAATCGATATTATCGATAATATCGATACATTGATAAACAAATTTCAGCTAGTAAAAACACCTGTTTAATCAATGGTAAAAAAAAAAAAAAAAAAAAAAAATGGAAATTAAAATAAACGAGCTCTTATACCTGTCGCTCTTGCCTTCGCTCTGCGTCTGCCAGTCGCCCCCCCCCCCCCCTGCCTTCCCGAATCAAACTTTAGCTTGTTCCGAGATAAGCGGAACCTACCTCAAGGCGTGTGACAAGTGTGAGCCGTAACAAGAGCTCTCATTCCCGATCTCGTCTTGTTCTGCGCCTACCGACCGGTTTGTCCCCCCCCGCCCCCCCCCCCCCCCCACCCAACTACCCGCATGGACCTGCTCAGGCGAAGTCCCGAGCGCCGAACGAACATTTGCAGTTGGGTCTAGTGACAGCAGCAGATGGCCGGCTGACCTTGCTTGGCCTTGAATACCTCGGGTGAGGATTATAGCAGGAAAGTGTAGGCAAGGCTTATGATATGCGTAGGTACACACACTACATAGATATCAAACAATGCGTTTATTAGACATATTAAACAGTTTGCGGGGCATTCTGTCTGAATGTATAAACAAAATACGTTTTAGGCGAATGAAAAATAAATCTAGGCAACACTACACACACACTGAACTGTCAGTCAAAGGTCATATGACGGCGGCCGCGAACGAAGCCACTTACAGCGGCGAGGAAAACAAAAACAAACTCGACACTTACAGCGGCGATCAAAACGAAACGTGAGCGTGCCACTAACTTGACCTACCGACAAGACTATCTAATGCTGACTGAAATGGATGGCCTTGGTGGATGGCGTCGGGCGTGTTCGACAATCATCGTCAACGTTCGTGGTATCACGCTGTATTAGCGAGAGATAGTTCCAAGCGCGGGAAAATACGAATTAAGTATTTCGGTCCACATTCAAGTGATTATTGATTTTTCGATTATCGATAATGAGATTTCATTATCGATTCTCTAAAATTTTACCAATATTGATTATCGATCGATAATATCGATTATCGTGTGCATCCCTAGTACACGCTATGAATTTTCATTAGAAGCACTTTCTATCTAGAAAGTTAATTTCGTTATTGTCTAAAAGGCCTGCTACGAATGTTAAAAGTACTCTCGCCCAAATCCGATCTTTAGTTTTTCAACAATTAAAGTGGAGATAAGAATTTGTTGCTGATTTGTAAATGTGTGATTTATTTATTTATTTATTTATTTATTTATTTATTTATTTATTTATTTATTTTCGGTCGTTTGACTCTTTACAAACATACATGATTCGTAAATCGTATTGACCATGTCAATTTAGAAGTACGTACGGCCTGTACGTACTTCTGGTGAGTAAGTTATAGGTAAGTAAAGGTATGTACATAGTTAAGTTAAGTTAAGTATATAGTTATATAAGCAAGCCTAGTTTACAAATAGAAATAAAGTATTGGTCACTAAAATAAAGTAAAGTATAGTGCGTGTCAGTTCTTGTTCAGGTATGTCTCGATCTCGTAGAATGAGTGGTCCAGCAGGTACTTTTTTAAAGTTCTTCTGAACACCGCACGATCTTGGCAGTCCCTGATGTCGGTCGGCAGTTTGTTATACAATCTCCTACCGGCTTGCATCACTCCGTTGCTGGTGGATCTTAGCCGGCAGTAGACGTGGGCGAGTTCTCTGGCTTGTCTTGTGTGATGGCCGTGATGGGAGCCGTCCTCGAAGAGTGCCAGGTTGTCCCGCGTGAACTGGCACACCGTCTGGATGTACAGGCACGGGAGTGGCAGGATGTTCAGTGCTTTGAATCCCGGCTTGCACGACTCTCGAGGACCTATGGCCAGCATGTATCGAATGATTCGTTTCTGGGCTTTAAATGCCTCGATGCTTCTTGTAGCAGCTCCCCAGAATATTACCCCATATTGTAAAAGCGATTGGGCTTGCGCAAAATATACCATTCGCAATGTTCTTGTGTCGCAATGTTGCGCCAGCACACGTATCGCAAAGCTGACTTTCGTCAGTTTGGAGACTAGTTTCTCAATATGGGGTGCCCAAGTTAGTTGATGATCAATGACTAGACGTAAAAATCCCGCGTTTGATTTGAGATCCCACTCGGAGTTGTGGAGTGTGGCCTGTCTCCCAGGTGGCGAGAAGACCATAACCTGTGTTTTATCTCGGTTCATTCGCAATTTATTGGGGTCAAACCAGCTGGTGAGGTCGATCAGCGTGTTCTTGAGTTCCAGCTTGAGCCCATGCATGAATTGTCATAGCAAGTAAACTACTGGGTCTATAATTTTGCAACATTCATTATGATGACGGTCATAATGAGATATGAACTAATGAACTAAATATGAATTATGAACTAATGAAGCTGAACTAATGATATGAACTAATGAACTAAATAGTAAATACTAAATAGAACTTGGTATATGAACTAAATACGGTTTCGTGTAAGTTTATGCCTTTAAAATAAAAACAGCTAGATCAAGGTAACTTGGTAAGTGTTGATGTGTACTATACAATGTGCCCTAATTACTTCATGTACAGAAATATATATAAATTACCTGCCTAATGTAGGGCTGCACATTATTCTCTTACATCATCTGCATCCCCAATTCTCTGCTTGAGTTTGATTAAAAGATTTTATTACATATAAGGTTAACTGCTTTAATGCTGCACCAAAGAAACTACCTAACGAGGTGCTGGGCCTACCAATTTTGTTGTGAAACATTGAGCCTACTGAGAAGTTATTATCTACTTTTTAATTATTCTGCAGGTTTGGTCAACTGTGATGTCACAAGTTGAATGGAACAAGAAAGAAGAGCTAGTGGCTGAGCAGGCTCTCAAGCACCTTAAGCAGTACACTCCACTGTTTGAGGCATTCACTACAATAGCACGCTCAGAACTACAACTCATGCTCAGAGTACAGGAGTTCTGCTATGGAAATATGAATTTCATGAAAGTGTTCCAAAAGATTGTCCTGCTTTTCTACAAAAGTAAGAACTTTAATTTTAGTGTATCTTTTTTCTATATTGATACTGGGAATGTTGCTCGCGACTTTGGTATTTTATTCTACTAGCTTGGAGACAAAATTCTGAAAGGACAACTGCATGTACAACTGCGTATTAGGGATGCACATCGATACTTTTTTCATTATCGATTATCGAAACGGCAGTGTCATTATCGAATCGATATTATCGATAATATCGATACATTGATAAACAAATTTCAGTAAGTAAAAAAAAAAAAAAAACGGAAATTAAAATAAACAAGCTCTTATACCTGTCGCTCTTGTCTTCGTTCTGCGTCTGCCAATCGCCCCCCCCCCCCCCCCCCCCCCCGACTTCCCGAATCAAACTTTAGCTTGTTCCGAGGTAAGCGGAACCTACCTCAAGGCGTGTGACAAGTGCGAGCCGTAACAAGAGCTCTCATTCCCGATCTCGTCTTGTTCTGCGCCTGCCGACCGGTTTGTCCCCCCCCCCCCCCCCCAACCCGACTGCCCGCCTAGACCTGCTCAGGCGAAGGCCCGAGCGCCGAACGAACATTTGCCGTTGGGTCTAGTGACAGCAGCAGATGGCCGGCTGACCTTGCTTGGCCTTGAATACCTCGGGTGAGGATTATAGCAGGAAAGTGTAGGCAAGGCTTATGTTATGCGTACACACACTACATAGATATCAAACAATGCGTTTATTAGACATATTAAACAGTTTGCGGGGCATTCTGTCTGAATGTATAAACAAAATACGTTTTAGGCCAATGAAAAATAAAACTAGGCAACATTACACACACACTAAACTGTCAGTCAAAGGTCATATGACGGCGGCCGCAAACGAAGGCGAAGCCACTTACAGCGGCGAGGAAAACAAAAACAAACTCGACACTTACAGCGGCGATCAAAACGAAACGTGAGCGTGCTACTTGACCTACCGATATGACTATCTAATGCCGACTGAAGTGGATGGCCTTGGTGGATGGCGTCGGGCGTGTTCGACAATCATCGTCAACGTTCGTATCACGAGCGAGAGATAGTTCCAAGCGCGGGAAAATACGAATTGAGTATTTCGGTCCACATTCAAGTGTTTATTGATTTTTCGATTATCGATAATGAGATTTCATTATCGATTCTCTAAAATTTTACCAATATTGATTATCGATCGATAATATCGATTATCGTGTGCATCCCTACTGCGTATCGATACATTTAAAGTTATTATCTATGAAATTTTTTTATTTTTTTCCTATGCAGAGGGGAGCGCGGCTTCCTCAGCCATTCTTCTTCCTCGCTATTCAATATAAAATGGCTTCCTTTTCTGACCTACCTCATCATTGGGCAATATCACTCTGAAGTGCGGCACACCTAAAAAAGTGTGCTCGTGTCTTGGGGGTCAAAATTACATAATTTGCAGATGGCCGGTTCAGTCGTAATGTTAAAACGGTTCAAATGGTGTTGAAGAACATCATGTCTAGTTGCAAGGCAGAATTGGACTGTATAGCTGTTTTATGAGACCACTTTTTGTCTGGGCCTTTTTTTTATCTCGTTCCATCAAGTTTTTGTTGTACCTGCCTCTTCTTTAGTGTCTTCATAGATCTTTCTTATTGCTGACTTTATCTTCCTTTTTGCTGACTTCATCTTCCTTTTTACTTGGTTGTAAGATATAGAAAGAGCTGGTGGGGGATCTTTTTTGTGCCACTTTTGGCTAAGAAGTCAGCTTTTTCATTTTCTAGAATTCAGAAGTGACCGGGAATCCATTGAACCTTTTTTGTTGGTGGTGGTTTTGTCTTGCTGACGGAGGAGAGTTTTTAAAGAGCAGCGCATCAGGGTGGAAGTTTGCTGCTTTAGTGACGAACTGCATAGCTGGGATGCTATCACTCAGGATGACAAATTTACTTTTGTTGAGAGGAAAGGCTGGTGTGTCTGCAGTCTTCTGAGCTGCCCTGGCAATTGCTGCCACTTCAGCATTATATTGTGTCGTGAAAATGAAATGACATAGAAATGTCAGTCCTCTTGACTGACCCAACATTCAGTCAGTCGATGTCTACAACGGACCCGTTTCGTATGTTACCTACCAAAGCACCTCGACTGAAGAGTAGTCTCGCTCATCGTTAATAATTTTGTGAGTTCATTGCCATGCCTGACAATTGAAGAAAATTAAAAAGATCAGTTTTTTTTTTCGGTTGTTTTTGGTCAACCTGTTACATCGCTTCTCACAAGGTGTTGTGTGATTTTTGGGGGTGGGGGGCCATATTAAAAATAAAAAACACTTTTGACACGTCTGAAAGTTTTCAGTGTCAAATTTGTAGGGCTGCCCAACGATATCGATAATTCGATACGATATCGATAATAGAAAAATAATTCGATATCGATATAGAATTAATAATCGTACGTTTCGCGATATCGATCAAGTGTCAACTGTCGTAAAAAAAAAAAAAAATTGGCGGTGTTGTGCTTCTGCATCTTTGTGACACATACACTGCAACATTCACGTTGTTACCTACTCGCCCGCCGGCCGGGAGTCTGTTGCGCCCGCGTTTGTTCTGCCAGTCTGTCACACTCACGTCACGCCAATCACAACATCGCTGTTTTGCGGATACATTTTAAATAATACAACACACAAATTGAAGCACATAGTAAAACATTTCGACGTTAAATTATTCATATTAAATTATTTATTATGAATGGTCTCGGGCTGGTTTGAAAAAGAAAAATAACGATATCGGCGATATCGATACCGAGTTTAAAAAATTCGATATCGCGATACGATATCGATAATTACATTTGCGATATCGATATTCGATATGAATTTTTTTATCACTGGGCAGCCCTACAAATTTGCCCCAAAAAAACCATGCCTGCTCTTTTAAATTTTTGAACATTTATTTTAGTTATTGTTACTGTATTTATTTCGTCGCCTGAGCTTAAAAAGTACTACCCGCAAACCCCTGAAATATTACATACTAGGCCTTAATATTTTTTTAAAATGTGACTTTTCATTGGAAGAAATAACTCCACTTGAAATGGGCCTACACCATGACCTGACCCGACCCGAACCCAGAAGTCATTTGTACTACCTGTACCCGACCCGAATCTAACAAGTACTACCCGCAGACCCCTACTCATGAATCCTGAACAATGGAATGGCTATAGACTAGGGATGGACGAACCTTGTTTTTTTAATTTCGAACCGAACTCGAACCTCTGATCAAAAAAAGTTCTGAACTTCAAACTCGAACCGAACTTCTACGAAGCGGCTTGAAAACTGAAATATTGCACAAATTCAGGAAGAAAGGAAAGTAATCCCAAATAATGTTCTTTTTTGTATCTGTGGACGTAGGCCTAGTCGGCATTGGCTCCGGATCGTCCTCATTTTCTTCACTGTCCATGATCAATTTAAAATTTGTTACAAGTCTTCGAAACAAGATGTGAAACTATCTAAACTTGCGGTCATAGAGAATTCGCGGCCTACGTCGTTCGTGGTCGTTCGATGTTTGGTTGAAAGTCGATAGTCGACATGCGCGAGCACGAAAGATCAAAACAAATCCTTCTCCGTAAGAAGCGCTGCAATTGTGAATATATTTGTAAAGTAACCCTAACTCTATAAAGAACATATTTTATCACGATTTTGTAATAGAATTTTGTGATATTTGAGGTTAAATTGTGATACAATCTGTATATTATACCAAATTCCATAGTATTCAATTTTCTTTTTGTCTCGACTGAAATAAAAATTATTAAAATATATAATAAAAAACTTGATAAATTGTCGTTACTGTATTATGTATACAGAGCCCTAGTCAGCAACTCGTTGATCCTGTAGCGACAGCCATGCTACCTACCAGCGTTATTGCGAACCATAACAATAACATTCACCTGCATCGGCATCGCTTATAGGTCGACGAAGACAAAGAAGCAATCATAACATGATGATTGTGCACATAAAACCATTTAATTACGTGTTTAATGTACAGTAATACATTTTCTTGCATAATGTGCCATATTAGACCAGTTGTTGACGAAGAAGGTTGGAGGAAATATAATATAGGCCTCGTCATGCCGTGGAAGGCATAGAGCCTAGGCCTAGGCCCTTGGCCTAGGCCTCAGTCGTGCAATGGAAGGCCCTAGGCCTAGGTCTGTGCGTAATGAATTTTCAAAACATTTTCTTTCGGCAAGCGTTGTTTACTGTTGTGTTGGCGGTTTTTACGAGGAATACGCTAAAAAATAGTTAAAACTGACTCAGAAAAGTTCGGTTCAAGTTCGAAATTTTTATAAATCACGAACTCGAACCTTAACATTCGAACTCGAACCGAACCGAACTTCAAAAAAAGTTCTGTTCGAGTTCGGAATTTCGAACGTTCGTCCATCCCTACTATAGACATCCATTATCTTTATATAATATGTATTATGTTTATCTGAGTTAAGAGTTTGGTTGTTGACCAATAGGCTTATGGTAGCTAAGGGCTGTTCCTGTTTTTAAGTGAGTAGAATCAGGTTACGGAACAATGTGAGATGTCACATGCTATTGTACTTTAAACATCAATAAGTCAAATAATGTATACAGTTATTTGAATTTGATACACTGTAGTAGTTGCTCATTTATCAATGTGGTTTTCATTGTGGCATTTTCATTGTAACAAGAATAAAAATTAATAATTATCCATAGGCTTAGATTATTTTTGTAGTCAGTCAGTCTTCCTTAGTGACTGCTTTAATTCTGTGTAATACCTGCTGTAAAGTTTGAATTGTCAATTTAAATACATTTTAGGATTCTTTTACTTTGTGGTACAGTATGTGTAACAGTGTAATATGATCTTGTTTCCAGCTGACGTGCTTTCTGAGGAAGTAATCTTGAAGTGGTACAAAGAAGGACATTCAGTCAAGGGTAAGATGATGTTCCTGGACCAAATGAAGAAATTCATCGAGTGGCTGCAGAGTGCAGAAGAAGGTTTGTATTATTTATATCCTAATAGGCGTACAGTTCGTTTAAGAGAACATTTGTGGGTTCTGCTATTTTGCAATATGAAAACATTGAAGTGGTGCTGAAAACTAACATCACTTGAGAAAGCATCTACAGTGGAACTTAGGCTATACGTTTTTCGTATTTATACGTGATTTCTATATGGTCCTGGTTATTTCCCATAATAATCAATGTTAAAATAATTTAATTAAATACGTTATATGGTTATACGATATTTTCGGTTATACTGTACTTATACGCGACAGAAATTGCTCCCCCCAGACATCTTAGCGATTATATGCTAATGGGTTTTATTTGTCATCCGAAATCATTTCCTGGAAGCGCAAGCTTTATCTGTTCGGGATATGCAGAGTCTGAATGCGCGAGAATGGAATGTTCTTATTGTCAAGCGGTCCCCCGCCTCCCCCCTCCCCTCCTCCCATTCGCTACCCCTGCTCACGTCCAGCTCTTTGGCAGGTAGCCCAAGCCTCGAGGCATCGTGTAACGCAAGCCCCTTAACCCCTCCTCTCAACTACGTTTCACAGAGCGTCTTTCTGCAGATTGTTCCAAGGTTGTTGGTGTTTTTAAATTGATACCACGTGTTTAGGGGTGTGCGAGCCTACGATTTTTAAGTCGAGCCGAGTATGAGAAAAAAAGCTTGATTTTCGAGCCGAGCTTTTGAAATGGCGTAATTGTAAATTTACAGCTGCATTTTATTTCAGTTGATGCAATGCGATAGGAAGTGTATGTATACCGAAATTTCGGTACATCTTTGTTTATAACATAATGTAAGTTACATAATTATATTATTATAGGGTTACGTAATGTAACCCTATACAACCCTGTTATTGTTGCGCGGTAGTTTGGTAAAACAGTTTAGTTGAACTGTTTTACCGACCTTGGGTAGCGCTAGCGATGGCCATTTAGTTCACAGTACCGACCATAGATCGCACGGTAGTTGCATTATTAGGGAGCTTAGAGAGTGTATGAATACAGTAACAGCAACTTTTCAACTTCTCGACTTGTTTTTTTAAATGCATTTTTATTTCAGTAGAATATTAGGACATACTAAAGTAAACTAAATTTCGTGTGAAATATTGATTTTATTGCAACTGAAGCTACAAACAGATCGAAATTCCATATCACAATGTCGGATATAAATAACGTTATAATACAGTTGGGGTTACTTTGTACTCAGTTGACGGTTGCAGTCCTCTTCCCTTACCATTGTTCAATGTTTGTCTCCAAAAAAGCGGAACAAAGTTTGGCTAGAACTTTCGTGAAAATTAGACTATTTATTGTTTACTGTGAAAAGCAGAAAGCATCTGTTTTTCTACTCGCAGAATAACAAACATCGTGCTGCATCTAGAGAAGTAACATTTTATTCTCACGAGATCGGGGCCTAGGGAGGCCTAGGCCTAGGCCAGGTACTTAGAAAAGTATAGGCCTAGGCCTATACATTCTCTTAAGTCTATGCTGGGCCTAAAACCCCGAATTTTTTTTAACTTCATCGTACTTGCAGACACCTAAATATTCGTTTCTGCCTTTTGGATTCTTCAGTCTGCGTTTATAGAAGTATATCATTATTATTATTATTATTATTAAGCCTTTATTTGCAACAGAAAGTACATTCCACAAGCGCAAATGAAATAGATTAAACAAACGACACAAAGAACATACAAATACTTATGAATACTTATAAATTAACACTTTCATTAGAAACTTAGTATATGTGCGTGTGCGGGTGTGTGTGTGCATGCTCGAGAATATCGAGCCGAAAATGAAGCTCGGCTCGGTACCGAGCTTAAAAAAAAGCTCGTGATTTCGAGTACTCGCACACCCCTACATGTGTTTGTAATGTTCATAATGGCTTGTTTTGTCGATTTGTTGTTTTATTATTATCCTCTGATTTTATAGTAACATTTCACTATTGATCAGATTGTTTCATCAGGTATATAATGTGAGGAACGGATCCAACAGCTCACCTTCATATAAGATGACGGATTTGCAAGTTTGAAGTACACATAAAAAACATAGGCCTAATACACAAATATAACGAGACGTTTCGACCGAGGTCTTGATCACTCGAGAGAAGAAGGCAGTAGCAATTCTTCATCTTTTTATTTACCAATAATTATAATTACTGCATTCTAACAAATCTTTTTCACTAAGGGCCGGTCTTTCAATCTCCTAATAAGAAAGTTATTTGTAGCAATTAAGCTATTTGGAGGATTTCAAGAGTTTTGATTGGTGGTTGCCATGGAGACAACAAGCTATTCGACGAATAAATAGTTATTGGGACATTGTAAGACTGGACCTAAGTATTGAGCTCTCACGAATCCGTATTAATAGTATTTGTCACCTTTTTATATTGTGTGGCGTTATTGAGATATGTATGACCAAAATACGTTATTTTCGCGGGTTTTTGATATGGGCTGTAGTCCTTCATCTTAACTCATCCTTGTTACCAATAATATTTAGACTTGAACAAATTAAGGCTCGTGTACATCCACTTTGCGTACGCGTGAAAATTATAGAAAATTATAGAAATTACGATACCCGTTCCCATCGAATGTTGATAATTTTCGTAAGTAAACGTAAACCAATCAGAGCTCACAAATTTCCCACCAATAGGGAACTTGCAACTGACTTCAGAGCCAACAAATGAATCAAACTGATAAACAGACAAGGAGCTGTCAAAATAATAAAATTGTAACATTATGAAGAAAACGAGGTATGGCGATAGTTTAACTGCGCACCAGTTAAAACTTTTAATTATGGGCAACCAAGTTGTGAGAGTTTTGTATGTTTCTTGTTTGTTTTGAAGATTTGTTTTCAAAATAGAAATGTATAGAAATGTTGTGATGTGGTTTGGTCTGACACTTCGATAAAGAAACAATGTAAGATGTTCGTTTGTTTGCTCTCTATTGCGCATGCGCTAATTAACCAAATTCCAGAAATTGGAAAAAGTTGGAGTTGAATCAACTTTTCGCGTCGTGAAACGTGCGTTAATTTTCCAAATTTCAATGTGCATGGTTACATGTAAATTCAATATGGCCAACTCGCTAATTTCTGGAAGTTACGTACGCTAAGTGGATGTAGACGGGCCTTGAGTGTTAACTATGGCTACTTGCATTATGCCGACTTTCTGTCCATGTTAGTCAGTAATCTGAAGATAATTCTTTAGCCAATATTAATGTGTCATGGCCATAGTACCAGTAGAGTTCCATGTTCAGGCATGACCTACTGGATCTCCCAGTTATGAGACAAAATATGTTATTTCCAGGCAATACTATTATGGAGACTTTAACAAATTAGTGCTAGCTGTGGCTTCAAGGCTATTTGCATTATGCTGACTTTCTGTCTATGTTAGTCAGTCATCTGAAGATAATTCAGCCAATATTAATGTGTCATGGCCATAGTACCAGTAGAGTTCCATGTTGATACTGGCATGACCTACTGGCTCTCCCAGTTATGAGACAAAATATGTTATTTCCAGGCAATACTATTATGGAGACTTAAACAAATTATTGCTAGCTGTGACTTCAAGGCTATTTGCATTATGCTGACTTTCTGTCTATGTTAGTCAGTCATCTGAAGATAATTCAGCCAATATTAATGTGTCATGGCCATAGTACCAGTAGAGTTCCATGTTGATACTGGCATGACCTACTGGATCTCCCAGTTATGAGACAAAATATGTTATATCCAGTTATTTAACAAATTAGTGCTAGCTGTGGCTTCAAGGCTATTTGCATTAGGCCTATGCTGACTTTCTGTCCATGTTAGTCAGTCATCTGAAGATAATTCTTTAGCCAATATTAATGTGTCATGGCCATAGTACCAGTAGAGTTCCATGTTGATACTGGCATAACCTACTGGATCTCCCAGTTATGAGACAAAATATGTTATATCCAGTTATTTAACCAATTAGTGCTAGCTGTGGCTTCAAGGCTATTTGCATTAGGCCTATGCTGACTTTCTGTCCATGTTAGTCAGTCATCTGAAGATATTTCTTTAGCCAATATTAATGTGTCATGGTCATAGTACCAGTAGAGTTCCATGTTGATACTGGCATGACCTACTGGATCTCCCAGTTATGAGACAAAATATGTTATATCCAGTTATTTAACAAATTAGTGCTAGCTGTGGCTTCAAGGCTATTTGCATTATGCTGACTTTCTGTCCATGTTAGTCAGTCATCTGAAGATAATTCTTTAGCCAATATTAATGTGTCATGGCCATAGTACCAGTAGAGTTCCATGTTGATACTGGCATGACCTACTGGATCTCCCAGTTATGAGACAAAATATGTTATATCCAGTTATTTAACAAATTAGTGCTAGCTGTGGCTTCAAGGCTATTTGCATTATGCTGACTTTCTGTCTATGTTAGTCAGTCATCTGAAGATAATGTTTTAGCCAATAATAATGTGTCATGGCCATAGTACCAGTAGAGTTCCATGTTCTGGCATGACCTACTGGATCTCCCAGTTATGAGACAAAATATGTTATATCCAGTTATTTAACAAATTAGTGCTAGCTGTGGCTTCAAGGCTATTTGCATTATGCTGACTTTCTGTCTATGTTAGTCAGTCATCTGAAGATAATTCTTTAGCCAATAATAATGTGTCATGGCCATAGTACCAGTAGAGTTCCATGTTGATACTGGCATGACCTACTGGATCTCCCAGTTATGAGACAAAATATGTTATATCCAGGCATTTAACAAATTAGTACTAGTTGTGGTTTCAAGGCTATTAGCATTATGCTGACTTTCTGTCTATGTTAGTCAGTCATCTGAAGATAATTCTTTAGCCAATAATAATGTGTCATGGCCATAGTACCAGTAGAGTTCCATGTTGATACTGGCATGACCTACTGGATCTCCCAGTTATGAGACAAAATATGTTATATCCAGGCATTTAACAAATTAGTGCTAGCTGTGGCTTCAAGGCTATTTGCATTAGGCCTATGCTGACTTTCTGTCCATGTTAGTCAGTCATCTGAAGATAATTCTTTAGCCAATATTAATGTGTCATAGCCATAGTACCAGTAGAGTTCCATGTTGATACTGGCATGACCTACTGGATCTCCCAGTTATGAGACAAAATATGTTATATCCAGTTATTTAACCAATTAGTGCTAGCTGTGGCTTCAAGGCTATTTGCATTAGGCCTATGCTGACTTTCTGTCCATGTTAGTCAGTCATCTGAAGATATTTCTTTAGCCAATATTAATGTGTCATGGCCATAGTACCAGTAGAGTTCCATGTTGATACTGGCATGACCTACTGGATCTCCCAGTTATGAGACAAAATATGTTATATCCAGTTATTTAACAAATTAGTGCTAGCTGTGGCTTCAAGGCTATTTGCATTATGCTGACTTTCTGTCCATGTTAGTCAGTCATCTGAAGATAATTCTTTAGCCAATATTAATGTGTCATGGCCATAGTACCAGTAGAGTTCCATGTTGATACTGGCATGACCTACTGGATCTCCCAGTTATGAGACAAAATATGTTATATCCAGTTATTTAACAAATTAGTGCTAGCTGTGGCTTCAAGGCTATTTGCATTATGCTGACTTTCTGTCTATGTTAGTCAGTCATCTGAAGATAATTCTTTAGCCAATAATAATGTGTCATGGCCATAGTACCAGTAGAGTTCCATGTTCTGGCATGACCTACTGGATCTCCCAGTTATGAGACAAAATATGTTATATCCAGTTATTTAACAAATTAGTGCTAGCTGTGGCTTCAAGGCTATTTGCATTATGCTGACTTTCTGTCTATGTTAGTCAGTCATCTGAAGATAATTCAGCCAATATTAATGTGTCATGGCCATAGTACCAGTAGAGTTCCATGTTGATACTGGCATGACCTACTGGATCTCCCAGTTATGAGACAAAATATGTTATATCCAGTTATTTAACAAATTAGTGCTAGCTGTGGCTTCAAGGCTATTTGCATTATGCTGACTTTCTGTCTATGTTAGTCAGTCATCTGAAGATAATTCTTTAGCCAATATTAATGTGTCATGGCCATAGTACCAGTAGAGTTCCATGTTGATACTGGCATGACCTACTGGATCTCCCAGTTATGAGACAAAATATGTTATTTCCAGTTATTTAACAAATTAGTGCTAGCTGTGGCTTCAAGGCTATTTGCATTATGCTGACTTTCTGTCTATGTTAGTCAGTCATCTGAAGATAATTCTTTAGCCAATATTAATGTGTCATGGCCATAGTACCAGTAGAGTTCCATGTTGATACTGGCATGACCTACTGGATCTCCCAGTTATGAGACAAAATATGTTATTACTAGAGATGAACCAATACCAATATTGAGGGTATCCGAAGAATTGGTGTCAGAACATATTACCAATACCGATACCAAAACGTCAGTTTTAGCAGTTTCTTACCTACTGATAGAATAAGAACTGTAGGCCCTAACGTCCCTGTCACTGCAATAAAGTGTACTGTACTGAAAGTAATACGTTGTAATACATAATAATAGCTGATTGTAGTTCCAGAACTTTATTTGTAGAACATTCTAAATAAACATGCATCGGAATCGCTTCATAAAAAATGGTACATATCGGTATCAACCAACCCAACAATTAATTGGATAAGCGGCGAAGATATTTATTTATTATATATCGACAAATTATAATATCGGTCCATCTCTAGCTAAATTATTACAAAAAATAATATTTTGACTTTGACACATTAGTGTTATATAAGGCTATCTGTATTATACTGACTTTCTGCCCATGTCAGTCAGTCATCTGAAGATAATTCTTTAGCCAATATTATCGTGTCATGGCCATAGTACCAGTAGAGTTCCATGTTGATACTGGCATGACCTACTGGATCTCCCAGTTATGAGACAAAATATGTTATATCCAGGCATTTAACAAATTAGTACTAGTTGTGGTTTCAAGGCTATTAGCATTATGCTGACTTTCTGTCTATGTTAGTCAGTCATCTGAAGATAATTCTTTAGCCAATATTATCGTGTCATGGCCATAGTACCAGTAGAGTTCCATGTTGATACTGGCATGACCTACTGGATCTCCCAGTTATGAGACAAAATATGTTATATCCAGGCATTTAACAAATTAGTACTAGTTGTGGTTTCAAGGCTATTAGCATTATGCTGACTTTCTGTCTATGTTAGTCAGTCATCTGAAGATAATTCTTTAGCCAATATTAATGTGTCATGGCCATAGTACCAGTAGAGTTCCATGTTCTGGCATGACCTACTGGATCTCCCGGTTATGAGACAAAATATGTTATTTCCAGGCAATACTATTATGGAGACTTTAACAAATTAGTGCTAGCTGTGGCTTCAAGGCTATTTGCATTATGCTGACTTTCTGTCTATGTTAGTCAGTCATCTGAAGATAATTCTTTAGCCAATATTAATGTGTCATGGCCATAGTACCAGTAGAGTTCCATGTTGATACTGGCATGACCTACTGGCTCTCCCAGTTATGAGACAAAATAGCCTATGTTATTTCCATGCAATAATATGTAGACAAACAAATTAGTGCTAGCTGTGGCTTCAAGGCTATTTGCATTAGCTGACATGCTGTCCATGTTAGTCAGTCATCTGAAGATAATTTTATAGCCACACGTAGCTATATTTGGACAACATAACCCTATAGTTTCCAAGATCATGTGCTGATAGGATAGGACACATGCAAATTAATTATTTTCGTGTAGTTTGTAATAAAAGTATGGTACAATAAGTACAATATTATCATCATCCATACAGACTTAAAGTCCAGCACAATTTATTTGCAATTTGCATATTGTATTTAAGATTTAGAAATTTTTCCGGAAATTTTCTTACATTTATCTTTCTGGAAATTTTCCATCTCTACCTCTACGTGAGTGACTACTATGCTAACAAAAAATATGTTTCATTGCTTTCAGAATCTGAATCTGGGGAGGATGAAGATACTGAACCCAGCACATCCAATATTTAAAAGTCTGTCCAGAAATATCGTGTAGTGAATAATCTGGCTGTATTGTGGTACATCATCTGTTAGTGCGTTTCATTGATCAGTGAAAAAAGTGTCAAAAAATATTTCCGTACTTTGGACTCAACTACAACAGTTGTTATTACGTATTATTACATTTCTAAATTAGGTGTATTTACATAGTTTTTCCTTGATGCTGAAATTTAACATGTGAGTTATCAATTCCTAGGTGGTCTGTATTTTGATTAGGTAGGGCCACAATGGTATGTTCATCTCTGACACTCCAGGTGCCTTATTCATCCACTTTAATTCGCTGGCAAATAAAGTAAAGAGCAACAAGTTGATGATGACAAAAGTTGAATTTGACTGGAAAAATTCTCAATTTCTTGTTAAATGTTCATGGAACTCTTTTAATTTTTTAGTACGAGTAATTTTAAAACATTAAATCTGTCAGAGGTGAGAATACCAAATAAACATGTTCTTCTTTTAGAAATTCCACTTTGTTTCCAAGTTTGTCATTAATCTGAACTAGTAATTTGAGGTTTTTATTTTTTATAATGCCACTGTTTATATATAAAACAAAAACATATATATTTGATGATTGTATAGATTCACTTTTGACTTTTGAGTTAATCTTGATTGTAATTTTTGTAACTGCGTTGATCAATGCTTTACGAAGCTGCCAAATAGAAAACAATCTTTTGTAAATGAAATTTATTTATATACATGGTGAGTAATACATTAGTGTCCATAAATTGTCAACAACGTATACAACGCCAGAAATACTGTAGTCCATTGCAATTAGCATACAATATTACTGTATGGCTGTATTGCATACATTTATAAACCCTACATTCCTTGTTTTTATTTTCTTATCATGGATGGATGGTTGGGAAATGAACAATAAAATGATGAATTGCTATGCCAAAAAAAGAAGTGTAATTACATAAGAAAATAGTAGCAGAAACATAGAATGAACATTAGTAGATCACAAGTGGATTCAAATCAGATTTATAACTAAGCTCAGGTAGCCAATGAAATCAGATTCACTGCATTACTGGGGACATATTTTCTCTTTATGCCAGTGTATTTTTCTGACAATGAACACTGCCCGTGTTGGTAAAAGACTGCAAACGGGTATAGTTGGAATTTTTTAAAATTTGTTCTATGTAGTAGCAATGGAATGATCTCATGCCCTGGCAATGGTAAATGGACAACACTACAGTATCTCTGTGTGGAGTGGAAAATATCTGACAACATTGAATAATCTAAATATCAAATTACATTTATGTGAGATGAATAATATCCTACTACTAATACTCGCATCTCTTGTGTACTTTGAATTAGGTTTCGTTGTTTTCTGAGGTACAAAGCCATGCTGGATGATAAAAACTGGATCGTATGGCTTATTTATTGTACTCATTTCGACTGCAGTATTTTTTTTTTGGGGGGGGGGGGGGTAAAAATAATATTTATTTGCAGATACCATTTGTGTTGTGCCTACCTTATATTATAGTACGTGAACATTTCCTTTCACCAATTCATGATAACTTACGTAATCCATGCGAGAAAATGAATGACTGAGAATATGAATTTGCATCAGGTAACGTTTGATCCTGATCCAGAAGGTGTCGAGTATCAAGGTATGATAACATGAGACATAAAATCCACAAGCTTTATACTTTTTATAGTGATGGTAAAGTTGGAAAAAGCAATGGTTTTGGGGTTTTATGTATTACTATTGAACTTATCACGTCTGTAAGATATGATAATTAAAAAGCTATTGTTGAAATATAGGGTGTCTACATCATACATCCTCTTCCCGGAAGGGGGGGTGAATACCTGTCAGAGGGGTGAATGCCCCCTCCACCCCAATCCAAATACACATAACATTTTTTTTTTTAAATACCAATATGTATAATATATACACACGACTAGGATTGTGGGTCTGACAATTTCCAATGGAAAATTTTCCAATTTGGAAAATTTCCAACTAATTTTTCCGAAAATTTCAAAGTTCTTAAAATATATTAACATAATCCAATTTTTTTTTAAATTATTATTGGTCAGTAAAAATAAAGTTGAGAAACTGTAAGAATGACAGCCCTCTCCATGTCCCCTCCACAGCTACCCGACCCCCCTCAACTCCGTGACAACCTGACAAAATGAAATACGTAACTGACAATCAGTTTGTTTCAGTTGTTCAGTTTGTTGTTTCATGAAGTTGAGGGGGGTGGGGTAGCAGTGGAGGGGATAAGGAGGGGGCTGTCATTCTTACAGTTTCTCAACCATAGCTAAGATGTTTGAGTTCTTGGATAATAGAGAACACGCGCATGAAAATTTTAATCGATTTTTAAATACCTTGTCTTTGAATTTTGAAAAACGCATCAGTCTATGCCTCAAAATAATTGGTTTAGTAACGATGAATAAAAGGGCACGAAAAACAAGCCGCCGCCATGTTGATGGGATTTGACGTGGCGATTGGTCTGTTACGCCACGTCAAGGTCTACTTGATCTCCGCCTAGCGGAGGCTCGTCGAACTCCCAAGTTAGGTCGTCGCAAGGTAACCAAAATCACCATTTTGGATCCCTCTAAAAAAAACTGTTATAAAAATTAAATGTCCGTTGTAGATCATGTAACCCAATACTTAAAACACCTAGAAGAGAAATTTTGATAAAATATAATTATTGAAGATTATAAAATACGATGATTTTTCTTTTTTAGGAGGTAATTCTATTTGACAGATCACTTCATTTGTTTTCTTTCACATTTCTTTCATTTGAATAACATCTGATTTTTAACATTATGGAACGGACTGCGACGACCTAACTTGGGAGTTCGAAGAGCCTCCGCTAATACTATTAAACTAAGTGCTTGGTTTAACAACAAAAATCGTACGCATGTTGCCTATTGTGCTGGTTGACTTGAGTTGCTTGGAAAATTGAATTAGGCTTAGTTGATTTCAATTTGTTTTGTATTTTTTTATTTATTGAGGTATTATTAGAATTATATTAATTTAATAACAAGCAAAGTAGGCAGTATACAAGAAATGAATATATTTATTGCATTATTTTATGTATGATGTATGCAGAACATCATACAAAATGTATTTTTCGGAAAATTTTCCAAATTGAATTTTTCTGGAAAACCCACATCCAGCACACGACATTGGTCGGAGAGGCACAAATTATGAATGAACCTAAGAACATTGCAGTTATATTATGCCTAGTGCATATCGTAGTATGTATATTATATTTGCTGCCTGTAGACCAGGCATGGGCAACCTTTTTCGTCCGCATGCCAGATTATGATTTTCTTTATGGGCCACGGGCCAAATTATTAGGGTGTCCATATTTTTTTTTTAAGTGAAAAATGGAACAGAGCAGCTATCAAATAGTTAACTTTGTGAGCTTGCAAGGGGTCTAGGGCAGAGCCTCAGTCACCGGAAGCAAAATGTTTGTGTGCTACTTTTATCCTCAAGACAGCATTTACAACGATCTGAGAAAGCAAGTATAAAGTTAATTTTGGGTGAATGTTCAAATTTGAATGTAAATTTATAGTGATTCACACTTATGGATCGGTAAATTTACAAAAACGGGAAGCGCTCCCGTGAACAGTTGTGCGGACACCAGGACAGACACGTGAACTGAACAAAACGAGACGAAATGCAATCCACGTCTCCTTTCCTTACTGCTCGCCGCCCTCCTACGTGCCCTTTTTCTCCAAACATCCCGTGCCATCTTAATATTGCACCCATTCATCGTCTCGATTAGCCAAGTTGCCAAAATATGGGACATAAAACCCAAATATCATCGATCATAAATCCCACCACACCACAGCCGGCGGAAGCCCCATAATTTAAAAAGAAAAAACGCGCGAATCTGTAAATCGCCCCTGGAAAACAGATCGTACGGACCGTGATCCGCCCATGGGCCGGTCTCGACGACGCGCGGGAATTTCAAATTGAACATGCTGCAGAATGCTAGGAGGACACTAATGAAGTGGAAGTTTGAACTTACACTGATGACTCGCAGAGACGCTGAAAGGTAATTAATGTATTAAAAAATAAACTCATTTTCAAACCATTATTTTCAAAACTCCGCCTTCTATACGGACGCAACGGAACTTTGCTTTTGAGGATCATCTCAGCATGGAGTTATAAATCTATGGTCTCAGTTCCTTTTCAAGCAAAATTAACTTAACTATTCAAAGTTCCTTTTTTGGGGGAACTTGCCCAAAACTGGATATAATCTATCAAAATAATATAATCCGCAATTAATTATTGTTCACGACTTATTTAATTCACTAATTGTTACACATTACAAAACACTAAACAAATTATAAAACAATTTAACTTGAACAAGACAAGATATGATTAAAACTTCAAGCAAGGGAACGTGTTCGTATGGAATGGAAAGATGATAGTCATGTAAAAATTGAGAATAATGTGATATGTTACCCTACGCACATTATGCACAAACAACTCGGTGCTCACCCAGTATCCATTTTTAGGGGGGGGTAGCTAGAAATGCCAAGAGCTTCGTTCGCCTGTCCTACACTAATTCACACTAGTGTGTCAGTATCGGTACTTGGTCGTTCAGCTGCACCCCCGTATATGCAGTGTAGTGTTAGTGTAAACATTGTTATTTCGTTTGCCTGTAATGAAAAGTTAAAACTTACACTAGTGTAGCCAGTGCAGGAGATTTTTACATTGGCTATTTGGCTCGTGTAGGGCGCTTTGCTACACTAGCCATTGTATGTAAGACAGGCGGGTCTTAGAACTATTTTTCTATGATCGCACCTCTTGTCCAGATACGTCGCCGTAAGTTCATGCGCGCTTGATCTATGGCAAATCCTCTCATTTACAAAATTGCGTCGTTTTGGTTCATTATTTTGTTTTAAGGTAAGTGCATTGCGCCACGACTCCCGTGTATTGGTCAGACCTCGAAGCTGTAGCCAGCGTTTAGCGGATGGAGTCCTATTATGTTAGCATAATGTTTAAAAAGCCGGCAACCAGCTGTCGGTCGCTTCATGTTAGACAGTAACTTAGACAATGGCAAATGAGTCATTCAGCTGACCCCATCTTACAAGGATACGCCCGGAATTGGCTTGAGATTGAATTTACATCGTTATAGTTAATAGTTTTGTAACAGTTATCCTGCAAAAGGGGAATATTATCAATATCAGACCTTGATTGTCATAAGATAATAATAATATAAACTAACCCACCGTATCCACGCATTGTACATCAAGATAGTATAGAACACCATTTTTAATTTTAATGTTATCTGATCAAACCTAATCCCTTTTTATTCTTTTTTTTTTTAGATTATCTACAGATCAAGATCTGTACATTTTAAAATAGACATGTTTTAAAATAAATATACAGACCAAAATATCAATTGTTTTCAGTTTTCTATTTCGATCTCCTATCTACACAGATGAGATGAACGTAGAAAGGGTCGATATATTATCTGTGAAACAAAAGTAGCGTTAAATGTTTTAGTTTTTATTTATGTTAGATGAAGGCAGTTCAGCAGATTAGGTACCTGAGTAACTTGACAGTGTAAAAGTGTATGATACACAAAATAGTAGTAACCTTAGAAATAATGATCAATCATCATTCAACCCATTGCTGTAAGGAAAACTGTTAGATATTTACTCAATGTTTTAAAGTAGTGTTATACTATAACGAATTGTAAATGAAGTTAAAGCTCAACTGACCTATCTTTAATCAAACATAACTTTTGTAAATATATAATGACATTACAGTAAGTAAGTATAGCTTGTAAAAATAGTACGTGTGTAAAGTAATGTAACTAAAATAACTGACTTGCTTTATATTATAAAACAATACACACAATACAATACACAACAAAAAATAAAAAAAATATTGCTTAATTAACAATACATGTGTCTAGTTTATTAGAAAACATGAATTCGCCTGTCCTGCACTTATTGTACGAATCTGAACTTTTCACCGTTCGTTTGTTGTTTTCGTGTGGTATCATGCATCTGTAAACGTGCAACGGTTTTATGCACCGTCTCTAGAGCCAGTGCAATGATGCAGATATATTATGCGGCAGAACCGGATGAGATGAGTCTTGATATGGAAACACATTATATATCCTATTGCTGTGGACGGGGGCGGACTGGGATAAAAAGGCCAGGGATGCTGTGTTTTGGGGGGACCCGCACGAGGTGGCGTGTCGCAGCTGGGGTGGAGGCAAATACGCCGAAGGTGCAACAATTTTTTTGGCGTTGCTTTGAACTTTATGGTCTAAAATGAGATTTTAGGACGCGATTAACAGAGGCCACCCTACCAGAAGCCAATTCAATTATATTCAATTAATTACATTGAATATTTACAATGAATATTACAATAAATTCAACTATAATTTCAAAATAATGCTTATAGAGTGGGTTAAGATTTTTTTTAGCAATATACAGAGAAAGTGTTTACATCATAGGAACTTTCTGGTGGCAGCCCGGGGGCCCGGACTGCCAAAGGGCCCGGGATGCGATCGCATCCCGGCATCCCTAGCCAGTCCGCGCCTGAGTGTGGATATACATCTATTTATGAATTACATATTTGTAAGTGTACGTTCAATTGATTTACGATTTGAGAAAAAATAAGTATTGCGTAAGTCTTAGCCGAGATAAATATCCGTGGTTCTTGGCTTGACTGGGCCAATCCGTTATCTGTGACTGGGCGTAAGTGGCGAACCGAAGATACAAGCTTGCCCACAATTATCAGCTCTAGCGTAAAGGGCTCTAAAATTACTGCTGGATTAGGGCCTACATTCTTTTTTTAGCTGGCCAGTGGTATCTGAGGTTGTACGGCTTCACCGACAGAAAATGGCGGTTTTCTGCACTGCAAAAGTGCAGTACCCTGTGATAAAATCAAGTAATTTTAACACTGTTTGTCGATCGAATTCAGTTTGTAACATACAATCTTTAAACTTTGAAATTGAAACCGAGATCGGAGATAGAAACATTGACTTTTTAAGTACCAACATAGTTTCATGTCTGTCGTAGTACAATCAATATTCTACTTTAATTTAATTCGGATCAAGTTGACAGATGTACAAGTTATTAAAGTAACAAGTGCAAAGTGCTGATGTTTGGCAAGTTTTTGATCAAGGATGTGATAATTCGCACCCTGAGTGTCAACTTAAACTATTTAGATCGTAAGAGATACCTTTTTTTAAAATGTTTTTTCCGGTTTTGGTTTTAGAAACTAAATCGGTTGACATGTGTTTTTGAAAACGCTACAAAATTATAATTTTACAAAAAAAAAGTTGCTCCCTATTCCTACTGAGCTAACCTTTTAAGTAATATTTTACATGACGTTTTTAAATTTTGATGAAAAGGTAAAAATAGACGCTACAAAATGCTAAATTTAGAGAAAATTGACGCTTAAAAGACGTATCTGAATTGTAATGCATCTACAAATCGTAGAAAGACATGTGGCCGTGGCTTTTTTGATGACTTTTTTAAGCACAAATCATTTGTCAATATTGCTGAATTATTTAAATATTGTCCATACCATACCTATTCATTTTGCAAATCTACTTTCTATCTTCACTTCCGCTATCTATGCGAACAAGGCAGGACATACCGCTTGGCCAATTTTTGTCACAAATGACTTTGATTTATTTATTTTCTGACCTAACCCATGTAAAACAGACATTTTCGAATGGTGATGACTGTAATCTCATCATCGTGCAGGGAAGGGGTGGGTGGGGGTTGCAAGCGGACCAATCGGACAACACCTTGACCCGTGTTGTGGGTAGCTCGCACATCGCCATGAGGTCCGTCGTCGGCAGAAGCAGCGAAGAGGATTTCGTTCGCCACCCGTTGGCGTTGCCAGTTGTGAGCGAGTCGTGGAGGTGGAAGGTTGTAGTTCTGTTGAGTGGGGGAAGCCACTTGTTGAGCCGCGCCGCATCCACGTGGTTCAGCTGCTAGGTAGGTGAGTAGTCTACACTGACTACACTCATCTTCAGTTATAATGTAGATAACAAGTTGATAAACATGCTACGGTATTTGTAAACAATGTTGTGCTAGGACTCAGACTTGAGTAATATGTTTTTACTTCTTTCAAAGCCTGCTAATTACCAGACAACAAAAAATGATCCGTAGGGCGTAGAGTAACCAACTCGAGCATTTCCAACTAGACCCCTACATTATTTTTATCAAGCAGAACATAGCTGCACAGGCATATATAATCAAGTTTTAATATGTAAAGTTGTAAACCAATGCAGCGTTCATTAGCTAGACATAGGCCTACACCGTCAAAAATTCAAGAAACAATAGGCCTAGTCTAGTTGTTTGATTTTATACCAGTTGAGACAGAGGCCTAGCAATTTCTCCGTGGAAGAAGTATAGAATGTTCTGTTCATAAATGTATAATAAGCCTATAGATTTTTTCAGTATCTATGCATTTGAGGTGTTGTGAATTTGTGATTATCCTAGTATGAGAATACACCAATTCGGTACGGTGGTTCACATGATAAAAGGTTCAGGGTAGCTCTGCCTGTCGTAAGAGCGACAAAGAGGTCGAGCAGTTGAGTGCGTCGTCAAGCAAAAATTCTACCTCGATGTGTAGCTTAAAATTATATAGTCCAAGAGCCAGCAACATAAAAGCTCCCCTCATAAGGTACATATGTTTTGACTATTGGAATAGGAGCGGAAAAACTACTCTACTAACAAAACGCGCGTCTTACTCCTCAACGTGGGGGCTTTTAGGCCCCACAGGGGGCCAAAAAAGCCGAAAAAAGGTCCAAGGTTCCCCTCATAAGGTACATGGATGGAGTAAACGCCATTTTGTAGAGATAAGTGTCCCAAATAGGAATTCGAAGAGTAAGACGGGATATTAGGGGGCGTTTACCGATCAGACGCCATTTTACCTAAAAAGGGCCATTTTTTATTTTCGCACATGCATGCGCTTAAATACTCAAATCATATCCGGAAATGTCTCGAGACGTAGAAAAACATACATTTTAAAGAAATTTTGGGTTATTGTCCTCGCCAGACGCCCTCAAAAGCGGCCCAAAAAGGCCAAGGTTCCCCTCATAAGGTACATGAATGGAGTAAACGCCATTTTGTAGAGATAAGTGTCCCAAATACGAATTCGAAGAGTAAGACGGGATATTAGGGGGCGTTTACCGATCAGACGCCATTTTGTCCAAAAAGGCCACTTTTTATTTTCACACGTGCACGCGCTTTAACACCCAAAACATATCCTTAAATGCCCCTAGAGGTGAATACATTTCTAAGATATTGTGTGATGTCCTCGCCAGCCCCCCCCCCCCCCCCACAGCCTCGATCCGGATGCGATAGTTTTGAAGCTCCGCCCACCCCTAACTTTAATATACCAGTATTTATTATTATTAATGTCAGGATTTAAGGATATGTTTTGGGTGTTAAGTGCGTGCATGTGTGAAAATAAAAAGCGGCCCTTTTTGGACAAAATGGCGTCTGATCGGTAAACGCCCCCTAATATCCCGTCTTACTCTTCAAATTCCTATTTGGGACACTTATCTCTACAAAATGGCGTTTACTTCATTCATGTACCTTATGAGGGGAACCTTGGCCTTTTTGGGCCCCTTTTGAGGGCGTCTGGCGAGGACAATAACCCAAAATTTCTTTAAAATGTATGTTTTTCTACGTCTCGAGACATTTCCGGATATGTTTTGAGTGTTTAAGCGCATGCATGTGCGAAAATAAAAAATGGCCCAAATGGGTAAAATGACGTCTGATCGGTAAACGCCCCCTAATATCCCGTCTTACTCTTCGAATTCCTATTTGGGACACTTATCTCTACAAAATGGCGTTTACTCCATTCATGTACCTTATGAGGGGAACCTTGGCCTTTTTGGGCCCCTTTTGAGGGCGTCTGGCGAGGACAATAACCCAAAATTTCTTTAAAATGTATGTTTTTCTACGTCTCGAGACATTTCCGGATATGTTTTGAGTGTTTAAGCGCATGCATGTGCGAAAATAAAAAATGGCCCTTTTTGGGTAAAATGGTGTCTGATCGGTAAACGCCCCCTAATATCCCGTCTTACTCTTCGAATTCCTATTTGGGACACTTATCTCTACAAAATGGCGTTTACTCCATCCATGTACCTTATGAGGGGAACCTTGGGCCTTTTTTCGGCTTTTTTGGCCCCCTGTGGGGCCTAAAAGCCCCCACGTTGAGGAGTAAGACGCGCATTTTGTTAGTAGAGTAGTTTTTCCGCTCCTATTTCAAAAGTCAAAACATATGTACCTTATGAGGGGAGCTTTTATGTTGCTGGCTCTCCGTCTAATAGTATATGTCTACGATTCCAATTAGGCTATCTAGGAATATTAGATCATCCTCGTTGCACAAAGATAGTTGAGTGTTGAGTCCGAGTCTATCACTTTGCTGTAAAACCTCTATAAATCCATAAACTCCAATCATATCATAGGTTAGAATCTGACAGTTTTCTTGTACGCTTAATATTCGACATTGGTTTGTATTGTACCCTCGTTTGAAGTACCAATGTGGTTTGATAGTACTTAGTAGTACAATCTGAAGCACTTTGGTTTCTTGCTTAGCTTACATAATAATGAATGAATAAGCATTAAAAACATGCTTATAGACACGCAGAGGTACATATCTTCGTAAGAGGATTGTTACACCTAGATTAGAATCATTCCGTATTAAGTTTCGCATGTGGTTCATTGTTGCCATCTTCACGTGTGTGGTGTGTTTTTGTTTTTTGTGGTGGTGGCGACATAATCGTATTGTGTGTCACACAATATTCAACTTTCCAATGTTATATATTTGCCCAATAGGAATTAAAATAATTAAGTCAACATAAGACAAAACATACTGGCTGGCTCGTCGCTTTCTTATCGTCTTGGTTAGCCTCGCTGCACATCCCACTTGTAAACCTACGGATAACCAAACACTTCATTTCATGTTGATAACTTTAAACTTTTAAAGTTTTACTACAGTGTAGACTATAGTGCTTTGCGGATTCCGAGAAAGATTTACGTTTTCAGTCAAAAAAACTAATTTTTATTTTTTTATTGGATGACTTGCGGCGGTTTCGTCGGGTTTCATTGTTTCATGGTTCTTGTCCAGAACCAGAGCCGTTGAATGGTATCGTGTTACATGTGTCGGCCAATGTATGGCGCAAGACAAGCAATTTCCGAAGAACAAAATATGAAACAAAAATACTTCGAAAATAATCACCGACAGACAGCTGACATCGTGCGCAGTTTCTAAGCAGCCTGTGGTTTTCTACGTCTACCTAACGAAATGGTTGAACTTGTTTTTTTATCGTTCTCTTGTGAACTCGTGTTCCTTCAAAGGTTTCCATAGCAGAGAGGGAAGTCGGCAGTCGCAAAGACACAAAAGGTTTTGTCTTTTGTGATACTCATTTCAGAGTACAGTCTTTGTAAGGCCAACATTCGCCCTCGGGACAGACGTTTGTTCATTCGTTTTAAAATTTTACGAACTCTTGTTGAAACTTGCGTACTGTTGAAAATGAATTATAAATTGAGTCGGTTTTTGAAGAGATGTAGTATTTTCCCCGATCTTTACTTCATTTGTTGTGAGCTCATATTTAGATGTTTGCCAGTAATGAATATGGAAAGTACAAGCCTGGGTTTATCTCCTGAGGATAAACGTACTCGGTGTTTTGTTATTGGTTCAAGCACTGTATTGATAGGGTATAGGCCTACTTGTGCAATGTGAATGCTCAACTATCGCGCCCTGAATGTGAGTGTCCCTTTTCTATATCGAACAAGCTAAACGATACAATTTTCAACCATTATTCTCAGGCAAGTATTTTACAAACTCATTGCCAGCCTTGGCTAACTAAAAGTAGGTACCTACTAAGGAATACCGATAATGAATTAATTGTTGCGTTTCGGTAAGCAGATCTATAAGGGTGTTGTGGTAACCAAATACTACACTACAGGGTGGTAGAGAATAGCGAACCCATTTCAGCAAGCATTGCCCAGGTATAAACCCTACAATAATTCTTTCGTTGTTATTGGGCGGGCTTAGAATTGTGAGGTATGGTTTGTTTTTGAGTCACAGCTGAGCTTTGCATTAGCCCAACAATACCGTGTGTCAGCCATTCATCATGTCAGGAAGGTATTGTCGAATTGGCAAACCGTCTTTGCATTCGAGTTGTGATTGTGGAAAGGGGGGCAGGTGGTGGGCTCCTACTTCTTGGCTCGGAGCGGCGTAGGTCTTTCGGCCATGCAGTCGTCCAGGTGCGCTCGGTAAGCGGGCTAACGTCAACATCTGCTGTGCTGTGGCTCGCGCTCACCTAACGAAATATCCATTAGTATCTTAGTTACAACATTCAGCTGAGCCATTATTAGTTCCTTTTTTGTGTTATCTCTAGAGTTCGGCGTTTGTTCCACGTCCTGGCACTTCAATACACCCTCTACCCAACTTACACTCTTTACCACTGGGATCTCTGTGTCTCTGCAGTAAAAAACACACGTTAAAATTGTCATGTGTTGTGTTATACCTTAAGCCTCTAGACGTACTGTAGTTATCCATTAGCCTAGACCATAACCTTCCGCAAAACAGTAGCTGTAGGCGTGAAGCGCCCGTTTTTTCGTGTGAGGGGGGGACAATCATGATAACGTTTATTTTGTATTGTGTTCCCGGGGTTGAGGTGGGTCATGGGCGAGTTATATTCCCGCCACTTGCTCCCAACCGAGTATTTTAAAAAGTGGAGGAACTCGGCAACCATCCCCCCCCCCCCTCACTTCATACACCCAGCCCGGGCCTGATCCTACCCTGTGTGGATGTTTTCTTTTGAGCATATTTACAAAACCCTCGTGGTTCAGAAAACGTTTCAGTTTCACTCTTGCGTAGTCTGATTCCGCCACGTGAATATTTTTTCGGTACATTTTATCCCGCCATAACATTCTTATTTTTTGGCTGTATTTATTGAACACTCCCTCCCCCCCCCCCCCCCCCCCCCAACACACACACACACAAACACAGTGAAGTATCCATACATTTGCAATTTTCTGTGTAGGCAGGGGGGAGGAGATTGGGAGGTCGTCCATCACAAACATTAGACTCTAACCGCCTGAAGCTTTTCACCCAAGGCAGTTTTAGTTTTTTTTTCATGTTTGACGTTTTGAACGCATGTAAACGCGTTTCCCGAATCGGACATTGCCAATTATGATAAACGAAATAGCCAGTCATAGAATATAAAATGAATATACATCTTTCATCACTTGATAGTCGATTTATGTTCTGGTTTTGGCAAATAATATCAAACCATTTGTGGTGCCTCTGGCAATCATCTAACGTAAATATGGTAGTTCCCGCCCTCCGTACCTTCCCCCTCTCCCACACCCGAGAGAGGGAGAGGGGTTAATCTCATAAGTCATAACCTACCGTCCCACTTCACCCACTCATTGTCTCGATTAGCCTTGCAAAAATATGATACGTTAAGCCCAAATATCAAATCAAATCAAATTGAATACGCCACTGCACTTACACATCTAACAACACAACCTTCCTTGTTTATTGGTTGTCGTAGGTCGTATCATAACCAGGACCCGCTCAAATCGGGTTTGTGGAGATCTACCTGACGTGATCACCGGTGTGAATGCGTGACGCTGCCTCACACGAGTCCTGAATAACAAACCAGCTTCACCAATTTATTATAATGAAATTATCTTTTTTAATCTTGTGTACTCAACAATCAGCTAAACACGTGTTTAGCGGTAAAAAACACGCCCACGTTTTCCAAGCCGGTCTTGGTTAGCGTAATAGGCAACGATTATTTATTATATCCGTTTTGGTCAGGTCGGCGGCGAATGATTGGGTATTAGTGATGGCGCCCAAAGCAATTCCTTCAAACAATACAATTATTGTTCCTAATCGTAGTCTATCTACATTTTTTTGTCGCTTGCTTGGTCGTTCTCAGTAGCCCTTAACTAAGAAGCAGTGGTGTGCGACGAGAGAAAACCGACGCCATACTACTACACGTGTTATTGTTTCAATTGGAACATGCGTAACGGATTCCCTTACCGGTAGGAAGTGATAATTTAAAAATCATTAATCTACTTCATGCAGTTTTTCTATAGGCCTACCGTTTTCACACTTACCTCCCCCAATACATATTTCGAACCTGATGTAAATTCTATTTCCAAGAGTTGATTGTTTCCTTCCAAACCTGTTGTTCGGTAGCCGCTCAAACAAAGGGTACACACATGTTTTGAACGGGGACAATAGACCCTGCCTGGCTCTATTCATTTCACTTCGTTTCTCAAACCGTGGACCGAATATAGGCAGTACAAAATTATTGTTTTTGACTGAACTGCAACTTTTATTCCTGGATGATAATTTTCATAGTTTCGGAGATAGTGGGCATGCCCACGTCCTGTTCTCTCACCTATTCCAGTTTTTTGTTGTTCCATTCATCTGTGTATTAGTCTGTCAACAATATAATCATGTCCAGTGATTTGCGTTCACATTTGCTATTCATTGAGAGAATGTGATAAACAGAAATGTTGCATGTATCTTACGAACAAAGAGAGACAAAAAGCATATATGCATCTCTGGCATTTATTTTGACGTTCAGATAGTTCCCAGACCGTTAGATTGTATGTTGACGCGACAGAGGAAGTGGGAAGTATGTCTACCATTGCAGGCAAGGCAAGGTCGTACGGTGCGTGTGTGACCGAGTCAACCATCACTTTGATTAATAGGCACAATGGGCGAAGGCAAAAGCCCCTTAGAAACCAGGGCTAACCAAAGTTTACTTTAGCGACCATTTTCGCGTCTGATCGTTCCCGTTCTTATTCAAACAACTCTTTTATGGGTTTTCAATTGTTATGTTTTGATCTGTAGAAATTGGCAGCGTGTGCATTATGGATGGGGGTCCCTACAGCTACTTCACCCCTCACGTGGCAAATAAGTAGCAAGGCTCATATTTAATACTATCACATGCTATAAAATGCATGCATTTAAATAATTAAAGCACGATTGTGTTCAGCTCAATACCAGGCAATAGTCCATTTTAGAAATTATCAAGAACCTTTGTTGATTCTCACTACGGTCATCTACAAAAATTCATAAAAGTATTGGTTAATAGATGATGATCTTGTATGCATCAATTTCAACTTTAATATTACAACATTTGAAAACTAATTTTTAGTTATTGTGTGTTCTCATACGAGAAGATACGAGTTCTATTTATAAAATGGTCTATTTCACTCTCGGCTTGTAGGCTTCTTGCAGGCTAGCACGACAATGAAAAAAATTATTTGGACTGTTGGACAAGCCACAGGTTATCAACAAAATAAAAGCCACAGGTTATCAACAAAATAACGTTGCTGATAATATATGATATAAAAAGCTGTAACCATAGAGACTTGCTCCAGTTCAAGTTACTGCAGTGTCCCTCCCCTTGCCTACCCTCAAAGAGTGATATTGAAAAGTGTGGTTGTCTCAAAAGTCAATACAAAAGTCGTCACACAAAACGTGGTTGAATTGACAGTTATAATGTTTTCTTGGAAGGTCGAGTAGATCTTGTGATGTATAATTCTAAATATACTCTTACAAAGACAACATCCCAAAACTTTTGGGATTGGAATCCATGTACTTGTGTGTACGATACGATCATGAAATTTAATTTTTGCCGACCTTTTCAATTGTAACAGGAAATACATTGAATTACGAAGCTTGTAAATGTTACTACTGAGTGATGGGTAGTCCGATAAGACAACTATCGTTCTAGGAATCGGAAACACTTAAATTTACACAAAAGGTGGACTGAAGCTGAGTGCTGAAGAATGTCCTGTTTAAAGATAAAGCATAAATGGAGATTAGTTCATTGTCTATATTTGCTCCCTCCCCCCCCCCCCCCCCATACGCAAATTCCTCATTGGCGGTGAAACGGCCGTATGATCAAAGCCGTTCGGTTCGGCATGTTTCCAGGTTCGAATCCTGAAGATGGGCATGGATCCCAGTCCCTCACAGGGTGACTTTCGTCCTTCATCCTTGTATAGACCTTCCGCTCGGCATCTTCATTGTTTCTCTTCCTACTTTCACACTAATCTTCATACTTGCCGGCCCTCTTAGCGATCCAAACGCCCACTAAACCTCACGCCCCCACGCCCCAAGTCTCAACCCCCTAACTGGATCTGATCGGCCGATGCTAGATCGGCATCGGCGTCCAATCGTTACGTGCGTCGTAAAAAAAAAAAAAGAACAAACGTTTAGTTTCTTTGTCATCAATATGAGACTGCTCAAGTATTATCAAATACGTGTATGACAAAAAAATGTCGCCACCGTGTTGCACCACTGCGCAGATAATTAGTGCAATGTGGGATTGGGCTGTGGCCTCCTCCCCCCACCACACACCACTACTATTTATAATACACCACTGGCCAATTGGCCTTAGTTGCTCATCTCGATTAGACCGGTAGAGGTGGCTCAGCGGTAAGACGCGAGACTCTAATTCGGGAGGTCGCCCCTTCGATTCCGGCCACCGGCAGTCCTTATACTGAAGGTTTTTTCCGAGGTTTTCCTCAGTCTTAAAGGCGAATCCTGGAATTGAGTCCTACTAATGGCCCTCGGACATTCCTTCCCAGCTTTCCAAACACCCTAATAATCTAGTTAGTCTCCTGAAGAGAGAAGCTGGTGTACACCCTATAACTGGTATTTCTACGAAAAATAATTAAGTATCGCGATTAGCATCTATCCATTCTGATTTTCGGGTAACTGTTTACCATACATTGCACAATATTGTTGCAGGCACTCTGTTTTGTGTGCATGCAATTCAGTGATGTGCTGCGGAGAGATACGTCGATTGGACGGGACGATGTTGCACACTGGTTCTGTGTGTGTGAATTTGGTTAGTGAAAGCGAAAAGCAACTTTACACAAATCAAATAGTTACGCAAGGTCGCATTGACAATATAAATTCATGTGCGTCTTCGTTGAAATATCTACTGTGGTCGCAATGTGTGGTGTCATGCATTTATCAGTCACAATCGGAGCTACAGCCTCCTCATTGTATCACCCACAAGTCACAATTTACATGTAGCTATATGTGTGCGTATTTTGGAAACATATACCTGCATAAGCCATTGGATTGCGGTGAATAGTGAAATATTACGCTTCAGTCATTGTTTTCGTATACTTCTGATTTGGAGTTGGAAATTATCCGTATTATTTAGTTGTTTATGGCAATTTATTTTCATTTCATCATTATTACTAATTTTAATTAATTTAAAATTACATTCCAATAATGAAGTGGGTAGTTGGCGATTGGGTGTATCTACTATCATATTACGTCGGGTGGTGTTTGGAGGGAAGGGGGAGAGTATAAATGAGACATACAGTAAAATGGTTTTGGGCTTGTGTATGAAGTGAAACCAAGAGAAAGAGATAAAGATCAAGGGTTGAAATAATATGTTTGCAAGCCTGGTGAGCGGCCCTCACATTTTACGTGTTGAGGGAGGTTGGGGATACATAACCTCATTATAAAGGCAACCAGAGCAGGAAACTGCGATTTGTTATATCAGCATTGTTGTTGGCCCACTGCACGCGTGCTTCGTACGGTGCCATGTATGCCAGTCCAGCAACCAGCCCAATCTTTGACCATGTTTGTGCGGCGATCTCTTGCCATCGTATCGTAGTTGTCTAAAAAACCACGGTCCCAGTTTGAATCCTGGCTTGGGCATGTGGCGTTTTTAATCTTCATTAATCATCCACTCACCGTCTCGATTATCATCGTTGCAAACATATAAGTCCAAATATCAGCATCGATTTATTCGCACATTATGAGGCGAGTTGCAAAACGAGTATTGGGCGATCCTGAGTAAGTCACGGTCAGTGGGGATATTGCGTGACTCACGTGCTTCTCGCCTCCTCCAATGATGACCCAGTGTTGCCAAACGCGTTCCTCAGAAACATTTTGCGTGCCGGTGCGTCAGTCATTTAGTGTTTCGCAATGCATGTGTTTTAGTATCTCCCCCCCTACCTATCGTACAATAGATTCTTTATACTTATTTTACCATCGAAACTTGCATCACACACACCACACACAACCTGTCAAAAGTCCTCTTGTAAATTAATGCTCTATTGTAGTATTATACTTTCATCATCATTATTATTATTGTTATTATTATTATTATTATTATTATTATTATTATTATTATTATTATTATTATTATTATTTTAATTATTATTATTATTATTATTATTATTATTATTATTATTATTATTATTATTATTATTATTATTATTTTATTATTATTCCATATTTTTTATACTTTTGAGTTTTAAACAATGAAAGGATTACAGCAGCATCACTATAGAACTGAATACCATATTGTACCGAGAATAATTTGGACATGACCTGTCAATTTGTCATGGCATGTCTAGTGTCAAGTGTATAAATCAGGATTTTCTTCAAGTTAACTCTTTTCAGATAAAACCCTAGGCCTACAGCTTCCTTAATTGTGGAGTGTAGATCACATGACATGATGTGTCCCTCCCCCTCCCACCCACACGTGGTCATCGTTTGTAGGTAGAGTGAATTTAGTTGAGAGTGGTCAACGTGTGTTGTTTCTCCTCCACTAAGCATCCATTTGTACGCTTCAACGTCCATGGCTGATGTATGCAGATGGGAAGGGGGCCGTGGCTTGATGGTTATTTGTTTGAAGCCAAGGAGCATGTCGACATGATAATGCAGCACTACAGTCACTAGTCACTACTGTGCGACGAGTAATTGAGCAGGGTGTCGCCGCATCCGTTGTAAAAATGATCTCAACTCTATATAATCCACTGCCGCCCTCGTATTAAATAAATCCCGTTAAATTTATGCTCTCGATCGGCAAATCGCATGCGCAAACATGACTCGTGAGGCGAACCGTGCTTTGTCGGGGACCCACGGGACAATAGTTGGGAACGTGACTTCTCTTCCATCTCGGGCGTTAATACAACAACTCTTTTGGTCTAGGTCTACAGTGATTAATTTTGTAAATCGTTCTCTGGTTTTCACCGATCATTTCTTAGATATTTTGTATTTATTTTTTATATGTAATTTTAACGAAGTCACTCGCAGGTTTTATTATGCCAAGACCAGACAATCGAATCTCAGTTTTTTGTACTACAGTTTACTGTACTTGTTTCATTCTTCTTTTAAATTTTAATTGTTCCGTTCTCCGTCACCATTTTTGTGTTCTCCATGAACATACCGCGAATATTATTTCCTTGTGTTTAATTAAATGTTGCCCAGTCCAGTAGGCCTACCTATAGGTAGGTACGTACTACCCTCGTGAAAGCTGTTCACACTGACGTACGCACCCCCAATGTACAATGTGTCCTCTGCACAGTTTTGTTTGATTATAAAGTTGTTGTCGTCAAGCTATCATCCATAACGTGACGTCGTGGTCGATGTCTCGATGAGGCTCGAACCGCGGTCCGTGCATTCCAGGTTCCAATCCATGAGGCCTCCCCTCCCCCACCCCTCAGATTAACGGACAACTTACCTAGCGCCTAATAGTCCAGTTTTTAACATAATTATGTAGTATACACTGCATTCAGAAATATGGTTGTTTTAGCGGTATATCCGAGTCAAGTAACATTGTTATTGAAATTTAACGTTTCGCCGATTTATAATGGAATATAGGCCTACTACAAATTACAAAATAAACCCACTTTTACATACTGATACCAACAAAATTTTGTAGGAAATCATATTATATACACAAAAATCAATACACTTAACCTAATATAAATATTGACGTAGTATTCAATACACTCGTTGATTTGTGATTGCGTATATAAATTAGTAATTCAAATATTATCTTATGTTATGTACCGGTACTTTAAAAGGGCTGTTTCCGGGCACTTGAGGAAACCAATGGAAACATCCCCAGCGTCTGATCTTCTGATCCACCACCTCGTTCTTACTTGAAGGTGTTTTCTAAAAATGTCGTAAGTCAACCATCTCTGAGCGTACAACTCGTAGTCTCGAAGTCGTATGCACTTGCAAGATATCAAGCAGTAGACACAGGAGGCGATGGCCTAGAGCGAAGATCCTCATTTGCATGCAAAGAGTGCCGTGATATAGATTGTACCAATTCATAAAAATGATCGTGTACGTGAGATGTGACACTGAAGGCTATTATTACCACTGCCTTGTAAATAGGGACAGTTTACCCAACACTAAATGACTTACATACGTTGTTGTTGTTGTTATTGTTTGAGACAGATTTCTGAATGTAATTGGTTTTTTACTTTTTGCATGTATCGAAAGGTACAACGAGTTACGAGTTACATTTTCGACACCACGTAAATTACTGAACATCACGGAGACCAGAAAAGAACTGTTTCGCTTCCAGCCTTGAAACTTTGGTTCCTCATGCCTTCTCTTGCCATAGTAGTTCGGGTTGGCCCATGTATGTATGTATGAACTTTTATTTAGTTTTGCAGTTCAAAAGCTCACACTTGATTTGCACAAGGTTTATGTCGTACATTTTTTTAAACTATGGTATTATGCGTACGGAATTCGAACTCACGTCACTCGGCCTCGCAGATGACTCTGAGCTAAACAAAAGCAATGTTGACTAGAGCAAATGCAAATAATGTTTTGTAATGTGGTGATTATGATAAACTATCAATCAATTTGATTAATTGTTTGTATTTAATACAAATAAGACGGAAGTTACCACGAAAACAACCAAATGGCAATTGTAATTTGTAAGCTTTACTTTCTTTAAAAGAACCTCAAACCGACCGGCGACCAGTAAACGTCCAATCCCAGCGTATAAAACCATACTGAACATTGCATTTCCAAATGCTTTGTGTCTGTCCGAACATTGTCCACAATGTGAAACTCGAGAGCCTGAAGCAACCGGACCCCATCAACGCGAAGATTAGTCCTTGGCCCGGTAGGTATTGTTTCAGAAACCTGGTTTCTAGCCCGGTGTCTCGTCAAGCCTTTATCGGTCCATCGTCACTGGTTTTTGTCCCGTCCACAATATGCATCCATAGTGAGTGTGAAACGCAGTTGCGGACTATTATCGGGGCTTTACGTGCGACGACGCCAGTGGCGTATACATGAGGGGGGTGGGTTATGGTGTTCAACCCACCCCTATGCCCCCCCCCCCACCAAAATACACGTAAAGGAAGGAAAGGGGGAGGGAGGAGGAGGAGCCGTTTTGAACGCAACTCATTGCTAAAACACTCGTCAAAAACAATAACAAGGAGGGCATTGTCATATTCTATAGGTGTAAAATGTAACAGATTACATACTTAAAAGGACTAAACTAATAGTGGTTTCCTTATCTGAAAATTTAACATTACCAGTTACGAGGAGACTTGCGAAAAAGTAATCAACAATCAAAGGTGCCTAAGTAAGCGAAAGATTTGTTGTTCTGTAACTGGTACATGGCGTGTGACGTATGTACCGTTTTTCCCGCCATAGATATTGTGTGAAACTTTCAGCTCGTTTTTATAAATGAAAATGTATTCCAAGTCATCGGCATAAAATGTTAATATTTTTGTATTCAGGAAGTTAATCCTAATCTAGTAAAATAATAAAAAAAGTTACTTGCACATACTAAATACTATAATATACAAGCTATCGGCACGTGACATACCCTATGTCAAGGTCCACTAGATCGGAAAAGTTACCCCTCCCCCCCTTCCCTCCCTCTACACAGCCAATTTTGCCATTTTTAATTTGTTTTTCAAATGTATACGTTTTTATACAATTCAGTTACTGATCAGTAATCACATAATTTAACGTTGACATTGTGTTGTATTGATATTGTGTAGTATTGATATTGATATCGATTACACTTTATACGGAATTATACCCAGTTAAAATACTGGCACCTAATTAGTCGAACCGCAAATTTGAATAATACAGCAAAATGAAATGAGGCACCGTCGTGGTGTTGGCATAATGTTTTGAAGACTGATTGGTCGATTGCTCTGGATTCCGTTTCCGTTGTGTGTTGTGTTGGGTGTATGGCTAAAAGTAAAAAAATTAAACACAGTATCCTATATGAAAAGTAAGCAATATAGAAAGTAGAAACTATCATATACGACCTCTTGGGACGAAATGACTGGTGATCTAACTCATGACATTATGACCTGCATGCACAACAAGACACCCCAGTCCCACTGCAGGGTTGTGTTCTGTGACCATTACCTTGAAAACCGAGAGCAGAGGTATCTTTCTCACGTGTTGTTGGGACATGCTAGTTAGCATTCACGTGTTCCGTGTGAGCTAGTTACCAAACCTGTAAACACAACGTATCGTATGAGAACTGGGAAGAAGACAGTTTGACCGGTTACTATTGAAAGAAAACCTGGAAGACGTCTTCTTTCTTCGCGATGCCCGCCTTCCTCATCTTGTTCTTGCGCAATGTGTAGACCACTTTTGCCGCCGCTCAAGTCGGGACTTGTGACAACGGTCGAAACTTGAATCTCTTGTCTTGCAACGCGGGGTGAACCATTGCATGATGACCTTGACGTCTCATTGCAGCAACTGTGGCATTGCAATAGCCAATAGTGCTTGAGCCAGGGTCTCAACTCCTGGTCTACACGTTGTGGTGGATGATAGAATGGACTGGTCCTCACAAGGAAGGGATCTGAACTCGGGACCGAGGCTCAGCTCACTTCTCAAGGCCGTAGTGTAAATTTGTCCCCTCTGTGTACGTTTATCAACTTCATCTTCATATTTCACCCACTCATCGTCTCGATAAGCCAAAGTTGCAAAAATATGGCACGTAAAACCCAAATATCATCATTAATAAAGTGACGGGGGAACATACAAATGAAGGTTTGACATTTCTTGGCTGGGTAATGGAGATGCCTTTGATACACGGTTAGTGGAGTGGTTTTAGATTTTAACCCGGACAAAATTGGGAGAAAGCTGATTTTTTCAGAGTTGCTATGTTAGTTTATAGAACATACCACCAAAATTCGCCTTGTGCGTTACCCGCCACATTGGAAAATGGCGGCGATTACAGTTTTACATTCAGTCACCTTGTTGTGAGTGCTTTTTTAATAATGTTTTTCGTTGTCAAAACGTTTCTACGTTTTACATTATGGACTACCGTGGAATAGGTATCCACAATGATTGTAAACATTCGAACAGGTGTAATTCAACGACAGCATCGGAGATGCTTTCAGCATAATGATTGTTTTACTCTACTTCTCCATGTTTTTTGTCACAAATGCTCACGATAAAGTATTGCCCACGTGGCCACTGCATTGTAAGCTTATCTGATACCTTCATTCATTTCTTGTCATTGACCTTGGCGGTATCGAGTTTTAACTTTTCAAAATAGAAAGTCACGTGACTGGCTATGACTAGCGCCAGCCCGTGATAGTACAGCTGTCTACCAATGATATGGGAGAACAGAGGTTGACTTGAGTTGATATGAAACGAAGGTGTCTTATTATCGTTTCCACTTGGTTGTGCTGAGAGAAGAATAATATGCAGAATGCAGTGTCACGACACGCTTCATTGCGGCTCTAGCTCCACCTATGATGATGCTTCATTTCATTAACATTTGTCAGAGTAGACACGTGAGTCACCAGTAGACACACTAAAACACGCTATTATTCCTATACATATTCAAAAACAAATAATACAATGTTATGTACATACAAATAATGTTATCAACATCCGTGTAAGGACCGTAAACGTGTCGATGTCCTCCTCCTACCCCTCCTCCCCCCCTCCCCCCCCCTCCCCCCTCCACTCATCGTCACTTTTTCACAATTTTCAAAATTACCTGCTATTTGGGGCTCAATTGGTGTTACGCTCAATTATTGCTACGCGTTACGCTTTTTAAATTGGATAGTGGATTTGTGTCATGTGAACCCATAGACATAACAGTGGGGGCAGAATGCATAGATTCCTAGTAAAACCTTAGAGTAGAGATTTCCCACGTTGTGTGATTTGATAGATTTGCGATAATTGGCAGCATTTCTAATATACTCTGTAAATACTGTGAGGTCTAAGAAAATTAGGTGTATGGGGTAATGTTTTAGCTAGCAATGTAACATTACCATTTTGCATTATGGGTAAATGGTACCAGCCTAAAAAAATTGAGGATGTTGGCAAACTAATTGGAACGCCGGAGGGGGGGGGGGGGGGGGGGGGGGGCTGTAAACAACGTTGAGGAATGGCGTACGGCAAACTGGATGCAGCGCAGTCTTTCAATATGCAGTTCAAAATTACCAGCACATGCCACGTGCGATCCCAAACCAACCCACGCCAGTAAAAATACCAACACGGACAATTCCCGTTCTACCTACAAATTACGTTATCGCTTTGTTTTCCTATGAAATCAACATGACTGGTGTCACGGTGGCGTGAGACTATTTATCTTGCGTGAGTGGAATCTCGGAAAGCTGTGTCATGTGAACCCATAGACATAACAGTGGGGGCAGAGTGCATAGATTCCTAGAAAAACCTTAAGCTGCATACACACGGTCAGTTTTTGGCCTCAAGGCGACCTCAAGGCGGCCGGACGATGGACTGAACGGATGGAAAACTGATGCAAAACTCTCGTGTGTACAGAAACTGGCGGCCTTGAGGCCGACGTACGATGGCCCGATCGGATCTCTGCCAGGACAGTGTTTTTCCATCCGGCCGGCGTCAGGCCATCAATCGCGCATGCGCAGAATGTGCATTACTCAACCCCATTCTTCCATTTAGTTTTGAAATGTCACAAGCAGGGAAAGTGTGGGCAGAGCCCCAATTTGTGACTGACTTTATTGAAGTATACAAGAGTCATCCGTGTCTCTGGAAAGTAAAATGTGCCGTTTATATGAACAAACTTAAAAAGAAGGCAGCCTTTAATGCTTTGGTAGACTTTTATTTAATTAAAGACCCGATCATCAATGTCGAATTTATCAAAGCAAAAATATAAGTTATATACATTAAAGTACAAATGTAATACAAAGAATGCACTAACAAACACATCCACCTCCACCCACTAGGCCTACAAAACTATGACTGGTGGTGACATTTCCATCCGGCCACCTTCAGGCCGTGGCCCTATCGTGTGTACGCAGAATCTCGAACGGGTCAGTCGGCCTCAAGGCGGCCCGAAGGCCGCCTTCAGTCCAAAACTGACCGTGTGTATGCAGCTTTAGAGAAGAGACTTCCCACGTTGTGTGATTGGATGCATATTTTTACTTTAGAACATGACTGCTTGAAAATACAACAGGTGGAACGCGTGTTTACAAAATTCATCCCGAAAATGGTAAACACTACCGAAATATTACAATTATCTTATACAGATCTTAACCCCCACATGATACAACGCTATCCTCAAAGAGTATGTAAACTATCTCTTTTACCAGAAAGCCTAAAGTCTACCAGAACAAAATTAATCAAAATGTTTGCCTGCAGCTTCCCCCGAAATATATTCCTAGCTACTACATAACACCGCCGGTAGCCCTGTTTCTAACGCGCAATCACGTGATGCTTGTATGAATATCGCATTATTAATTGAAAGTTTCACGTATCAGTAGTGAAAAGAAACTGTGAATTCGAGGTCTTTATTATTTTTATCACGGTTCTCTGTATTGGAATACGAAGCTCTAAGCATCGTGAAAGAAAGCAGTATAAGACGGTCGACCTTCTTATTTTTGAGTTTAGGTGGGTAGCGAGTGAGGTATATAACCTCCATTCCAAACGCACACGCACCAACAAAAAAACACATTTTATAAAGGAATTGTTAGGGTAGGGAACTCCTTTATATTCGAACGAGACCCTCGGAGAAGGTAGTAAGTGGTACGAGAGCGGTGAGTGTCCTAGTTTCCACTTTCCAGTACCCTCCCACCGTGTTGCTAGGCGGTGTGATTACGCAAGCATGTGTGCATGTGTATTGGAGGTGAAAATCCTCCCCGCTAGGCCATCTGGGTCTCTGGTTTAGGCCTCTCTGACTCGAGTTGAGGAAGCAGCTGCATGAACGCAACTCGTCTTTCTTCAAGATAACCGCCAGGTGAGACGAGACGACTAAGAAATTTGTGTTTAAAAAAAATAATAGTATACGACAACGAACACGTGTACCTAAAACGCATTGAATCTAGTTTGCGAGGGGACATGCGTGCACTTGAATTGAGTTAGCCTTACCCTGGAGTCTAGACGGTGTGGATGAGAAGAAGCATTTTTGTGGTTGATTGTCCGAATGGGTTGGCCAGATTCTGGCCATGGTATACAAGTTATTTGTCTCAAACAAGGGCTGGTCTTCCGGCAGTCCTTTTGTATCATTTTATTAACTTTACTTGCATCACTTATGTGTACCATTATGTATGTCGTGTGGGTGGATGTATGTCTACCAAATTGAACAATTAGTTTATATAGCATTATTGTGGATGGATTTTGTCTTTTGAATAGTGTAGGCTACTTTGCAAACAAATATAGGTAGGTATGTGAAGTAACTTTTGCGTTAAAAATAAATGCTTACGAACGCATAAAATGCATTCAGTCGGTTGTATTATCAAGTATCTTACAAAAATTTGTTATTGTAATAAATCGTAATATCGTATTAAAAATATCGTAATAAAATCGTAATATATCCGACCGGTGACGGTCTGCGTTCAGGAACTTGCCCAACGTCGGTAGCTTGAAGCTGCTATACATATCTGCCCACGTCGGTCCGATGAATTCGTTGTCTATGACATGGTAATGGCTGTCTTTTCTCTTCGCTTTCTTTGTGTATGTGTACGGGACTTTTTTTATTTTCCGAACTGATGTGTGCCCGCCATTGCTATGCAGATGCTAATTCTTCATAAAACATTTGGCGCAATGGCTGTGTTGAAATGTTGAATGGACGTATTGAGTGAGGCTGGGCTACTGGACTAACGAATGCTCATATTTCAACACATATCCGAAGAGCTCAGCAACGAGACAAAGGCACATTATTACTGTCATTAGGACCAACTGTTGAGAGAATCAATCATGTAACACATTTTGCTCTTCGTGTGGTCACCGGACGCGTGCCCCGCTATTTTTTCTTTTTGCTGTCCGACTCAGTCGTATCGACTTCAACGCACACGGCTTCATTTTTTATTTGGCCGCATATGGTCTGATTGCAAAATGTTGATTCCACTATAAACTGTTGACGTTCGCTAAACACTGATTGACGATAAGATTGGAATTTCTTCGCAAATCTCCGTCATTTCCTGCTTTGAATCTTGTTTTTTTAAATCTTGTTCAGATTTTGTCAATTTGTAACTGTGCTTCCTACTGACGATAATTATTAGTTATGTACTAATTATTAATGAGTTAATATTGATTCGTGGGGTGGCCAGCCTGGTTGCCTCCGCCCACCGCATTTGTTTTGAAGGTGTTGATGAGCCAAATTACTAATTCAGCTTGTGCTCTCAAATATACCATTCACATTATTAGAATCATATGGGTTCACGTTTTGTGTGTTTTCCAATAGTCTGAGATTGCAAGTGGCAGACTCGCGTCGCCAACTGGTGCCGTGAGCTTGCAGACAATTGGGCATCCTGTTTGTTGCAGGTCTTGTAGGCGCCAAAGCCATCCACCGGACAGCGGCAGCCCCTCATGCTCAGTGGTTGATTGTCTCTGGCATTGAACGTGTCCATAGAGGCTGGAAATGGCCTTCGACTCGGAACAATCACCGTTATGGGCTAATGCAGGTATAAATATGTTCAAAAAAAGAGGTATGTAAAAATAAAGAGGTCACCACTCCAACGACCACATAACGGTGAATAAACATTTCCAACCCCCTTTTCGTGGAAGGGTCCGGCCCAACCATTGAACCTCTCGCCTCGTGGAGCGCCCGCGAACAAGACATTAGGCAACCGGTCGTACACAGCGCACAGAGAACAACTGGCGACACGCGCGGCAGACGAGAGAGGTTCTCCATTTATAACATCGGGCCATGCCGTGGTATCCAACACGTTTTCTTTTTAATCGATCTCTACATTGCTAACACAATATCCACAATAACAACATTGTATTTGTATGTGCAAAGTAAAAGCAATTAGTTTTAAAATTTGGTCCCGACTATGGTATGGGACTTGACTCACGTGATTCGTGTCTGTGCTCTTGCTACGTATATGTACCTTGTGTTGGGGGGGGGGGGGGGGTCGTTATCACAATTGCCACCAGCTGGATTGAGTTTTAAAACATCGTGTTGTCTTCTATAATATATCTATATCTCATTTTTAGAAATAAGAACATTTATTGAATATAAGAGTAAATTGGTTTATGGCCACGGAAGAAAAGAAATCTCCTAAGGTGTGTTAATAATACCAGAAAAAAATATATCTTATATAGGGCAAGCGATATTCTTGATATGGTCACTGAAGATGATTTTTATTTTATGTAGGGTATGATAGGCCCTCGAAAAACTTTTCAGACACCAAGTTTCTGGGGCCTGGGGGGGGGGGGGGGCACCAGTGATACGCCCTGTTGGCCGGTAGTTCACGTGGTACATTTTGACATACAAAACTTGTTAAAAATCCGAACTTGAATTGAACTAGAATTTAACTCTGCCATATTTTATAACGAAAGTCGAAACCGTCTTTGAATTGAACCAATTCTGTTGTAGCGGAAATTATGCCTTGATAGCACAGATTAATTTCGATTGTTGCGTACCAAGTTGACAGCATATAATTATAAATCCCGTGTATTCGTATTCGCGAATCGCTTGTGAAGTTTTGTCCAGCAGAGTAAAAACATTTATGGTCCAATGGAACCGCTTTTCTCGTTTCTCTCGCACAATAACAATCTTGTGCTCTTGAACCACTTTTATTACTTGTAAATTTATTCCCTCCTCCGTCCCTCGAGCCGTTTACGTCACATCCGGTGAGGTGTTAGCTGCACCCAAAGAACAAAACAAACCCAAACAAGATCTTTGGCCTGTGCTGCGCGGGCTTGTATAAAATATGTATAAAAATAGTAAAAATAAAAGCAACGACATAATCCAAGGCTCTTCGTCCGTATGTGTGGTGTGTGAACTATGAACGGCACTTGGAACCAAGCGTTACAGCCTACAGGCACACGTTTCAACCCTTGTAATTTGTATTTTATTGGTTTCAATTCAAGGTCCTTTTCATACGAATGCAAACAAAAATAAATCTTGACCGTCTTATCAACGAAACACATAATAAACGGTATAGAGTAAATGTCCCCCAATGAAAATTAGTTCTTGTAACTGAGTGGGTTGGGTACTGGGTAGACAATAAATAGTTAAATACAAATTTAAATATTTTATGATAGAATAACTGTTTTATTTCACCCCCAATATCTATTATACACGACTTCCACGTATATGTGTGCCTTTTTATTTATGGAGATTTGAGTTACGACGAACAGATATTAGAGTAGACAAAGGGGTGCATGAGATGAGATGATACTGATAGCACGCGCGTAAGAGTGGGACACTGCATCCCAAGTGCGGAGCCGTGTTGTGGGCGTGAGTTGGCCTGCCAAGTCGCAGATGGTATCCACGGGCACGCGACTCGAAACCACCTGTAGGTAAAAACAATGAGTGTTGCGCGCGTGCGCGTGCATGCTGCTGCATCGCGTCATCTGGCCGACGACGCACGCCGGAAACTAGGACCTCCGAAGACTTGAAGGAAAGCAGCTGACTCATGATTTTTTAACACCCTTTTCTCATTGGTGTGGGCAAAGGTATAAGTGATGAGACTAATTACCTTGGATTGGATGGAAGAAGACGCCACCGTCTGAAAACAAAAACACATTTCAGTTGGTACTTCGTGAATGCCTAAATGCATTTAGAAAAAATCTGATATGCTTTTTTATAGGCACCGGTACGGTACTCATGAAAAAGTGTGAATGTTTTTCGTAGAAGTCAAACTTGAAAATGGGTGAAAATCAGTTGGACTTCCTGGTTATCGATCATTCTCGTTGTGACTGCTTTTGCTGCAGGTCTTTATATAATACTTTTTTTCTGCTAGAAACAATCGGGCACATTTGACTCATAATATGATTTTAATTTTTAATGTTATAATATGTTGAAAGTGGTTCTGAACGCGTTCACCAGGTGTCTCTTGCCAATCCTGTATTATTTTGTAAAGTAACTTATCAATATATATATATTACTTTATACACATACATACATCCATGTTACTTGATAATTGTTGTTTATGGTGGTATCACTGGATCGCCTTTAAGTTCAATAGTACCAACGTGCACATGTAAATAAAGTATAAACAGGAAATTATAATATGCTTCTACAAATCTAAGTTTATTGTCATATTCAGATTCCAACTTCTAAAGGTATGGTATGATTTTTTGCCAGTTTTAAACTTAACTTTATCTATTTGGTTATGATTTTTGCTGCTGATCAATAGTTTCGTTTTATACACGCCGCTGTTTGCGTTGCAGGCAACCCTGGCTGCCCTGCTCGCATGTTTGGTGTTCACAAGTTTGTAGCCCATTCATTGGCACACCCTAGCAGCCTTGGGGTAGTTTCAAGTTGACCTAATTTCGCGATGGTTCTTCAAACCGCTTTTCGCTTTGGTTTAGAATATCTTCGAGGGCCATCTTGATTATTTTCAATCTGGTCACTTTGTTAAATTGTGTTTCATTTGTATGTTGATGGTCAGAATATTTAGAATCAATAGAAATTCTTGGCGCTCTGATGTTTCCCTCCCTCCCTCCCACCGCCCTATTTCCTCTGCCGCGCGTTGGCATGTTCGCAAACAAAGCTGCGGACCCTTCGGAGGGCTTCCTTTCCACGTTGTCGATTTAGTTGTCCTTGCCAGTAAACCTCAGACCCTGCCGTAGGATACAACCATTTCGGTTCGGTCACTTTCATCGGGAAGTTCTCGCCAAGGTTTCATGTTCCAAGTTGTGTCGTTTGTAGAACGCTTCTTATAACCGTGATCTCTTGGGATATTACACGTTGGGAACCGGACTTAACAGGGAAGGATACCTCTACGTCAAAAACCGCACAAAATTTTTATTTTTAAATTATATCACAACAATGGGCTTCGAAATCGAAAATCTGAATCAACAGCGCACTGTGGTTTAGTAAACCCTACACATTGAATGCGCTAAGTCGTGACTTAAATTATAATCAGTATGTTTTTTTATAAATAATCAATTTAATTACTAATTATCAAATTATAATCAAAATACTACGCTTATGGTTATAATATTGTATTCAATATGTAGGGCTTACCAAAGCAAAGTTCGCTGCTGATTTAGATTTTCGATTTCTTTTTGCAATCTTGAGATATAATTTAAAAATGAACATTTTCTGCGGTTTGTGACGTCGAGACTATCCTTTGCCCTTAAGCTAGCTGGGAATATCCAAATACCCTTATTCTAGCAACATATCCTAACCGAAAATGTTCTTCCTTCGCAACGTGTAACGTTACCTTGGGTGAGTACTGCCGGTATTAGTATTGTATATTATTATTATCATCATCGGTATTAGTACACTTGTTACCGAGAATAGTATTGTCTGTCACAAGATATACCGGTGCTACCAGCAGCGGGAGCAGAAGGATGGATGGGTGGATGAACGTATCAAATCATACGTATAGGTGGGCAACTATATACCATAGTTGGATACCTAAACCTATCTGTACTGTATGTAGCCTGCCTGGATCGCGCAGGGACCGATAGACCTTCGTCCACCAGTCGGCGGATGGGGTATTATAGCGCCAGGTATATGTGAGTACCTATCTTTAGATGTAACCTATGTGGTATATGCTACTTTTTGGCAGTATTAGTCTTCGTGTCAGTATCTGGGGGCAACTTAACAATTTTATGTAATCAACTAAAAATGTAAGAATTAAAAAAACAAGATACAGGTGAGTTCTGAGTTGTCACATGGCTGTTTCTTAATTACTTCCAGCTGGCAAGATATATGCGACTTCATCACTGGTTGTGAGTGAGTCCTCGAGTATGCACGAGATACCACCTGCGTCTTGGCTAGTCCGTGATTTGTGGCAATATTTAGATGAATGTTTTAATATTGCACTTGTCCCGGCCTATCCACGGCGCGGCTAACGTCCCAGTCCCAGAGGTCACGAGCGTCATGACGTCATCAGGCACAGAGTATAATGGTAGCTCAGGTCGCGATGGGTGCGAATATGGAGTTACAAACGCATATTGCACTTGTCCCGGCCTGCATTGCCAATAACAAACCATCGTCGCAGCTCTCAACACGAACAAGACTTCTCCGCGCAGGTGTGATTGCGTTCAGATGTCTACACTCTACAGGTGTTTTAATTCGATTGCCAGTGCCAGCACATATATCTGGTGGTCAAGGTGCTCTCACCATGTCCACATACAAGAAAGGAAGGGTATTCAAAATTTGAGGTGTAACGTGTGACTCCTATGAGTAATATCCCCATAAGAGAGGAGCTACATATTTTGTTTGTACTTATTTTGTGTCCTGTCATCTTGCTCACTTTTCCCATGTATTCCGTTTATGTATCTCTTTGCCACCTAAACGGCTACCACCCCCCCCCCCCCCCCCCCCCCAAATGATTTTTTCAAGTTTTCACCTTGATGTTTTTTTTTTACATTTAAAAAAAATTAACTGCTGTGCAGTGCTGAGTTGGATGTACTTGTACTTACTATTTTGTTTGTAAATTCAATTTTTTTCAATACGCATTCAAACACAACGATGAGCAACCCACGATTTTACCTGTGTTATTTATGTGCATGTGTAGACGTGTGTCCTGCTCTTCATGACTACTGTTTACCTCTCCCTCCTGTCTTCTTTTGTCCGCAGTGCTGTGTATCACTACAACTCCCTTCGTGAATAAAATATAAACTGTGGTGAGATGCATAATTAAGTTTGTGTGCATATAAAACGAAGAAGTGTTTACGCATCATTGAATAGAGGCATACATAATGATTTTGACTCCCTACCTAATTATAAAACAATCAATTTACATAAATAAAATCTTAAAAATGTTTTCATCGATTTAATTCTTTTCGACTCATTTCAGATTAGAAATTGACCAATTGTTTCATTACTCGTAATCGTATTTTATTATAGACCTGACTACAGATGTATCATACATATTATGTACCATCATTTATCACTCGATAGATTCTTGCTGCGTGGGTTGAAGGGGTAAAATGTGTCAACTCTTGTCATGAAGCCATGGCATCAATATGGGGAACGTTTGTATGCGGGCGAATAGGGGGCCCCCTCAGTGCCTTTGTTCTATGGAAGGTTCTGGTTGCAACTTTTCCTCCCCCGTTCCGGTCACGTAGAATATCATATTGTAAAAAATATATAATAGGTATTTATTTATTTATTTATTTATTTATTTATTTATTTATTTATTTATTTATTTATTTATTTATTTATTTATTTGTTTACTCTCTCTCTCTCTCTCTCTCTCTCTCTCTCTCTCTCTCTCTCTCTCTCTCTCTCTCTCTCTCTCTCTCTCTCTCTCTCTCTCTCTCTCTCTTTCTCTCTCTCTTCGTGGGGGTGTTGCATGCTTTTAGCATCTTCTTACAGTTCCTGTGCCTACATTTTTGTTTTTACCCTTCGTTTCAAGGGGATTAAATAAATAAATGTTTAAAATGTAATCCTGGTATTTGACCGTAAAAATTAATTCAATACGTGAAATTTGACCACGAAAATTTACGTCAATATAATAAAATATATCTATAGCAGCATAAATGCATAGCATAAATGTAGATATAGAAATTGTAATAAAAGTTTGACCCTAACCACTCCGAACTACCTGCTCTTCTTGTTGCTTTACGTATCTATTATTGCAGTAATGCTATTGCAGAGGATGAGAGGTGATAAAGATGAAGATGAAGGACTGTCACACAAAAATCCATGCCGTATGCGGGATTCGAACCCACGTGCCTGGATGCTTGGGACCTGCTCTTCAACCGCTTGAGCCACCTGAGATTGTGGTGTACGAGGTAAGTACAGGAAGACAGAAACGCATAGAGCCATTGTATGTTTTGTCGCTCCATACCTACTGCTGCTGCTACTAAAAGGTGGATTTTTATATTTATGGCTTTATTCAGTCAGTTCAGGAATACATTTGCTGTACTAGAATACATTTTGTGCATTTTTTAGGAACCCATTCTGAAACCTGATTCCCTACATTTTAATTTTTCACGAAAGTATTCTATTCTATGAAACATGCAATTTTTTATTAACGTCCACGTATATCCAAGTTTTTATGTCAATGGTCACTTGGTTGGTGCACATATTTTTAAACATGTTGACCAATTCGCGTAATAAGAGTTATCCCACAAAATTCACTTTCTAGATGTTGTAGGTGACAAATTAACTTGATATATTTTGTATCTTTGAACATTTTACTATGTATGCTCAACTTGGCTTTCCATCTTTTTAGTAGCGAACACCACTCAAGTTGTAACAGTCTCTCGTTCATCACCTTTATTGTGACACCTGAACAACTTTCGTCCGAAACATGTTAAATAGCCAGACAGCAAATAAACTTGTTGTTTGATATAATCAATCGTGATCCTTGACATGCGGAGATCGACGGCCTAGACGCTCAGGCCCCACTTCAAATTCAGTCAAGAAGGGAAAACTGTTCAGCTATTGACCCCACGTTTAAAGCTATGACCTATTTACATTTATGTTAAAATATACTATAGATAGGATTAATCTTGAGTGATTGATGTAAAGACTGGAACCAGTGGACTTAGCCGTAATATTATGATAATATTGAACTGAAAATGCTAAACTAAAAAAATGTGCCAAAACTTTTCATGTTTCAGTCTTCCTTCTATTTCATTTCAATCATAATATGATTTCTGTTTCTGTTCCTGTTCATTTACCTTCATATTAAAACTATTTACCTTTCCTACCTGACTTGAATTGGTTTACTAAAATATATTTTTCATTATTGTAAAAATAATTGTGCTCTTTGCTGATTTAGGCTAGCAGTAAAAACATCGTGGACAGAAATAAATTTTACGACTACTGCATTAGCGCTGAAGTTTCAATTGGCGTGTTGTCATCTTTGATTTCTGGCACTAGTACGTTGACTAATTAATTAATCAATTATATTACTTACGGAATGGTAATGAATCTGGAACGGCATTGGGTGTTTTTTGGATTCTGGAATTTATCTGTAACAAGTCATTAATTTTCATACAACTTGTGCAAAGAACAATAATTACACAAACACATATTTTATATCATTGAATAAAATTCATATGTATACAACTATTGGATATTTGTGTATAAATTTGTGTTCACTGTTTATAGTTTAAATTACAATAAAACTTAGAGACTGTATAGATGACAATATATAAATACGGTTTTCAGTGGGAACATATAACATTTATGTGCTTCGTTATTATTGTTGCTCCAAAACCACCGTTTGCAAAATTCCCAGACCGAACCGGGAATCGTATCCTTGACTTTTTGCATTGGAAGCTGGAATACCGAAACCGAATACCGGATGGAATACCGGAATCATGTACCGTAAACGCGACCGGGCCGACCGGGTTGGTCGTTTAATTATTTTTTCCATTGACATTGGTCGGCCGGTCGCGCTTTACGGTACATGACCAACCGTAAAGTACAATTTATCAATGGTTTATAACCAAGACAATGCCACGTTTCACGTGACGACTTGTATTTGATAGGCTGTTTCATTGTTTGTATATACGTATTTTGTTGTCGTGTTCGTCACATGTAGCAATGGTATCAGTTTGAATTTGTATTGCCCGGGATTCGATTCGAATCCAGAAAGTACGATTCTCTTGGTAGTTGAGTTCCAGAAAGTACGACGGACGATCTTGGTAGTTGAGTTACCCCCACACACCAGCCCATGCTGAGTCATCGACCAAGAAAATATAAGATGAACAAAATGTTTTTACAATTTGATGATAAATGATCAATTTCTTACTAAAAATCTAATGGTAAATGTATACTTAAAATGTGAATATATTTTTAACTCGATCCCCTTGCTTCCGGGCTAGACTTTTAGAAGGGATGTAGGGATGTCATTGAAGTATGTACAATATGCTTGTAACATGTAAGTACACAACATGCTTTCAGCACAGATAACTAATTAGACGTAGTGAATTTGTTAACTGTGCTTTTAGAACCCTCGGGCACTTCTGAGAATTTAAACTTCAGTCCAAACAATAACTAAGACAATAAAAATCTGTAACAATAATCTTGTTTTCAACGCAGTTGGACGTAGCAATAGATGATGATGACGATGAACCCCACTAATAAAAATCAATTCAATTCAATTCAATTCAAAAGCATTTTATTCTCAGTTTGTAAGTACCTACATTATTGGAATATCAGTTTATGTTTATTAGTAGTGAGAAGCCCACAGAAGGCAAGCCTTGAGTGTGGGCAGAACATAAGTTAGAGACATAATATAATAATTTAAATATAAAGAAAAGAACCCCCTGTCAAAGTAGAAATGCCGCCCATGCTTGCTGGATGGAATTAATCACTCAACAAATTATTATTTATGCATCTTTGTCTTGCCTTGCAAAATAGCTGAAAATTTTCTACAGTTTTGTGCGGAAAAGCGAGGTATATATAAAACGCCTAAAAGATGAGTTTATATATAATCGTAGTTCATCTCGTTTGTTGCACGGGGTACCTACATAAAACTTACTAATGCGCCAACCCTACATTGGAGGTTTAGAGCATAAGATTTTTTTTAAACTTTTGACTGAAAATCATGTCATCTAATCACATTGTCGACATCGTGATCGGGATCGGGATCGGGATCACAATCGTACATTTTCTCATGCTAAATCATTAGATTTAGAACCTCCCCCCCCCCCCCCCCCTCCCCAATTCATGTAAGTTAACTCTTTCACGATTTCCGGATTGCGATTGTGGTTGGGGGCATTGTTGTGTTATTGTTATGGCAGAGTGAAACCATTTTTCTATGCAAGCATTAGCATAAATAAATGCGTGCAATCTTCAAACGGTAGAGGTAGGTTATATAATATAGTATGCATGGATGTGGACGGACGCGTGGACGGAAAGCATAAATAAATGCGTGCAATCTTCAAACGGTAGAGGTAGGTTATATAATATAGTATGCATGGATGTGGACGGACGCGTGGACGGACGCTTCCTGCTCGGCGGCTGTACTGGCGGAGGCGGTCGAGATCTGGGCCACTTTACAACACAAATGGATCAGGAGCCCAGATCGCAGCAGAAGGTACGTTGTAAATTGTTTGGTCCGCACACGCAGCTGAAGGCGAGGCGGCAGCCCGGCCAAAGATTACTGAGGGCAAAGATAAACCTTCTGCTGAACACAAAACATGATTGTGTTTTACTCATTGTACCATGGCCATATGGCCATAGGTACTCCGAAATCGATTAACCGACAACGGCCAAAATCGAGGATTCCGAATTCAGCTCCTATCACCAGTATTCTGGCTGAAGTTTTTTCCTAATGACTCTACTGTTCTGTTACTTATAGTGAAAGATAATATTGAACCCCTAAGTCTACTGGATATTTCTTTCCAATAGCAGGCGCGTAGGAAGGGGGGGGGGAATGGGATGGGGGGAGATCCCCCCACTTTTTCCTGTGACCCACCCAATTTAGCGTTTCACGCACATCCCGACATATAATACCATACGGATACCCGGGTAAACATTCACCACCTAAATTTTATATTTCCCCAGTGAATAATAATTGCAGAAACACGGAGGGCCCCACGCCCTGGAGAAATCCAAGACATTCGTCACAAGATACATTTCCTCTGCCTATGGTTGCACTTTGTAGCATTACAAAATAAAAGCGAATGGGTGCTTGAAGTTCAGTGGCGTAATTAGGAAAGGGGCGGGTAAAGGCCTTCAAAACGTATTACTAAAATACTAAAAATCGAGAAATAACTAATATAGCAAGAAAATGTTTCGCCTTTGGCGAAAAGGCCTCTAGCGGCGGGGCTCTGCCCCAGACCCCGCGAGTTGTTCGCGCTCACAATTCTTCCCCCCCCCCCCCCCCCCACTTGATTTCGAGTTCCTACGCGCCTGTCCAATAGTAATAATAATAATTACTCGAACGCTATGAACGATACACACGCTGAACAGTTTTCTTCAGGAATAACGCGCATAATATGTGGCATGTGCGTTGCACTTGGAGAATACACATTTCTGATAGTGACGTGATACGAATGGCGCAGGCGATTCATATGGGACTTGGGTGACCATCTGTACTCTTGTTCGTGAACACGCCCTTTTTCTGGCGTCCTGAATCCCGTGTCCGGATTCTTCTTTTTGAAAAGGGCAATAGTCTGTTGTTTCCATTTCGAGCATAAAAAACTAAAAGTATGTAATCAACCACATGGTTATCTTATTTTAAACTATATTTTAAAAATGTCGAGATTAATGCAATTTTCAAACGCTATTTAATTGTTTGCCATCTGGATTTACGTCAGTATATTCTTGATTTAAAAACAACTTCCAGTCCAGGCAATTTTTTTTTTTTTTCTAAATCGCACAAACAGTAACACACTTCCAAAATTGACTAGAATTTTATTCGCGAACCCAGGTTTCACCCGTGGCTTGACTCGAGCTGACTTCTTCGTCCCCCAGGGTCGGTACTAGTTGCGAGCGCGCACTTCCTTGTCGCGCAATATACGGCCAGGCCAGGCCCGTCAGAACTTCATTTGTATATTGAGTTTATTCAGCAGTCTAAAAGTGTGACTGACCCCTGACTCGGCTCGACGACTCAAGGTTTCTTTGTGTGTGATTATGTCCTCTTAGGCTCTTTAGGAGTAGAGACAGACGAAGAATAATTTCAGTTATGGTTGGCTTTTAGCCAAAAAAAAAAAAACGATCACTCGTTTATTCACTCGTTTATCATTCGTGTTATATTCGAATTACTTTTTTTCCCCCTATAGTAACACTACAATTAATGTGTTTGGCATTGTACTACACATCACATATCTCAATCTTTGATGTTTATTATAATATGTGAGTTGTGTCCTGTCTCACTCTATCTCATCCTCTCTAGACTAATGCCTGGCATCGGGCTAGTGAAGGACAAAGACTGTACCTACGTCACTAACATCAAGATCCATAACTTATTTAATCTAGTCATTCAAACATATATGACCCAGGCAGGCTATTGTAGACTATGTTTAATTCATTATCTCAGTAGGTTTGAATCCTGAGATCACTATCGCAGCTTATGACGAATTCTAATGAGATGAGGTTTTCATGTGAGGTTTGTGCGCAACACCTGCTTTGCGTGTTTTGTAGTGAAGAAGGATATATATAGCTGCTGCTTGGTGTTGTTTATTGATAGCCTTGTTGCAGTCGACGTACGTAATGTAACATGATTTCAAGCTCGCTCGCGAAGGGGTAACTCTCGTAAGTTAAATTATTATTAATTGAATTATTGTTACTTGTGTATACCGGTATGTAATTAAAAAAAAAAAATAGTCTAAAAATACAAAAAATGACAAAACTTACATAATAATGGGATTGAGGCGAAGGCGAGAAAAAGAAGACGAAGAAGAAAATGGAGGTTGGGAGACATTCCTTGGGGTACCGGTATTGAAGGAATAAATAGTAAGGAATAATTTAAAACAGTGAAGATAAATAATATTTACAATCTATTATTTTAAAACTCGTGGTAAAAAGCAACGATATTATCAAAGTGGTAATAAGTTACACTAATACTCAAGTTTCAAGCTGAACTAGGCAAAAGTCGTAACCAGGCCTAGTCGTCACAACATTAATTAAACCCTACCTCTCGTAATCATCTCAAAAAATTATGAATCTCCCTCATTTGTTATCTTATTTGACGACCTCACGAATACATTAATTCACATTGTTTTGAATTTCTGAAAAAGTTCTTAGTTTGTGAATAGGGATTTAAAGTTACAAGAACATACTCTGATTCGGTTAGAAGATATAGTGTTCAGTTCTTGTTGCATTTACATGACACCAGTTGAACCCCCTTCCCGCCTAGTTAACGTATTGGCACAATTTGACGATCAGCAAGAGCAGAAAAGTTGAATGAATCTCCTGGGAGTAATTATATACTCAAATTCGCCCATTTTTGTCTATTCTAATTAAACTGTACGTTTATATGTGACCTAACGGTGTACATGTAAAAAAAAAGTAAAAAACATTATTATTTCAAACCCAACTACTTACATTGACTTTGGTAAGACGTAGACCGAGGACGCTTCACCTGGAGAGTGCGCAGCATCATGAGCACGTCAAGTCGTTCCACAGCAACCTTGTGGATACTGACGTCATGGATCATAGATGAGTAAGGCATTGGCCAACCAAATGTGAGATGTCAGTATTTGAAAAAGCCACCCGCTGATTGGCTCCAACTCACTTACCTATCACGTCAGCAGTATTCCCAACGTTGGTGTGGAGCCACACTATTATAAATCCATGGTGGAACCAAAAAACACACATAATAGTGTTGAGAAAGTGAGATGTGAGTTATACGAAGGAGCACAATCATCTATAATTTACGTATACATTTGCAGACAATTTCATATTAGTGTGTACGAACAATTCCAAGTTCCTAGACATTCTTTGTCGAAGGACTATGCTCGTTGTGATATTCCGAATGATTTCTTGCTTGTCTTATGTCATTGAAAAACACAATAATAAATAAAACAATTATACATGCTTAAATGTGCTTTTTTTTCTTCTTACTGATATTAAATGAGTATATGTAAAGTTGTACACATAATATTGTTGTATGACGTATGTCCACTGGTATGGTTGGTATGGTGTGGTGGCGTTGTTAGGTATGACGGCGATATGGGGTGAGGGGGAGGGCGGCACACGCCAGATTGCCATTGAACCTTCCTCTCCATCCAATCTACCACGGCAAGCGTGTGTCACATCAAAATAAAATCAATGATTCAGCAAACTTCAGTGGAAATGTGTAGAAGAGGTCAGTATTACGGCAATGCATCATCCACTGACAGTGACTGTACTAAACTTTCAAATACCCGTAACATTCTTCCGTTATGCGTTGGGCCTCGTAAATCCTCCCCACTTCCCGCCTGACAAAAGAAGAGCAGGTAAGGATTCTATTCACAGCGGAAGCTGTTTTTATTCCAATAGAATTTTTGCAGATATTTTGTCCCAGGATGAAAAGTTTATTTTTAGTTACAGGCCAACCTTGCTTGCAGGTAAATTTCGTTCGCTTGTGCAGAATTTTACCGGGCTATGAGGACACCATATTCGCAACTCGCATTGTACACCCTGGTACAAAACTTTGTTGCTGTCGCCCAAAAACTATTTTTCAAGTTGTAGTCAATGAAATGAACTTATAGAGCAGGCAGACATTTGCAATCTGCATCTGCTGCCAAACGTCTTTCAGGAACGTTCCGATCTTTTGAGTATATTGAAACGGGTCGGGGTCTTTACACCGAAAAACCTTTGCACCAAATTGAAACAACATGTGACTCTTTAAATGGTCTTGGTTCACTAACTCAAGAAGTGAGGCAGTCCACGAGAGGTACGTAATAATTATGGGTAGTCTATAATTTAATCTCTTCTTAGCTATCAATAAAAAACCGCGGGGGTCATGGGCGTCCGCAGGGGATTCAAGAGGATGTTCTTGGTTACTTGCACCCCCCCCCCCCCCCCCCCTCCCCTGGAAAATTTGAAAATGAAAATGTCATCTCTTTCATCATTCTAATTTTGTAACGAATGAAAACATTATTAGAAATTAAATTTGTTATTTTAGTCAAATTGTTTCCTGTCATGTGGCCTGTGTGTCTAACTTATTATGTTGTAGCTTTCAACATAAAGGTAGATACATTTCTGAGAAACGTTCGTGGAAATTTGCACAGCGGCCCACAAAAGAGGGGAATTGTCCCTCCCCCCCTCACCCTTTGGCTGAATGAAACCACTGATGTGGGCCATAGTAGTTGTCCCCTATTCTCATGTCAATGTTTTCATTGTTTTATAGGACCTACTACGAATACTTTGATACTGTAGAGTGTAGGACCATCATTTTATACGAACTATATTTATTACTCTGCACCCCCTGGCAAAATGCCTGCGCACGCCGCACGGCCATGGCGGCGGTAAACCTCGTATGTGAGGTCTGTGATACGTCGGGCTACACTAAACAGTAAGTGCGGCCCAGTTCTTGTAAATATTTTTTTCAAATTGGCTCGTCCGGCTCGTTTTATACGTAAGATGTGAAGGTCCTGCATTGCAAGTTGCAATTCTATGGTAATCAATGGACTAAGTATAATGGTGTGGGTCTTGTGTGTCTGTTTCCAATACCCATAGACCAGGGTTTGAATCCCGGTTCAGGCTGACGTTATACTGCTCAATGGTGACTGTGGAGTTGTCATTGCAACGAGACACTGAATGGGATAATGCTCCCTAATGAAAATCAGTTCTTGTAACTGAGTATATATATACTCGGGTATATACCACATATACAATTTTTATGTTAATTATTTGTATTATTTATTATTGCTCGTAAATATTAAATTTAAATGGAACTACCAATACATCATTTTCATTTGTTTATAATCAAAGACCAAGATAATATTTGTACAGTCTTGTTGTATTTTCATTTTGCTCGGCCCCGCGCGGCTCTCCACTTGTCCGCGAATGTTTAGCGTATATCGAACATGCCTGACGCCGACTCGGACAAACAAATTCATAATAATTTGAACTTGGCTTCGTTCGTCTGTCTCTGTGCAAGTGAGCTCGTGTTGTTCGGCTGTGCTGTACTAGTGCAAGATGCAGAGCACAAAGAACATAAATAACCGGTGTTGCTAACCAGAGCTTTGTTCGCTTGTCTTGCCTGCATGTACAGCATGCAGCTTCAGACAGGAAGTAATATACCAGCGTTAGTCTGCACTGTTAGTTACAAAGAAAGACCATGTTGCATTGTGGATATTTACCCCCTACCATTGATCTGGACTGAATAGCTGTCGTCAATGCGCACTACACTACAACATATCTCGAAGACCCAATGCTAAGATATACTCTGTCGGCTACATTTTATATTTGCCGCGCTCAAAATGTGCTGTTTTTTGTTTGTTTGCTACACCTCAGCTGGAGGACAGCGTAAGAAAATTATCCACTGCCTGCACTAGGGCACTAGTGCACGTACACGTAGGTACTGAATTTCAAAATTACTCTAACATCGAAGTACACTGATTTGCACAGGTCAAACAGCAAGTCACCTACCACTGCCCTGCATTATAAATTTATAATACGCCTATAAAATTGTTAAGAGATACTGCGTTACTGTCGCCGCGAGAAGTGAGTGATGGCAGCTACGATGAGGTCGGTGGAGGCAGCTTAACATAGCTACTAGATGCGTAACAACAGTTTTTATTAATTATATTAAAATCTAAGCAGCCAGTACTGTCGATATATACGTATATGAAAGCCTGTACCAATGTAGAAGACCCGTGAGCCATTCATATACGATAAACATCCATAAATAACGATTTGTTTTACAAATATAACATTGGATATGTAGTCTCGGCGTGCGGTTCGGCCGTGAAAATTCGCACCTTGCATTTTAGTGCATGCTACGAATTTGCGTTCAGTGCACTTTCTATCTAGAAAGTTTATTTTGTTATTGTCTACAAAGGCTGCTACGCATGTATTGAGAACTCTCGAACACATCCGATCATTAGTTTTTTGCCAATGGAGTCTGAGAAAACAAAACAATTTTCTAGAGGTGTCCCATCTCCGATGCGTGAATTGTCATAACAAGTTAACTATTACCTATATTATTTTGAAAGCATCTTTACAACAATAATTGATATGCCAACTAACAATTGTCATATAAGTTAAACCATAAAAATTAATACAATAACGGCTAGAACGTGGTAAGTGAAGATGTGTAACATTCTTAGCGCGCCGCGAATCTTGACAACGACCTCACCTTAGCGCTTCTTGTTTTGTCCGCTTGGAGCGTGTTGTTTCTTTTTACAGGCGAATAGTAGTGCACGATATGCGAACGACATGGTCCCTAGAAATAACGAAATAGATACCCGTAGTGCTCTCTGTGGTCGTTCGACTGAACTATACAGAAATGTCGCACCACAGGTCGCACATACAAAGCACAAAGATGCAGGACTGGTGAACAAACCTCTTGGCAGAGCTGGATGGATAGTATAATAACTAACCTAATATAATAATATAACTATAGTAATGTAACGGAAGTAACGCGTTATGTAACGAAATTACTTTTTCAGTAATGTGTCAGTACTTACAATATTCGGTATGTAACGGACAAGTAATTTCACTACTTATTTCATGGTAATTTTAGGTATAAAACTACCAGGTCGGCACGCCCTCTGTCTTTGAAATGTCAACAAAACATGCAATATTTAATTAATATATATGTCCAGACTGAACATAAACAGATTTACAATTACTTCGCTCTTAGTGTGACTTTTCAATTTTCATAGTACTTATTTAAATTTTTTGCCTTCTTCATATATTTCTGTGATAAGATATAATCGAAAAGATATTTTTTGTTTTGAAAGATTAGTAATTTTGAAGCAATTTCACTACTTTTTTTCATAAATTTAATGCAGTTTCATTACATTTTTGGAAAGTAACATATTTTTGGCTCCAGTAATACGTAACGTAATTTCACTACTTTTCAAAAGTAATTTAGCCTACCCAGGTCTGCAATTTTGTAGACATCACAGTAAACAATATTTCCGTTTTTCAGATGTTCTTAATTACCTTTTAAAACTGAAATATTTATTGGAATAAAAAACCATTAGTATTGAAGAGCATTAAATTCTCTGTAGGAAGACATATTTTGATTTTCTTTTGGTACAGTTTTAAAAAATAGACCGAAATCGGATGTTCCGCAAAGTAGGTGAACATAAATAGGGTTGCCAACTCTCCCGTATTTCCCGGGAAATCCCGTTTTCCACTGTGATTTCCCGCTTCCCGTATCAACTCTACACGGGAATCAGTTTTCCCGTATTTTCACAATTTGTTTTAAAATACACATTTCGTAAACTTCCGCCTACTAACAGTACACAGTTTTCAGCATTTGAGCATTTTGAACTTAAAGTCTAATGTTGAGACAATTTGTTTCATTATTATTTATAAATGGTACCAGGTACATAAATGGTTAGACAATAGAAACAGATCAACCAGCTGAGTTACAAGTTGTTGGCATTTATTCTCTTTTGTGTCAAAAATTTTAGAATTATTTAAAAAGGGATATATAAAGGTTCTACGTGATGCAAAATAGCTTGACAAAATGAAGAGGTAACCAGCTTAAACTATAGATATTAATTCAGTTTACCCTCCCAAATTAAACATTAATTGAATGAGAAAATTACACCTGCAAAGTTAATATCCCTCATTTCATTTTCTGGGACCTAACGTCTATTATAGAAAAACATGTTTGCGCCTGCGGCGATTTGGCCTTCGGCAACTGGGACCTCGCCGTCCTCTTTCCCTCTACATTTCACATAAATTTTAAAATTCCCGTATTTTCATATTCAATAGTTGGCAACCCTAAACATAAATCAAGTGCATTTTACAGCTAAACTGTCCGTAGTAGACCAAACCGGAGCTTAATTAAGTTATAAATGAAGATAAAGTTAGTAAATCGGAAATTCTAGATTTCGAAAAATGAAATCTCTTGGTCAATCAGACGAAGGTAACTAATAAACAAACTGAATAATTCTTATTCCTTTCCTTCTCATCGACATTTTTGTCAATGCGTTCCTTTTTGAAACGTTTTCAATTTATTCGACTTATTCTTTTGTACCCATGTACCGTGTACGTCAGTGTAAATCACAGATAACAAATTCTCGGTGTAAATATTTGTATGGCATTCGGCTGTAATAAACTTTACTATTATAATAGTGTAGCCAGTGCAGGAGATTATTCCACTGGCTAATTAGCTCGACCCATGAGCTCAGCCTAACCGCCTCCCCATACTTTGGTGGTGGAAAAACAAATATTGAAACATTTGAGCATTAAGGAAATATTAATACAAGTGCCGGTAAAAATAATCACCACGGCAAACATTAAACATGCCGCGCTTTGCCCGAACTTCCGGGCAGGAGGACGCTGTGATTGGTCACACTGTTCAATGGAAGTAATTTTCTTGTTGCGCTTGTAATTCAGTCTTCAACACAACACGACACCACGGACGGCACGATATTTCTTTAATAATGGCTTCCAGCATTTTGTAGCTGGATCCGGAATGGTTTATCGTGCTGTAGACGTTTTCAACATTTTCGTAATAAGTGTTTTATTATAGGGAAAATTGGAATCAAAAGGTTCTTAGTTGGCAACATTGCTATCAAAGCATTTTTTGATAAGCTCTTTGCAAACAGCAAAGAAGTTAATCGGCTTTTTCCGGCTTGTTTCTAGTGAAGAACGGCGTTGGCATAAATAGGCCTCCGTCAACTTCTGTCATATCTAGTATTTTAGGAGTTCTTGGAGTCAAGATGAGTTCCCTTGCGCCAAAGAAGGATGGAGGACCAAATGCTAAGTTTTTTGAGTCACCGGAAACCATATCTCTTTTTGACGGGGTTAAATCTTGGTTGCAGAAGACTTGCAAGAAGGTAAGATCTCCTGGGCCTAGGCCTAGGCCTAGCTACCTAGGCGGCCTCTGCGTCCTATATCCAAACATTGTAATGTGTATGTGTGTAATGTGTAATCGACCAAAACTGGGACTGCGGAAGACCTAGGTCTAGCCGAGACGTGCACGATAAAGATAAAAAGGCATAGGCCTAGGCCCCTAGGCCTGTATAATTACCCTAGGCCTAGGCCTAGGCCTAGCCCTCTGCTTAGCCTGGTTCCTAATTATTGTTCTTACGCCCGGTAGGCCTAGCCACAGCCAGTGAGTGGTTCTTGTTAGCAAAGGATAGTCTCCCGGGACAGTCCACTTTGTAGAGATGATGACTTGGCTTCTTGTAGATGGGACAAGGTTTTACAGTATCTGTGCAAAACTGCAATCCATGGAGTCTGTCTGCTGTCATAATGTTGTTGTTATCCTCCTCGCTGTTGGCCGTAAGCCGGTGGCAAGAGACTCGCTTCTTCCTCCATCCTTCCTTTCCCATTTCTTCCTTCTTACTCCCTTCCTCCAACACCCACTTTCCTTTTCTTATTCTTCTCTAGTTTTCTTGCTTCCTTCCCCTCCATCACTCCCCTTACTTCCATCCTCCTTCCTTTCCCAGGACTGTCGCCTTTCACCTCCTCCATCGACCTGGGTTTGGGTTTAGGCTTCAGCCTGTCCGCAAAAGCCCTTAGACCTACCTTTTTTTTGCCCTACAACTTCCCCATCCAGCCAGTTCCACTCAACGGTCGTCCTTCCCAGGAAGGAGAACTTGCCCAGATCCGTCCTCCATACCCTTCTTTCTATCTTCCACTGATGATCCCTCTTTCCTCTGTAACTGGCTCCGTCAACCGCTCTACTCTTGCTCCCCCATCCCTTATGCTTCCTTACTACCCTGTACATTTTTCCCAGCCGATCCCTCAGCCTTCTGTCCTCTAGCGACTCCCAACCTAGCTCTCTGACCAATTCGGTTACATCTCATACTCTCTCCTCTTTCTACCATCCCCCCAGGGCCGTCTTAACATGTTTTTTGCACATAGGCCCGACAACAAATGCCGCCCCCCCCCCCCCCCCCCGCCCCCAACACTCAACGGCAACAATAACAACAACACCATTACAAACTTGTATACGATGATGGGCAATAAGAACACATTTTTATTTATTTATGCTAAATATATTTGTCACTCACCAGTCCCCCTGCAATCTCACAAAGGTTTCATCCTGGATTTGTTTCTGGCAAATCGTTCAATGACTGTGTTGAAGCAGATTGTTTTTGTTAGCTCCCATTCAATGGACAACATTGATAAGAAGACTATAGTCTCTCGTTTCCTTTTAGCGCGTTTCTTATACTGGGCTCCCTAGGCGTTAGGTTCGACTTGTTACAATAACGAACGTGAAAAAATTGTTAGTATAGTTTATTGTACCGGTACTTCACTTCGCACGTGATGAAGAGTTACAGAAAAACTTACATTTTATAGCACACGCCTACCTAGTAGCAGAAAAACGAACCTTTCCTTACGAAGTTGAAATCTTGACTGATTTCAAAACGCCAGAAGAAAACTATAACATGCGATAGCATTTTGTTTACAGATTTACTTGTGGGATAGTGCATTGTGGTTTGATGTGGTTCCGAGAAGCACACCGACTCAGAAATAATTTGTTGGACTGAACGCTTTTGCAATTAATGTAAACATCTTAAGATGAAAGCATGTTTTGGCTAATAAGTATCCACATGCTGCTACAAAGGACACTACAATAATTTTCAAAATGAATAACCAGATTTTAGGAAGCAAAAACTCCATTCGGCTTATTATTCCACCTGCCATTTCTAAACACTACCCCTTCCCCATTGTCACCCAACTCTCTTATCAGAATTAGACTCGTCAACCATAAAAAGGGCATAGAAATATACAAGTCAGTTTTCGTGAACGCTCAGGTGAGAAATTGAGATATTGGCTATGACATTTTGTGTTCGAAACAAGTACAATATAAACGATTTTGACTTCTTGAATGTCAATCCATTGGTTGATAACATACAAATTTCCAATAAATTTGCCGCCCCTGGAAAGTGCCGCCCTAGGCCCGGGCCTCGTGTGCCTATGGGGTAAGGTGGGCCTGCATCCCCCAGCTCTTTTTTTTTCCCTGTGCAGAGTTGGCCTCTTCAGCCATTCTTCTTTCTTGCTATCCAATCAAGACTGCCTCCTTCTCTGTCCTGCTCATTTCGTCGGTCCTTCTTGAGGGCGGCGCTTTATTTCCACCCATTTCTTCGCCCTTCTAAGCACCCTTCTCGCCGCTCTCTTTTGTATCCCCTCCAAAGCATCTCTCCCCTTAGCATCATGAGGGTCCCAGACCACTGCTGCATACTCCAGACCTTCTTCTTCCTCCCACCAGTGCTCTGTAAGCATGCTCCCTTATTTCACTGCTTGCTCCCCTCAGCAATACACACCACTTTTTAATAGCCTACGGATGGCAAATTTTAAGTGCTATATGCCCTAGTGTATATTAGGGATGACTTCGGATCTAATAATTCGGAACCGGATCCTCCCGTGCCGGATCCGGTTCAGAACCGGTTCTTGAACATTTTTTTCAGTCTACGTACGTAATGAATTGTAGGCCTACGCACGTGTGGCATGCTACTACAATTAAAACACTCGCGTAGAGTGATACCAATAGGCCTAAATTACGTGCGATGCTTTGTATTTACATTTTATTCTTTCATTGTGCGGCGTAATGTAACATTATTCGACTAGAACAAACACATTGTTCCCAACATCTATAAGCAACAAGATGAAGTTGGAGCGTGTCCAAAGTAGAGCTACACGCTTTATTGCTGCTAGGTCGCAATTTACCAATCATAGTGCTACGGCAAGACGTGCATCATTGACGATTCCATCTCTGGAAACATTCAGGAAAAAAGTAGAGCTGCAATTTTTGTGGGGCATGTTGAATGGTAGGACAAACCTGGATCCATATGTAAGACTGCAAGCCTGTAATCGTAGTGCCTAATTTGGTAGGGGTCTATTGTTCAGGCTACCTTTTGCCAGAACAGCAGCCTACCAGAAAGGGTTCTATTATAGGGCTTGTCAATCGTGGAATTCTCTTCCACTCAAGATCAGGATGGCACGCTCATGTCTTCAAAGCGTCTTTAACGGAGCATTTTTTAAACATTGTTTTGTAAATTTTCATTTTTTTATTCTTTTTTACTTCATATTTAACAGTTCTATCTTATAATTATATTTTCATTCATATTATGTTTTCATGTTTTTTGTTTTGTATTTTGTATTTTGTATTATGTTCATTATTATATTTAGATTTTAAGTAATTTTAGTATGGGTTGGCAGTCACTCTGTGTGTTTGGAGCTGTGCTCTTTTCTGCCAACCCCTATTCACTTTTGTAATGAATGGGAATGATTAATAAATAAATAAAACGGTTTCATCTTTTGCTGTAGTTTGCGAGTATATATATTTAAAGAATAAGATGTAATAATAACATCACTTACCTGTTTGTCTTTGACTTTCGTACAATAGTCCCACACAAATGACGAATTCGCTCGTTTCGAGCTACTTGAAGCACTCATTGTCAAGTGTCAACTAATCACTCACGTTGTTTGCGGCACGAAAGACAAAGAGCTACTGGCGTGCAGTAGGGGTGGGTCGACCGGTCAGCCTACATTAGCAGACGACACCGGCGGCGACGATTGTGGTGGCTCGCTGCGCGCTTTTACCAGTGTCGTACTGACAGCATTCGAAAAAATAGAACCGTTTCCAAAAAATGGAACCGGATTGCAACTGGGAACCGGTTCCGAACCGGTTTCCGGATATCCGAAGTCATCCCTAGTGTATATCATAAAGTATATAGGCCTATCATTTAGGCCTACTCTTTGTATTTGGAGCCATGATATTTTCTGCCAACTGTATTAATATAATTAATTAATAAATATAATAAACTACCGGTATATTAGATATTTTGTATTGTTTTAGGCCTATATTTATTAGGTATTTTCGCCGACGAAGAAGATTTTAGCCCAAGAAATGGAGTAGCATATCTGCTCCCCTCAACCCGACTGTAAAGTTGGATAGGAGGTCAAGATATATATATATTATATATTGTATTATAGGTTTTACGGACATATATAACTAGGCCTACCTGTAGTAAAATGGGTACATACACTATATAATGTTTCATTTACAGCTACGCAGTGAGAGCGAAGCAAAGGCGCACTAAATCTTTTGTTGTTCCATGTATATAGCCTAAGCTTAATAAACGTCTTTTTTTATTGTGTGTTACTGTGATTCAGGTAATTTGCTAATGAATGATTGGTGGTAGCCTACTGGCAGTGCCACCTGAAATAAATGTCTGAATTAAATACTAAAACTTTATTTGGTGTTACAGTATGTTCAAACCGATCCTCCTACCAACAAAAGTTTAGCTGGTTTGACCATCCAAATGATACAATTTCAAGAGGACAATCTTGGAAAGAACGTCAGCAAACCACCTCTTACGAGGCTACCTGTAAGTACTGGCATCGTAGTCCCATATGGGATAACTTTGATTATTAACTGTAGATTTAATACCACTAGGGCCTATGCATTTTAGAACAAGAGTTGTGTGTCTTTCTGGCTGCTGGGTCTTTTTGATGGGGCATAAAAGTTTGGCTCTTGAACCAGCAGCCACTTATAAATTAGTTTTAGCCTAACATTTTAGACAAACATTCTTTTGGAATAACATTTCTAGTATCAACATCAACAGAGGCTATTTTTGTATGGTGTTCTGTAACTAAAATTACCTCTTTAACATTCTAGCCCCAGGTTAAATATAGATTGTAAAATTGTACCGACTCGTTAATGTAGGCCCTATCATGCATGATGATTGATGATTCATGAATCAGAATTTACTCTTATTTTCCTGAATCAGAATTTACTCTTATTTTCCTATTTTGTGAACATGTAGCCCTAGCCTGTGATCGTGCCATTTATTGTTGAATCTTGACTACACATTCAAATTAATACATTTTCAGATGCGCTGCTTCTTAGATTTCAAACCAGGTGGATCATTGTGTCACATTCTTGCAACTGTGTACAAGTTTAAGAGTGATCAAGGATGGAGAAGATTCGATTTTCAAGTAAGTAATGTAAGCAAGCAACACTTGAATTTGTCTACTTTTGCATTTAACCAGTAACTTAATGTGAATGTAAAGAATAAAATTATGCATCATGTGCCCTTGCAACCTTTCCAGTCTCCCTCACGCATGGATCGCAACGTTGAGATGTTTATGAACGTTGAGAAGAATCTGATACAGAACAAGTGTCTGATCATGCCAAATGTCTTTGTGAGACCAGATGTTGAAAAAGGAATGCAAGCAAAAATCAAAGATGTTATTAAGAGACATCAAGGCTCGGTTACTGGTAAGTGTTTTACTGTACTGTGTGAATGATGCACCGGTACCTAATGTTGCCATGCAGCGCACAGCCTTTAAGTACGGTAGTGTTGCCAATTGAAGTAAAGTTTCAGAATTGAGATCAAAATTTGATTTTAACTATGGTTTCGATACCCATCTTGGCCCAGGAACCTCTACCTTGCTTGTAGCTAGGGGTGTGCCTGTAGTGATTTTCAGGTTCAAATCAAATAGTTCATGATACAAGTTCGAATATCGAATATCTTTTTTTCACAAATAGTATAAAGAATAGGGCCTACATAGTTAAAAAAAAATGAAAAGCAAAAAAGTGGCAATGACAGCTAAGCTACATACGAATACCACCCCACATGTATAACAATCGACTTATGATTGATTTTGATTTCTACTTTTTGACTTTTGTTGCTGTTATTTATGTTTCCAAAAATTCCCTTACAAAGGATCCTTTAATATCGTCCTTGCCTTGTATGTGGAGAACCATTAACTACTAGATCTAGGGGGCTATTCCTGAAAATTGTCTCACGGTGACTGAGACTGACTATACTTACTTTAACAGCTTACCTTGTAGTAGTTGTGGCCTTCGGAGTCGATAGAAACACAAAAAAGATATAAACAAAACGTCGAGACAGTTACGGCCTGACGTGGCCTTGATCACCCGACGAAGGTGGAGGAATCTTAATTTGAATATTTGCATCTCTCTTGCATCGACAAAACATAGTATGAATTATATCTCACAAATCAATTGAGGAAAATGGTGTATATACATTTACTTGTAGGTCTACATGTGATCAATGTGACAAAAAAAGGAACTTCACTGAACATATTTTTATTGGTCAGTTTTGTAGATGCTTCCTATTTAAAGTAGCATAAAATAAGCGCATACAGTACGGTACGTTATTTTTAAATGAGCGTTCTACTTTTCTACTTACTTTTTAGTTTTTACACTAGTCGACTTACCAAGAAGCACACTCATAATTTACGAAAGAGATTGCACACACCTACATACAAGAATTACCATGGTTGTCCTTTTAGTAAACAATAACCAGTATCTACAATGCTGGAAAGGTCAGAGAAATAAGTAGTCCTACCTATTAGTACCTAATAGTTAAATTTCAGTGATATTTCTAGAATTTTGTAATCAAAAATAGACAAGGTATGCCAATTATAATAGTAATAAAAAAAACAATAGCCTACTAGATCTATTGCTAATAATATTTAATTAGTAATTTCAATTTTTTTGCTAGCAAGATTGTTTGCCAAACGCCCAAACCTAATCACAATTTTTAGTTTTGAAGACAATTCATGCACCCTGTCTTCAAGTTATTTTTGTCGTCTAGAAAAATATGTTTTTCAGTCTGGAACACCTGGAAAAGTCAGGAAATTTAGAAACCAAAACTATGTATACATTTGGAAAAACACTATCCTAGGCATATCATATTTCAAGTAGTTGCTGAGTTGTAAATTACAAATAATTATTCCTAACCAAAAATCAAACTAGTAAAAATTAATTTTAATTTAAAAAATATTAACTAGCACTGATAACATTTCTTCAATCATTTTCTAGACAACGAAGAGGAGGCGACCCATATAATATATCCTCCTTGTGATCCTCTGGATGAAGAGTATGCTCGTCCAACGATGCGGCGTGACCGTATGATGCTCCTCCATTGGTATTATTTCCCAGACAGTCATGACACCTGGGCTAACATCGAACTGCCTGTTGAACCGCCAGATTCACCAGCTCCTCATACCGGTCAATGGAGGGTAAGTTGTTCGCTGACCTGTGTTTCAGTCCCGATTAGTTGCAATAACATTCCGACGAGCGCTCAGTCGTGTGGTTCGACCATCCAATCCAAGGTTAGAATGACTTCGGTACTTTGTCGTTTATCAAATTGGAAACTTTTTTGGTTTCCTTAGTTCCCTGCACATGGTATCTTGTTTTGATTTTAAACCATCTACTCCAAAGATCATATTCCGTGTGACCATATCTTCTGCATGAAGTTGTTTGGCCTTGGCTAAGTGTATGAACTGATTTGAAAAGCCTGAAATCTTTAAGCTATATATTTGGCACACAAAAACGTCGTGCGAATTAACGTAGCCAGGTTCGAACTGCGCTGTATAACGGTAACGGTTTCTGCCGCCAGGTGGCCGCGCTGTGGGCGCTGGACACGGACCAGTACAACGAGTGGATGACCGAGGAGGACTACGAGGTGGACGAGGCCGGCCGCAAGAAGGTGCACAAGCTGCGCCTGTCGGTGGAGGACCTGATGAGCACGGCGGACCCCGACCGCACCAAGAAGAAGCCCAAGCGGAAGCGGTCGCCGTCCCCGCCGCCCCCCAAGGCCAGCAAGCGCAAGAGCGGCCGCAGTCCGGCCGTCGGCAACAACAAGAAGCACCGCGGGGAGGAGGAACCAGACGACCTCACCAAGGAGTTGGAGGAGCCGCCCGCGGAGCCCATCATCCAGGAAGTCAGCGTTCCCAAGCCGGGCTCGGGTGGGTTTCTCGTCCGTCCTTCCATTGTCCGGACAATGAATTATCCAAAAATGTGCAGTGCTGTTGTTGTGAGGCTTGGAGTGCAGATATTCTTTGTTTGACATAGTTTGAAGCTCCACCCCCTAGTGGTAGCCTAGTAGCATAACAAATATGAATGATATTATATATAGGCCTATATTATAATAATATGAAATTAATAAATATGTTATGATTGTTAAGTTGTCATGGGGGTAAGGGGTGGTCACAAAGCAATGGAGGGGAGCAGCTAGGGGAGCACCAAACTAAGAAAATCTCAAGTCTACTTTCTTAGCTCTGCATTCACCCACCTTTTGTTGATATGATACATATGTGTTAATAGGATAGTATTATAAGGCTTGGTGTATGTGATTGCGTGAGGGAGATAGGATGCCAACAGCTTACCCGAGGAGTAGAGTGATGGTAAACCGTGATGGAAGAACATAATGTTCACAACAGACAAAACTTTTTGTTTTTTTGCTATGTGCCTTTATGTTTTTCTATCGTGGCTTACCATCATTCTACTCCGTATGCTGCTGGCATCCTATCTCTCTCATGCAATAACTTTTTTTGATCTCTTATTTAATAACGTTGGATTTGTTACCATGGATTCAACCAACATTTTATTCAAAATGCATGGACGCCTTCTACCGGTTGTCATGTTTGTTTTGAGCAACTACCCGATCAACAGCTAGGTATGCCCCACCTAATCTCTGGACTAAAAGTTTTGGTGAAACCAGCCCTTATTGTTAGTTTAATAATTATCTCATGTAGGTATCTAAAACAACAGACAGAACATCCCGTGTAGTTCATTTCACATAATTTTCCCTTGTTTACAGGTTCTTCCTCCAAGAAAGATAATGAACTTCAGCCTATCAAGGGTGGAACTGTGGCTGATCTAGATGAGGAGGGGGAGAAGGGCGAAGACAGTCAGACAGGCAAGACCTCGGACACCAACACTCAAGTGAGTGCTTGTCAGCCTAGTCAAATACAAGAACTTGGTTGTGTGTGTTTTAGCCTTCTAGGTGGAATTGACATGGTCCATTAGGTGTCAGCACTTGTCATTATTTACTATTTAGATATATGAGAGTAGCCCGTACAGCACAAGCTCCAAGAAAATTCAACTTACTTTTATTTTTTGTTTAAAACCTTAAACGTTTTAAGTTTAAACCCTACCATTGTATTTAAACGACCCTTCCCTAGAACATGCTAATGATTTTTATTTTATCGATTCTAAATTCTAAGATTAATGATTTTTTTAATTATTTATATCACAGAATAAAATTATTGCTCCCTTATAGGAATGTCCACCAAAAGATGATGGCCAGGAAGATAATGTGACAGAGCAGACTCACCACATCATAGTACCGAGTTACTCGGCCTGGTTTGACTACAATTCGATACACACAGTCGAAAAGAGAGCCCTGCCCGAGTTCTTCAATGGGAAGAACAAGTCGAAGACCCCAGAGATCTATCTGGCCTACCGGAACTTCATGATCGACACTTACCGTCTTAATCCGACGGAATACATCACTAGCACCGCATGCCGCAGGAACTTGGCGGGAGATGTGTGCGCTATCATGCGTGTTCATGCATTCCTCGAACAGTGGGGACTTGTCAACTATCAGGTACATTTCACTTCATCACTTTTTAATTCGAGTCGTAATTTGAGATCTATTTGCAGCTTTATGAATGTGATGTCACACTACACTCTTGTCCCATTCAAGTTGAATCTATACATGGACAAAATTTGCCTTGAAATGATGTAGGGCATAAGTGAAACTGTAGCCATTCTGAGTACACCTAATTTAATTATAAAGTGAATCAAAATTTTGTTGCACATTTCGAAGTATGGCTACGGTAATCGGAATCGTTGAAGATAACAAAAACATTACGAAACTCTATGATTCTTAGCAAATTGTAAGAATTCCTGAAATTGGCAACCCACATATTTTGCTCTTATCATCATTGTCATTCACGAATTTCACGGGTCTCTACCAATAGGCATGGGTATTGGAACAGTTTTAACAAACCTACAATGTAATCACAGGTAACTGATTATTTGTAACTTTAATTTAGGTGGACTCTGATAGTCGGCCAACTCCAATGGGCCCACCGCCCACCTCACACTTCCACGTGTTGTCCGACACACCATCTGGTCTGCAGCCTGTCAACCCCCCCAAAACGGCTCAACCATCTGCTGCCAAAACTCTTCTCGACCTTGACAAACGGGACCCCAATAGGAAGCCCGACATCGATCCTGGAAACAATTTTGGGCTCAAACTAGACCAGTATGTATGGCATTGCTATCAATCTTAGGCATGGTACTTTAATTACTCAAAAGTCAAAATATTAATACTAATAATACTCTAATAAGTTGTAATAGGCCTATGTGTATTGCCAATCCAACAATAAATCTATTTATGAATTTGCCTGAATGTCAAACACCACACCTTCAAAGAACACATTAGACTGACAATCAGAAAATTGGGCATTTTTTAATTTTTATAGATCTAGAAAATGAGAGGTCTAACCTATATGATTGGCAGACCTATTGTCATGTTTAATGAAAATACTTAGGCCTATGTATACAATCGATTGAATACACATTTTTAACTGCCTTCTAGGTTTTGCGTAGGCCTACATGTATTAGGAGGGGATTTGATTAAACGTATTTATTATCACTGTCTTTAGGTATGCTCGCAAGCCAGCAGCGTTACGAAACAAGACTGCTGCCAGTTTAACTCGAGAATGGAACGAGCAAGAGACACTTCTTCTCCTCGAAGGATTGGAACTCTACAAAGATGATTGGAACAAAGTGTGTGAACATGTGGGGAGTCGAACTCAGGATGAATGCATTCTACATTTTTTGCGACTGCCCATTGAAGACCCCTACCTTGAAGATCACGAAGCAGGTTAGCTAGGGCTACTTCTATTATCTTTTCATGCCTAGCGTTTTTAGGGTTGCCCATTAGAGATGATTGCGTGAGCAATTTTCCACTCACGTCATGCAAACTCACATTTCCACTCTTGCACAAACCATTGTCTGTTTATAGGCCAATTCAACTAATGTACAATCGTGTTGTACTTGAAAAGCTGACATGCTTACTCACACTCACTGCTGAGCATTTAATTTTCAAAACCTCTTGGTGTTAACTGTAGTGCAGCTTGGGAGGTGAAATGGACCAGTTTCATGACATTTAGAAATTTGTATTAGGCCGGGGCCTATCTATGTCTTGAATAGAATTAAAAGTACAGTAATTACAATGAAATTATCATGTGAGAGGTAGAATGTTACGGAATCAGTATCCAGAATTAGTACAATATAGGCTATGCCACAGCCCACATGTGATTCATTAAATTTTTACATTATTTCTACCAATTCTCTTATTCTTATTTCACCTGATATTTGTTTGTACATATTTTAACCTGATATTTTACCATAATGCTGGTTAACATTGTTTCAGGGGGCGGAGCATTAGGACCGTTGGCTTATCAGCCTATTCCATTCAGCAAAGCAGGGAATCCAATTATGTCAACTGTAGCATTCTTAGCTTCTGTAGTTGACCCACGAGTTGCTGCATCAGCTGCAAAGGCAGCGATGGAAGAGTTTGCCAGCATTAAGGTAAGTCAACTAGTTAGTAGGGATCGGCAAAACTATTGATTCTATCGATTAAGGCTGTATCTCAACTTAGCCTGTGGAACCCCCAATTTCAAAACCTTTATTTAGTTACAAACAGGCATAATTTCAAAGGTCTAGATGACAAATTCACCCTAAGAGCAGAAACCTGTCCCCTTAAGGCTAAAAACCATCCTGTGCATCCTTCCCCTCCCTCCCCGGCGGTATTGTCTTTGGCTTGACGCCTTACTACGGAATGGTTTATTTATATGTGTATCATAAATCTCAATGGAGTTGAAATTACAATGGAGCATCGATTATACGTTTCGTACGTTTACATTTTTCGTATTTGTACTAGGGATGTCAATACCCGGAAATAGTGGTACCCGGATACCCTCGCGCCGTACCCGGACTACCCGGGTAGTAAATAATACTAAATACGCGTTTTATCGTCATGGGTGTCAAATGATTCGCAGAGTTGTAGAAAGAGCATTATATTGTTAAACGGTATCAGGTTGCATTATTTTCGATGCTAAACGATCGCGGAAGTATTCAACAAAACTTCAAAGCTTGCGTCTCCGCTACAGTAGGCACGTACAATGAATCCGGTGGTCGGCCGCGTCAAAGTGATGACGTCATAGTCCGAGCTCGAACACAAGAACATGATTGCGGTAAAGCTACGACGGGCGGGTGCGCTCCCTCGGACTCGCAACTGTTCCTCAGCATTCTTCCATAGGCCTACAGAAAATGATACTAAATGGGCTTTAAGGTCTAATTTTTTTGCAACGGCGGCTAATCGAGATGAAAGGGGGGGGGGGGGGTGTCAAGTTAAATGCCGGCAAACCGAAAAGAGCAGCTCGTACGCTCGCACAAAGCCAGTAGGGAAATATCGCAATGTTGAATTGATTTCGTTTTGAACAGAAGAAGGGAACGGGTAGTACCGGGTAACGGGTATTGAAAAGTTGGATGGAACCGTATCCGTGTGTACCGGGCGGGTAACGGGTACCCGTTGAGATCCCTAATTTATACTTCATTTGTATTTGGTCCTGGCCATTTCCCATAATAATCAATGTTAAAATAGTTTAATTATACGTCATTGACTCATTTGGTTATACCTTATTTTCGGTTATACGCGACAGAAATTGTTTCCCCCAGACATCTTAGTAGCGATTATACGCTAATTGGTTTTATTTGTCATCCGAAATCACTTCCTGGAAGCGCAAGCTTTATCTCATTCAGGATATGCAGCTGTGAATGGGCAAGAATGGAATGTTGTTATTGTCAAGCGGTCACCCCGCCTCTCTTCCCTCTGTCCATTCGCTACCCTTGCTCACGTCCGGCTCTTGGCAAGTAGCCCAAGCCCCGAGGCATCATATAGAGCCAGCCCTTCATCCCCACCCTCACATCCCTGACGTTTCCCAGGGCGTCTCTCTATGCAGATTGTTCCAGGTTTGTTGGTGTTTTTAAATTGATACCACGTGTTCATAATGGCTTGTTTGGTCGATTTGTTGTTTTATTATTATCCTCTGATTTTATTCTGAACATTTCACTATTGATCTGATCGTTTCATCAATTTGTTGATTTAAAATAATTAGCCGTGCCCCGACCTTGTTAATGTAATAGGCCTGCGGGCCGAGCGCGGGTGCTGTGGCATGCATCCCTCGTGGGCGCTAAGCCGACAGCTGCCGCCAGCCCGTGATAGCGGTCTCCCGATGACGCGCGGCGGTACAGTTGCGTCCAAAAAGACTTATGTAGCGGTCGCTGAAACTTGTTTCCGCATTGACATTTATAACCGAAAAACGATTAATCGAGGTAAATATTAGGGATGTCAACGATAATCGTATATCGATAAATATCGATAATATCGATTATCGATAATATCGCGATATGGCTGGTCATATCGCGATAATCGTACGATATGTAATTCTGTGCGATATGCCGATAATCGGCAATGACTTGATATTATATTTGAATTTGTGTGCCCGTCGAGCGCCCTCATAGCTTTAGCTTCACCTTTCAGTAAATAATATACTTCGGGCGGTCCGCCATCAAAGGGCTTACACAGCCGCGCAAGATCGCTTTACGACACTACCCTAACCTTCCCCTCCCCCGCCCCCCCCCCCCCCCCAACCCATCAACCCGCCGACCGTGCCAGCGCCCGCCCGTCTGACCGGGTGCATTATCCCTAGCACGTGCGTATTGTGTCGGCAATTCGCGCACACAGGTTCATTTTGGGTTCATTCACGTTACTAAGAGCTGGCCGGCTTTACGTTCTGTAACCCTGCTTGCTAGAAGATTGAGTGAATACATTGTGCTTGAAATTTGGTTTTGTGTGTTTTGACTTTCTTATTAAATTCGTACGTGTGTTCTTTAATTTTTAATAAATATGTCAAAGAGGGCGTTGCATACTCCGGACAAATATCGTGCAGCCGTGTGGAAAGAGTATGGTTTTCCTGTCGATGACAATGGAAAAATAAAGGACGAAAAAACAGTGTTTTGTAGGCATTGTGATGGGAGGATCGCATATTCTGGCAATACGACGAACTTGAGTGTTCATTTAAAGAAGTGTAACGCGTACCTAAATGTAAATAGCAGTCAGCAACAAAAGTTGACTTTGATGCAAACGCCTGTTGTTACAAAGTGGAAAGACAATCATCCGCAGGCAACGAGAATCTCGAAGGCTATTGTAGAGTCAGTGGCGAAATATTTATGGTCGATTTCAATAAGTGAACAATTAACCGACATTTTGAAAGAGGCTTGCCCTAGTTATAATGTGTTATCGCGTAACACAATAACGACGCGCATAGAGGAATTGGCCGAAACTAAAAAGGCCATACTTTGGGAGACTCTGGCAGGGGTAAAACACGTCTCAATCACCACAGATTTCTGGACTTCGATTGCTGTGCAAGCATTCATGGGGGTCACAATTCATTACGTAGATAGTAACTGGGAGCTGAAGATGGCAGGATTAGAAGTTCACCCTTCAAGTGACACCCACACTGCAGACAACATTGCGTCTATGTTGGGCGAGATGCAGGTGAGAAATAATTTATTATTTATTATAGGACTAAGTTATTAAATTATTATTATTAATTATTTATTTGATTATTGTTTAATTAATAATATATGTAGGTATTTATTTTGAGTTTTGATTTTATTATTAGGCCTATTGTAATTATGTATTTGTTATTTAATTCAATCATAGTTTTTAATTACAAATGATTGTTACCTGTATTATTAAAACTTCGGTCTAAGCCTGAATTAATTATAATTTACTGCCAGTGTAGATTTATGGACTATTGTTCTAACAAAAGGTTTGTACTAGATCTACTTCGCTTTTTTGATAAATAATGGTTATGAATTATGTTTTAGGATCGATGGGACATAAATGGAAAAGTCGTCAGTTACACAACTGATAACGCGAGGAACATGGTCAACGCAATCAAGGGCGAAATGAAACTAGAACACGTCCGTTGTGCCGCGCATACTATCCAACTCAGTGTCAATAAAGGGTTGAAAGTAGGACACGTTGCCGACCTGCTCGCAAAGAGTCGCCGGATTGTAGGCCACTTTAGACATTCTTCGACGAAAATGAGCCTACTACATGACGCACAAGTAGCTGAGGGACTTCCAAAAAAAAAACTTGTCCAAGATGTTATCACGCGATGGAATTCGTCTTGCGAAATGCTCCAAAGTCTAATTGATAATAGGGTGGCCATAAATAAAGTTTTAATGGCCAATCAAGCTACTGAACACCACATGGTAACTGCCGTGGAAAAGGCAAAAATGAAAGTAGTTGTGGATGTACTTCTGCCCTTTAAAATCGCCACTGAACGGTTGGGGGGAGAAAAGTACGTGACTGGGGCCATGGTGGGCACAGTTTATAAAAACCTCTTGAAAGGGCTGGACGCTGGGAGAGCAGATAGCCATTACGATAAATCTTTCAAGAGTGCCATCGCAGGTGACTTGGAAACTCGTTTTTCTGAGCTAAGCCCAATCCTAAACTTGGTCGCAGCGCTACACCCTCGCTACAAGGCCCTAAGGTATTTAGAGGCAGACGAACAATCGCGCGTCTGGGCGACCCTGCGAAGGGAAGCCGCTGGTCTTGAAAACCCCCAGCCTGCTCGGGTGAATGACCCCACTGACTCGGACTACGAAGACGTAGATGTGTCATCCAAAAGATCGCGGTTCGGCGGTATAGAGGACGAAAGTGACTCTGAGGAGGACGAACCAGCGGGAGACGCACTTGACAGAGAAATCGTGTCCTACAGAGAGCACTCGAAACCACCGGAGGGTACTGACCCCTTCCAGTGGTGGAAGTTAAACCAAAAACTGTATCCCCACCTGGCCCAACTGGCAAAGAAATACTTGTGTGTAGTAGGCACAAGTGTGCCATGCGAACGCATGTTCAGCAAGGCTGGCAGGATTGCTACAAAGAGCAGGAGCAGACTCACCGGGCAACACATCAGTGATTTAATGTTCTTGAACAGCTGTTTAAACCAGTGTCAAGACAAACCAAGCGAGTGAAGTGAAGGAAAGTGCGTTACATGCGGTATCATTTGTAAATATTATTTGAATTTAAATCGTAAGAAAGTGCTAATTTTGCCAATTAATGTTGGATTATTAACTTCATATATTACTTATTAATTCGCATTTCTTAGTTATTATTACAGCCTGTATAAATACTTATATCTTTAAATTAGAATATAAAGTGTGGTTCATTACTTTTCCATAATCACAGTGAAGTGCATTGAATAAATAATTCTATAATAATATTGACAACATTTGAGAACGATATTATGAACCTTGGATAGACGTCTCACATTTCAAATAGCCTAGGTAAGACTTTGTTGGTATCATGTTTCATGGCTTCTTTGTTCTTCCACAATTAGTAATTGCCGCACAGTGTGTTTGACAGGCACGTCTGTGCCGCCGTCGGTTCTCAGTTGCCGAGCGATGTGTTTTGACAGGCCCTGCTGTAGAAGCTTCGTTGGCCGCGACGCGTGATCGCGGTGAGGCCGGTCGGCCGCTAGACCGGCCGGCTCGGACGAATTGAACCCCCCCCCCCCCCCCCTCCCCTTCCACTCATCAGCCAGCGCCAACAACGCTCGGAGCGCACAAGCCACTCTTGCGCTTCATTACGCTCGAAAATAAGTCGATGACGATAAGACAAACTTTAAAAAAGTAATGAATACTCAATGTACCCATACCTATTGACTATATAGGCCCATAATAGGCCTATTATCGTGACGATATTCCCGATATTAATTTAAATAGGCAATATCGACGCGATATTTTTTGATGGCGATATTATCGCGATATATCGCGATTTTTTTAATTTTTTTTTGCGATTATCGATATGGAATTTCATATCGTTTGACATCCCTAGTAAATATTGATCTGGGACTGTAAAAATAAAGCAATCGATGCTGAAAAACGGTACGGCGAGCAACGATATTTGGAAATAAAGAACAACGATATTTGGAATAAAACGATTTAGATGTCACTTTCGGCCGGGACTATTCGAAATAAAAACGACGATTTTCACGACGTCATCATCATCATTATCCATCGCCGTTTCCTGCTTCTGGCAGGGTCAGCTCGGGTTTTACAACCAAATTTTTCCACCTCTTCCTATCTTTCCACACTCGTACTTCCTCTACTTGCTCCCAGTTTTCTCCTCTTGTCTGTAGGTCTTCAGCAATCTTTTCCTTCCATCTCTTCCCCATCTTCTTCTTCCTTTGATTTTTTTTTCATATATGCTCCTAAGCATCGTCTCTTCCGTCATCCGTTTCATGTGTCAAAACTAGTGATGTCAACGATTACGATTAAATCGATTCGATTAATCGATTATCAATCGAAAACGATTAATCGATTATTTAAAAAAAAAATCGATTTTAAATTTTCGCGCTTTTTTAAATTTAGTTCTCAAGATCTGCCGCCTATTCGAGCGCGAGCGCTAGCGCTAGCATCGCTATTGCTCAGTTTCATTTACAGTAGGCCTAGGCCTAGGCCTAAGAACAGCAACAGCATAACCAAAGATTAGACAGTATAACTTTGCGTCATAATTTGAGCCGAATTTCCAGTCATATTTTGAATAGCTGTGTCTAGTCGCCTACCCTAGACCCAGCATTCGACGCCTACGATCTATAAAAATACGAGTTGTTATGTTTGTTCACAAATAACAAGAGAAGTAAGGTTAGAAAAGTCGCTACGATTTTTAGTTCACATCACGTAAATTTTAATTACGCTGCACATGAAAATAATAATATTACGACGCATATTCAGCATACTTAATTACTTATTGGTTCAAAAAAAATGGGAAGTGAATAACTATAGCCCTTCAGGCCTAACTAGGACAGAAATTACCGTCGAAATCTTGGACAGAACATAACAAAAATACTCCGTGACGTAAAATATATCGATAGTCGAAAAGAAGTCGAATTGCGAACTCGTGGCTTGCGCGGGCAATTCAAACTAACCGAAACCAGACCGAAGTTTGGAAGAAACTTGCTACTATACCGACATTTAACAAAACGATTAAAATCGATTAATAATCGATTATGGAGGTGAAAGTGAATTCGATTATCGATTATAATAATTTAATCGTTTGACATCCCTAGTCAAAACCATCTCAGCCTTGTTTTTCCCATTCTGTCCCGTAGCGTCTCCACACCAAGCATTTCTCTAATGTTTGTATTTCTAATTCTGTCTCTTCTTGTCTTTCCCACCGTGCAACGTACGACGTATAACATGTAGAATAAATATTTAAGTCTAAGCACCATTTCACCCCCCCCCCCCCCCCCCCCCCCGCCCGCTGCACGTACGTGCGTGCGCTAGAACACACTGTGAAGGGAATTTTTGTACTGCAGAAAGAGGATACTGCCGAGAGCTGCCATCTCCACTCATTACAAAGGAAAGCAAATGTAATTGTAGTTATACATTTTTTGTACTTATACGTTTTTTCGGTTTGGCCCTTGGAAAACGTATAATCGAGGCTCCACTGTATATGAAAATGTATTTGGCCTAAAACAATGTCGTCGTCTAATGACTTAAAACGAGTTAAAAATTCTTCATTATTATCAATCACTAACGATAATTGTTGGTCAGTTAAGTCGGTGTCCATATTTTTGTCATCTGTCCTACCAGTAGTTGTCAATATGTATTTTAACACAGCCTTGACACTGTTTTATGGTCTGCAATTGTCTTAACTTGAGTACTCATTCCAGGACGAAGTGCCTGCTGCTCTGATGGATGCCCATGTGAAGAACGTTGAGGCATCGTCTGCCGATGGAAAGTTCGATCCGGCTGCCGGACTAGCCCAGAGCGGCATTGCTGGTACTGGGGTGGAGAAGGAGGGAGAGAAGGAGGGGGAAGAGAAGACGGAGAAGGAAGGAGAGAAGGATGCTGACAAGGCTGAACCAATGGAGGTGGACAAGAAAGACGAGGAGAAAGAGAAGGATAAAGATAAGGAGAAGGATAAGGATAAGGAGAAAGAAAAGGAGAAGGAAAATGAGAAGGAAACGGAAAAAGAGAAAGAAAAGGAGAAGGAGCCTGAGAAGGAGGTAAGCACGGAAGATAAGGTGGAGATAAAGGTGGAGCCGGTAGAAGTGAAGGAGGAGAAGAAGGACGAGCCCATTGAGGAGGGAGGGGAGCCGGTGGCAAAGGAGACGGAGCAGGAGCGCGTGGTGAAGGACGCACAGCTGCAGTCTGCGGCGGCCGCAGCGCTGGCCGCAGCCGCCGTCAAGGCCAAACATCTGGCCGCCGTGGAGGAGCGCAAGATCAAGTCTCTGGTGGCGCTCCTGGTGGAGACGCAGATGAAGAAGCTGGAGATCAAGCTGCGCCACTTTGAGGAGCTGGAGACGACCATGGAGCGCGAGCGGGAGGGGCTGGAGTACCAACGCCAGCAGCTCATCACGGAGAGGCAACAGTTCCACCTGGAGCAGCTGAAGGCGGCAGAGTTCCGAGCACGACAGCAGGCCCACCAGCGTCTGGCCGCCGAGCAGGGGGCGGGTTGGGCACAGCCGTCCCCCGCGCCACCCCCGGCCACCGCCGAGAGAGCCGTCACGCCCGGTGCCACCCCCACGCCGCCCTCGCCGCAGGCCGTCCCCACCAACACCGCCCCCTCATCCCCCGGACCACCCCTTGTGGCGGCACCTTCCCCACAACAGCCGGCATAACGTCCCTGTCAGGCTGCCACCCCCACGCCGCCCTCGCCGCAGGCCGTCCCCACCAACACCGCCCCCTCATCCCCCGGACCACCCCTCGTGGCGGCACCTTCCCCACAACAGCCGGCATAACGTCCCTGTCAGTCTTAGGGCTCTAGACATTGTCAGCATAACATGTCCATCTTAGAGCTGAAACATTGTTAGCATGTGTGTGGGCTACAGTACAACTTGACTGCCAGCATAACATGTCCATCCTAGAGCTGAAACATTGTTAGCATGTGTGTGGGCTACAGTACAACTTGACTGCCAGCATAACATGTCCATCCTAGAGCTGAAACATTGTTAGCATGTGTGTGGGCTACAGTACAACTTGACTGCCAGCATAACATGTCCATCCTAGAGCTGAAACATTGTTAGCATGTGTGTGGGCTACAGTACAACTTGACTGCCAGCATAACATGTCCATCCTAGAGCTGAAACATTGTTAGCATGTGTGTGGGCTACAGTACAACTTGACTGCCAGCATAACATGTCCATCCTAGAGCTGAAACATTGTTAGCATGTGTGTGGGCTACAGTACAACTTGACTGCCAGCATAACATGTCCATCCTAGAGCTGAAACATTGTTAGCATGTGTGTGGGCTACAGTACAACTTGACTGCCAGCATAACATGTCCATCCTAGAGCTGAAACATTGTTAGCATGTGTGTGGGCTACAGTACAACTTGACTGCCAGCATAACATGTCCATCCTAGAGCTGAAACATTGTTAGCATGTGTGTGAGCTACAGTACAACTTGACTGCCAGCATAACATGTCCATCCTAGAGCTGAAACATTGTTAGCATGTGTGTGGGCTACAGTACAACTTGACTGCCAGCATAACATGTCCATCCTAGAGCTGAAACATTGTTAGCATGTGTGTGGGCTACAGTACAACTTGACTGCCAGCATAACATGTCCATCCTAGAGCTGAAACATTGTTAGCATGTGTGTGGGCTACAGTACAACTTGACTGCCAGCATAACATGTCCATCCTAGAGCTGAAACATTGTTAGCATGTGTGTGAGCTACAGTACAACTTGACTGCCAGCATAACATGTCCATCCTAGAGCTGAAACATTGTTAGCATGTGTGTGAGCTACAGTACAACTTGACTGCCAGCATAACATGTCCATCCTAGAGCTGAAACATTGTTAGCATGTGTGTGGGCTACAGTACAACTTGATGTTCTCAGATACGGTAAGACTTCGATTATCCGAGCTAATTGGGACCAAAAAGCCCTTGGATGATCCAGATTTTTCTCCGTACCTACATTGTGCCAGTATCACAAGCAAGGTAGTACATTTTATAGTATAGAATGCAATTAAAATGTGTTAGCATGTGCTCGCTTAGGAACATGAAATGTAATACTGTTGTATAGTATGGAGGAAATAATTATTTAACAACTTCGTTAGGTATGTAGGCTATCTTGTATGGCCGTATCCGTTTTAAGTCTTATATTTTTTGTTCCTAATGTAACAACATGTGATTGTAGGATATGCTAGAAGTAAAACGTACACATTCTTTATGTGTTCGGAAATAAAAAAGTGTCTGGATCCAGGTCAGATAACCAGAACTCGGATAATCAAGGTCTTCCGATAAGTAGTATAGGGTAACCCAAAACCTACTTAGGTCTACCTATTCTTTGTCTATGTTTTACTGTCTGCATAGTTATGCTTCTTTCTCTTTGGTATGTAAAGCAGTTGAGTTATTCTAGAAGCATAGGCCTACCCAACATAATTGTGCTACTATATTTGAGTCAGAAGGGTGATTGAAAAGCTGGATGTATTACCAGTTATGTTAGTGGAATTGCTACTATGTAGTTATATTGCATACTGGTATGTACTGTTAATCAAAATCTCGTACTACATACATTTTTTCAGTGTAGGTTTTGAATTTCGATAGGTCTATTTCTTCACCCAGACAATGTTGTACGGTATTATGTATTCTCTTTTTATTTTAGTTTTCTTTTTTGCGAGCCTTTTATACATGCATCTCTCTGAAACATGGTTTACTACGTATGTGAATACATGGTACATGTGTACAAACTTATTGTTGCAAGTTCTTATGAGTTTTGTTTTTTAAATATAAAAGTAGGGTTGAATCTCGGTGGTACATTTTTTACGTAGCAGTTCAGAGTATTCGAAAGTGATCTCTCAAATAAACAAATATGAACACTTTTAGTGTTGAAATTCTTTCTGTTGTCCATAACTTTGAATAGGATGTAAAATCATGACGGTAAAGCTGCTAAATTCATTTCTTATTGAATTTCATGGATGTGGCCAATATGACTCTGTTGTGTATTCGATTTTCACCACACAGTTCAAGCGCTGTCCGCGAGAAGTGCTGTGTAACATCAAACCCAACAGACCGGCCAAGCATTGCGAGAGGACAGAAACACTTTACAAATGCCCCCATAAGAAAGATGATTGTGAAACTTGATAGGCTTAATTCAATTATGTTTTTTTTATATTTATAAGAAATATTGAAAGGTAGATGGGATTTGTATCACCATAGGCCTACTGTAGTACATTTCGAAACTGGTACGTAACCAATAACCATAGCTACTTGATTACGCCAGCTAGCCAGCAGTTGAATCAAATTTATAATAAAATATCTGCAGCTAATAGTAACCTAGAACTACCTTTTTTATATTTATGTACTTTATATTTTTTTCTCCAACAAGGTAAGAAAAGCCTTAAGGCCCAGATCAATGTCATTTAAATTTTATCACATTTTCACAAACATGGTAGTTATGGTTTTACAATGCGTAACTGTGCAGTAATTTTACTTGAAAGTTACTATGGCTACCACTAGGTGTGTCACAGTACTGAATGTGATGAAGTCTGTATACATAACACATGAAATCCGACAATTTTTATAATGCGCAAATTAGGTTGTCTATTTGAGGACTGTGGTCTGAAACCAACCAACATAGTGTACTGTAACAAATTTTTTTGATTGAAGCAAATGAATACTATGTATTTAAAATACCCGTATGTACTACGAGGCGAATGGATACCAGAATTTGCCAATACTTATACTAATACTGATCATATTTTTAATGAACTGATGCAGATGCCGATTCATATTTTTTTACATAGTATTAACTTGGGCCTATTCAACTATGATGACAACATGGTACCGGTACCATGATTTTTTAAGTTATAAAAGAGACAATATTAATAATTATAATTATTTTTATTTATTATTATTATTATTATTATTATTATTATTATGTATTAGTAATTAAAATCTATCCACTATGCTTACGTACTATATACAACTTTATTAAGTGTGTAGGCCTATATTAGTATTGGTGTTTGTATTGCTGATAGTACTGGTATCAAGCTGACTTGCAATAGTGGTAGTGCATCTCTGTGTTTCATGGTCTGTTCTGTATTGGCAGAGAAAATGAATGCTACCTGTATTAAATAAATAACGGTCCATTTATGAACCATTGGAGCTTATTGAAAGCCTTATGTTGTGAGAAAGATACTTTGCAAACTTTAAAGCTGTCCATCCTCAAGCTGACGATAGACGATCGAGAAAATCACGCGAGTTGGCTCGCGAGAGTTTACTACCATCGCTGATACACGTTCAACAGAAATCGTTTGACAGCAGTGGCACCTATTGGTGTGATATTGTAAACTCACTAGTTACAATAGTTGCCGTCGTAGTACTCATATGCGTTGTTTTCTACTTCATCAAAGCACATTGAAAAAGATTCCTTTTCTTCTGTTTTACTTTTATTTTCTTGACTTCTTCCTTCGAGTTATTATAATCATAATATGTTGGCCGTAGCAATCGCAACCTTTCTTGTCATTACGAGAGCAGTACATCAAGCAAATTATTCTTGAAGTGAGTATTATTCATAGGTTATGGGTACAATGTTTACATTCTTCGTGGGCTTTGACAACCTTAAATAGTACTGAAAGTGTAGTCCGTAGACTTGTCTCGCATCAATGTACACGTGATACTACGGCAATCTCTGATTGGGACTCGCTAACTTTTCTCGCTAACTAGTTGGAATTGTTGGACATTTTTTCAACTTGTGCGAGTTGGCTCAACCATCAGGAAGCTGGCAAGTTGTATGTTATCAAGTGTGGGCCTACTCATAGCGAGATTTTCTCGATCGTCTATCGTCAGCATAAGACTACAGAAACCCAATACAGTGTAGTAAAGTATTCAGGTTCAAATAATCTCGACAAAGATGCCTAGGGCCTATGTGAATGCAGAAAAGTGTGTGCTACACAAAGTATACAAAGTCTGGCTTCAAGTTTGTAATGGCTTTCGATTTTTAATGGCAAGTAAACAACCTGTTTTTTAAATGAAATGTAATGTATTTTCAATCATAAAAAACAATGGCATATGATAAATTTTCCCAAAAAGCAAAAACCTAAAATTAACTCTACAAAAACTACTCTAACTCGGGATGGATTCGTTCTAAATCACATGTGTAATAAACAAATCATCGATTTAAATCAAATTTTCAAAATGCTTAAAACTGAGCTATCACCTGTGCTCATACTGTTATATCATTTGGTTTGGGATAACAACTTAGGTCAACAAGAGTTCCAATATGTGTTATTTTGCTCAATTGTGACATGAAAACAAAGAATCAGACCTTAGTTGGGAGAATTTTTTTTTTTTATATCTGCTCCCTGTGTCCAACAATGAAGTTGGGTAGGGGATAGGAAATAAATCCCATCATATTCTGGCCCCTAGGTACATCGAAGCCGGCTGGCCATGCCTGACGCTTCCCTCATGTTAACCTCCTCCGGCTCCTCCTCTTCACTCTCTTCTTCCTCTGGTCTTTCTACAAATTCTGTCCATATTTTTCTATCTTCCCACCATCGTTCCTGATTGACCTCTTCCCAAGTTGCATTTCTTCTATTTTTTTTTTAATTAAAAAATCTGTTTTTAATCAAAATAATCATTGATCCTACTGAAAACAAAATCATAACTCTCACTACTAACAGTATTATCTATTATATTCAGTTGTAGGAGTAACTGGGTTGGAAATAGGAATTTTGCTACACCATACATATAGTTCACTAGTACACCATACGTATAGTTAGTATGATCCATGACTTGTGTTGTGTAGCAAAACCAGTAGCCCACAGCCACACACACACAAAGAATGTGTCATATTTGTAAGTGGCAAGTGAAAAGTTCACTCAACAGTCAACATATTGATTTGGCATCTCAACTATGAATTTCCGTCATAGACGAGTGGTTTGGTGACCAACCAGTGAGCACTAATTCCAAGTACCGATCGCTGATTGGCCATGAACCACTCATCTACGACGAAAGCATCTCGAAGGTTGTTTCGGGAAGACTTTATATGCATAATATGTATACTATGTATTAAAGTTGTTCACATTTCAGGAACGTATTAGAGAGTAAGAGGCAGCAGAGCTGTGCTGGTGATGTAAGCAAACACCTTTTATATGAAATGTCTATTTACTCTTCATGTTTTAATTTTTGTGCTGTTAGTATTCAGTAGCCCAGGCATATTTTTAACTGATGTGGATGCAGCGGTAAAAACAAAAAGTGAATTGTATTATAATATCTGCCAATATAATCATGAGAGGTTTTTGAAATAAATGTATTTATAATTCATATCAACAGTAACAATAAAAAATATAAAAATCCATGCCAATCTCTTTCGATGCAAACTGTCTTCAAATAAAAACATTTCATTTCTCCCCAACTACTTTGTGGCTTTCCCTGCAATAATTATTGCAAGTTCAGATGTTGTGTTTGCAATTTGATTCATCTATGGTGTTTCACTAGTTTTCTTTGTTGTAGATTAGGGTGAACTGTTGCATACAGGTGCATAAGTAAAAAAGGGGGTTTGATGATAAAGGATACAGCTTAAGTCATGTTGCTCTCTGTGCTAGTTATTTGGTAAAGCTTTCAAACCAAAAGTAACCTAGACATTATTGCACTGATACAAACCCAGGTCCCTTGTTTGTGGGCAGATACTCTACAACGTAGCTATGGATGCTTTCCTGTCTGTCTTGTTCGTAGGTTGAAAATTTGAGTCACATTTTTATTTTGGCTGTAATGGAAGGAAAATGAAATGTTTCATATAAATATTTAACTATCAATCTACTACCAGAGTAACTGAATTCATCATATACTCGTGGCATCGGGTGTTATTAATTCATAATCACATATTATGTCATTGAATTGATAGCCAGTATAAGATATTTAATTTAAACCATTTGCTGGTTTTTAAATTGTATACATACTATTCTTCGTTAGTTATAATAGTTATGTGATGTACATTCCTGAACTTATCCTTCCAAATGGGAGCATGTTCTTGTTGATATGTTTTTTTTTTACGAAAGTATTTCTGTAACAAAAACTTTGATATAATGTGTAACAGTATGGTTTATTATTAATCTCATGTGTGTTTTGTAGTAAACTATATTGTAAAGTGCAAGTGCTATGTAGTTATATAATTAAAGTATGCATAAAGTACCTATTTAGTATCAAATATATATTTTTCTTTGGTAATACCATGAATTAGGTGTAAAATAACTAACTTGTGTGCATATAATGCATTGCAGTCTCTTGTATTGACCATGGTAAAACTGATGCATAAAAAGTTAAAAACCAAGATGTTTCCATGAATACCAGTTATTTCCACCAAGCCTGACCGATGCCCAGATGTAGCCGCTGTCATAATACACAAATCCAGGTTGTGCAATTGTCTTGTTATTTTCTAGTCACAATATAATGCATTTTTAAAGTAATTAACGTTGAGACATAAAGTGCTCTTTTTGTGATGGCATATCATGTACAACATCAACATGACATTATAACAGGCAGCCAGGGTATTCTTTTCCGCCGAATTCAACAGATAACGTACTTACAGGTTCATTACAATAAGTGATTGGTCTCCCGCAATTAGTAGTCTCATTAGGCAAGGCATGCCCACTGAGTTTGGGGTTTCAGAATACAAATATATTGTTGAAATTGTCACTGTACTGGACCTTCTTCAAGTAGGTGTTAGCAAAGATCTTTGGTGTTAGGGACTAAAGAAGCGAAAATTAAGGTGGCATTATTGTTAACCTTAGTTGGAAGAATACAACAAAATAATGTAACAGAAATAAATAAAATTTAAATACATCTCCCTTCGTAAGACCATGATTGGTCACTCGGTGTGACTGACGCAACTTGCTTTCATGTGTTTGTTGTATTCTTCCACTGTTTCCTTCCCCTTTGGCATGAGAATAGGTAGCTTGGGACAACTTTACAACGGCACGGCAGGATTTTTTCCAAGTGTGGGCAAACATAGATTTTCTAGTCCCAGGTACTGGAGGCGATTTTCATTTCGAGAAATTTGAATTGCACCTGCCCCAGAAGGCAGGAAACTCACAAACCGCGAATGTGCCCTCTCACATGCACACCCGCATGGCGCGTCTCTATTAGCCTCGTTGCGCGAGTGTGTGAGGGTTTCCGAATGATCGATGTCTGCGGCCTCAAGTCACGTCGCTCCGGCGTCGGGGCGCCAGTGTGGCACGCGACGCCACGGAGAGCGAACCACAGGCGTCGCGACGCTTCTCACAGTCATACTACACGCGTCAGGTGAGTTATCCTGCATTACGTGTACTGTACGTGTGATACCTCATTATTAGTCATTACACTGTATGTCGAGTCGGTACAAGGGAATACATTTACACCGGCACCGGTTGCTATACGCACGCAGTTATATCATTTACATCCTCTAAATCGGGGAGTTATTAAAATTTACTTTCAAATTTACTCTGAACTTTGTATTATCAAGTAAAAAGGAATATTTTCGCCTCGTTTGGTCGTGCTGGTTTATTCCTGCTTCCAATGCACAGGGTACACTTTTTGATTCCCGTTTTAGGCTGTTTTCGTGACTTAAATCTATGGATAAAATACTCTAGCATACAATAATACGTAAACGGTGATTTTGACTCGTCAGTCATAGCAACAACACGAATTGTATAATGAGAATGCTCTCAATGAAATCAATTCCTGTAAAACTGAGTGGGTATATTATACCGTCATAGATTGATTTATCTTAATACCACACACACACACACACATGTCAGTGGAACATGGAGTAGGGCGATGAAAATGATTTACCCTTTACCTACGGTGTATGTGCAGTTAATTATGTTGTGGGTGGAGAATATTATGTAATAACAGATTAGAATAGAAAATACAATTATTATTAAATATAGCTGCGAGAGACGCTCCACATACTCGTCTCTCGTGAGTCCACGTCCACAAGTAGGTCCCCTAGACGTATACCAGGGCGACCACCCTTGCTGTCACCCTGTAATTGGTAGGGGCCGACAACTAACTTGATAGCCTACCTTCTGCGATCAATTACCTACGTTTGCTTTTGAACGATAGCTTCCACATGTCAGCCACGCCAACACTCTAATTAATTTCAACGTGCTATTCATCACCACCCTCAGGAGCGCCAGCGGTGGTATCTAGTAGCTTTAATCAATGGTAGTGGCACAGGTAATAAATTAGACTACGTGGGTAGTGAATTTGTTATCTGTGGTAGTAGTTTTGCAATTTGTTTTTCAAGTTGTTTTGGAAAATGAAAATGGTACCTCGCGCAGTTGATAATTTGGCTTTCAATGCGGAAATGTTCTGTTTGTATCGGACGATTTAGCGAACGAATACGAACATTTTTTAATCTCTTCGTAATATTCAATATTTCACCTACTTTAAATTCTAATAGAAAGCTAGTATCATTTTCATATTAAGACCATACAACATATTAAAATGTCTTAAGGCAATATTCATAGTTAAATTAAATTAATAAGTAAATAAATAAAATACATTCTCATTTAGAGTCTACCCACTAAGTAACAAGACATTTTCAGTGGGGTACTAAACCAACCCTGCAGGTATGCGAACACCAGAGACGAGTGAACGATAACCAATCAAAAATCGATATTTCAAATATGAAATATATGAGTCAGTGAATGGGCAGTGCAAACACCCGAGGACAAATGTCAGAATCAACAAGGCCAATTCAGAATAACTTCCAATTTATTGAGTGCTTCGTTGCTAGGACGGCTCCAAAGTCACCGTTAACACATCCTTTAACCAAGACCTCGCATCATAAGAACAAACAATTAACTGCCAAGTAAATTTAATAAAAACAACCCTTTCTACGTGATTTTGAAGAAAAAACGTAAACAAATTACCAGCGGGGCTAAAATGGGGGGCAGCGCACCCCAACCCCCCGGCGTTTCCTGATTATTTGATCAGTTCTACATTTTTCTTAAAATGTGCGTTTTTTTGGTCGGGTTCCAGTTGGTTGTGTACGTTCCGGTTCATTCCACTTTCCAATCTCATTATACTCATCGTCTCGATTAGCTTCATCGCACAAACATTATACGTAAATCCTGAACAGAATTATCTTCAAATTAGCAGCACACGATTTAATTAAAGTGGTTAATTACACGGTAAAAAGTGATATCTATAGTCGATACGTCCGCTTTTACTTAAATGATGTAGCTGCATGATTCTAATACGGATTCCTCGACGGATTCTTACAAACATTCACATTTTGTTAACATATTATTTCACTTTCTACGAGATTTTTCTATAACTAATTTTTGAATCACAACTCAAGGTCATGCAAACATTAGCCATGCACCGTTTACTACAAAACAATGTCTTGGACCGTTTGGAAGTTCTTGTGTGCATGAATGTGTAATGCGCGGGCAAACAAGTTGGTTTCTACATGGTCGCGATTAGCCAATAATTCAAACACGTGACTGAGGGTATTTTCGGCCTCGCTACATTTTGCGTGTTGACAGCTTTTTGTGCGCGAAGTAGAGGTCAAAGTTCCTGCAAGTAGCATCAAGATTAAGGTAGGTAAGGTCGTATACAAAGGGTTCGCGTGCTACAAGATAAGAATCTACCTCCCCCATTATTTCAGCTGAACTTTTGAAACCATCTTTCCTTGCTTTTAGGTGCTCGTGACGTGTGATGCAGTCATAAAGTGCGTGTAACGTGCGTCGTGCGTCATGCGTCACGAGTGAAGACAGGCAGGTCGATGGGGCTGCCGCATAATGAACTGCATTTTAATAAATAATTGAGGAATCGTGGACAGGGCTTATACAACGTAGGCTACAGGTCGTTATCTCACTAGCAGCTCAGTATGAAGCCACGGCTCTCGAGCCAAGTCATTGTAATATTCACTTGCGTTTTGCTGATTTACTGACCTGCAACACCTCTAAATTTTCTGTTTTAAGGCTGTATCTCGACCTACCCTGCGAAACCCCTGATTTGTGTCGGTAAAAATTGCTAATGTGCTTTAAAATTGCCAAAAAGTAAACAAAAATACTTCGTTTGCTAGAGAATTCAATGCTCTTTGCTTTCTTATTTATGTTACTTTCTTCCAATACATATGTCCGTTTTTCAATTTATCAAATTAAATTGTGAAAGGTGGTTGCAACAACACATTACAAAAGTTAAATACGCGGTAATTTGAAGAAAAAAAACGGAAATATTATTGGAACATAGAAACATTCATAAGAAGAAAGAGTACTAAATTCTCTAGGGGATGACATGGGAATATTCTGGTTTACTGTTGGACAAATTGAAAGAATTTAAATTTATTTTAACCGCCAGAAATCGGGGGTTCCACAGGGTATGTCGAGGTATCCAAGCATTACTCTCAAATTTGGACACAATTTGTCTTTCCATTATATCTCTTGTCTGTTTGGGAGATAATTGTACTTGAATTGCAGCTATTAATTTTTACTTATTTTAGGTTTCCCGGTACAAATCAACGACGAAGCGGTATCACCGAAGTATAAATCAATATTGTATGTTGTTAATTCTGTATTCAAACAGTTACGTTTGGTACGTGTGATATAAATAACAGTCAACAGTTTGATGTTGAATGCGAGTATAATAACGTGCCACTATAAAGACACGCGCAATAACGATAGTCATAACCTGTTGATCAAATGATTACATTTCAAAAGAGTGTCAACAATAATAAAGAGGATCGTACACAGAATGTTAATCTTTGAATGCACGTGAAATGTTAATTGTCATCTATTGCCCGGGTCCACAAAATTGTCGCCAAAAGTCGCTCAACACACTACGGTCAGGAGTGTCAAGATGCAATCATAATAATAATATGAGGAAATGCGGATACCTGGAGGACAGATTCAGGATCCCAGCACCTGCTATTTTGCCCGAACCTAGAGGAGGCGTGTACAATAAAGGATCTAGTTTTAGCAAATGATAAATCCACAAATGATCGGATTTCTGGAAGGTAGTTGTCTAGAATGGTGTTCCGGACACGGAAACAGACACACGAGATTTTCTACGAACAAACATCACGTCCGCTAGAATACGCCACGCATTTTGTATTTTATGTTTGTTTTGTTGAAACCATGGTAACCAATCCGAGATTATCATATTATGATCTGAAATAAACGAGGTTGATATGGATTCGGACCTTCCAAACGCACCGATAATCAAAAACTTGACGTTAGGGTAATAATTTCACGAGAGAAACTCTCAGCAGCAGCAAGCAGAAGGCATGTTGAGGTAGCTGATAGCTTTGGCAGGTTATTTCCTCCGCAAGAATTCTTGACCTTATCATTGAATTGAACAGTTTGCGTGCGGACTAGACGTGCCAACCATGAAACTGGGTGCGCATGCTCATTATGCTGGATATATATGTGATTGAGTGTTACAAATCACGCAAGTCTACGAAGTCGCGTGTTTTTTTCGCATTAAACCCTATATAATAATATGTTAATGAAAACACATTCTTGAGTCACGTAGGTGTTTTCGACGGCTATGAGGTTTTATTGCACTCTTTTAAAATTATTGAAAGTCATCGATCTCATACGGTTAAGATTTAAGAAATGGGTTGAAAAAGGCACTACAGACTGTGGAGCCGTCCTAGCAACGAAGCACTCAATAAATTCAAAGTTGTTCTGAATCGGCCTATTGATTCTGACATTTGTGCGCTGGTGTTCGCACTGTCTAATCACTGATTCATATATGTTTCGTATTTGAAATATCGATCTTTGATTGGTTATCGCTCACTCGCCGATGGTGTTCGGAGCTTACAGGGTTGGTTTAGTCGCTTTAAATTATAGTCCCCCACTGCAAATCAGTTTAGTTACTGAGTGGGTAGACTCTAAATGTGAATTCATTTTATTTATTTATTTATTTAATAAGGTGTGGTGCGTTGTGGCAGTAACCATAGCTAAAACCTCAAATCTAAAACACTTCATGTGATGGTACGTAGCTGCCAGCTGCCCTTATTGCCTAGTGGGGAAGCCAAGCCTGATTATAGAGTTCACATCAGTTATAATGGGGAAGGGGGGGGGGGGGGGGGGAGAGGGAGGATTCAGGATGTACAAGAGTTATGAAAAAATGAACATGTCAACGAAACAAGAGAAATTACATCTAATATATAAAACTACCTTGAGAAGTCTCGTCTTCGTAGTGCACACACCGAATAAAGAAACGTTCAATAAAAGTTACATTGTAAGATGTATGTTTCAAGCCACCATCTTTAAACCTAATACAGTGATTAGCAACGCTTTGCAGTTTTCTTGTGCACGTAAAGTAGCCACCACAATATAAAATGTGAGTTAAGTCTCACACGCAGTATAACCATTGAGTTTGGTATAACTGACAAATATTTAGAAACTGTGCTACATGCTGCATGCCTACGTACATTGAAACACTAGTAACCGTTGGTTAGAGCAGATTGGAGGGTTCGAAAGCTTGTGTAACAGCTTCGTTCTTCTCGTCAACTGCTCGGCAGTCCAGGTTAGTGGAGGAACCTATATGACTGGTCAAAGTTACACCGTCCTTTCGGATGGGACGTAAAGCCGATGGTCCCCTTGGTACTTTTCGACAGGAGTAGGCTACGTGCCGGTACCAGGCTTCCCCTCCTCCCTTCCTCATTATCATTCATCAATCATCACTCATCAGGCTAAAGAGGGCATTGTGCCCTACACGGGCCTTAATTACAATAAAATAAATAAATAAATAAATACATACATTATCATGTTAATTATGTACCGGTATAGCAATATTGCAACAAGCAGCTCAAACAATTGTGACAGCTGACAGTAGTGCCTGTGCCACTCTTGTGCTTGTGCCACACCACACCACACCACACCACACCACACCACACCACACCACACCACACCACACCACACCACACCACACCACACCACACCACACCACACCACACCACACCACACCACACCACACCACACCACACCACACCACACCACACCACACCACACCACACCACACCACACCATGTAGATTGGAAGCAATTTCAATCAAATTATCTATCTAGACCCACAAAGGAGTGATTGAGGACTAAGATAGGAAATATGCCTGCTCATATATTCATAGAAGACGTAAAATAGTCCAACCCGCTGCTACAATTCCCATAGTTTTCCCAGCTTTGAGCATATCAGTTCAGACGTATGCTGTGTATCGAAGTCCGTGTCGAAAATGTTCGATCCATAATAGATATCCCCCGAGGGCCGCGCCTTATGACAGTAATGACCATCCCGTAACAAACTGTCTGTTTTTATGGGAGTGGTCGCTAATCTGGAACGGTCTCAAAGTACATCACATAAATTTTCAGGCCTAGTTTTCGAAATGTTATACAAGTGTAGGCGCCTATACATCGACAATAATTTTAATTATTATATATTATTTTAAATAAACTAAAAACAGGTTAAAAAATAGTAATACAAAAACCGAATGTAATTATATAAAGGCTGCTACTAAACACAATATATTATAAGGGAAGTATGAACGATGTCATATAATTCAGGAGTGACGTCATTCCTGAGTGGGATGTTTCAGCAACTTTTGTATGACGGAATCATAAAAATGTATAGAAAATAGAAATTATTTTATTTTCAAAATGAGCATGAATAATTGATCAATTTTAAACCAGAAAATGCTCAAATTGAACACCGCCAAACACTGAAATTTGTACAAAATTTCGAGATAATTTGTAAAGGCATTTCACTATAAAGAGTCTGTATATAAAGTAATACATTTTTAATCAAATCAGTACAATGAAATATCATCATCATTCTAAATAATCAATATTGAAAGAGTTTATCAGTCAACTACGCCATGGTTTTAATGTTTCAGTCAATCATTTGTCTCCTATCAGATAGCCCCAACCAACCAGGCACACAATACAATCATGTAACACCACGAAGCTGTGCAAGAACGATGAAGAGGAGTTGAGGAGCTCTTATCTGTAACGATGAGACGAGGCGGGGGGGCATGTGTGACGTACAAGCACCACCCTCAGTCGAGTGGGCAGGTCCCGCAAACGAGCGGGTTTTGTGCTACGGGGGGCGTATGGTGTTATTAATAGGCTACCCATCGTGGGGGGGGGGGGGGGGGGAGGGGGGAGAGACCTTTGAAATGAAAGTGAGCACGTTATAGCCGTAGTCGTCTGTAGATAGGACATTCACAGACGACAGTGAGAAAGATAAGCACGAAACGTGTCCAATTTATTTTCATTGATCAACAAGTAACGGTACTTATAGCAAGTTATTGTCGCCCGTTTTGACACTTCTTCTCAAAGATAGACATACATTATTTTGTAAATAAATTCCGCGATGTATAATTATACAGATCCGAATGTATGAGAATTGTTTACAATTAATTGTCCTCCTTTGTTTAGCTTGATTAACTAATAACAACAAGGATAAAAATACATATAACGAAAAGACAAATTCGATATTTACGAGTAAAAAATTCGCATTTTATGAGCTGCAACCAACATGTCTGCAATCAACATGTCGTCAACATGTAATGTTGTACACTGCAACACATAAATAAATCAAGGGTCGGACAGAACACCTATATTTACTCCACTCTCCTAGTTCTACACTAGTCCTACACTCGCTCTATTATTTCTCGGCTCTATATAATTTTTGAATCAATTTGAAAGTTACGTTGATGAGAAATGACCATCAGTAACCATATCGGATACAAATGAGTGCAGAAGACTGTTGTTATACTTATAGTAAATACCATTGATTTAGTTATGATGCATGCATACCGAACATCAGTTTATCTTGAGATGTGGTGAAACATTGTCATATTCATACGTCATGTTGTGACCGGTAATGAGATCAAACTCTTTTATCCAGATAGGAAATATTTACTATCAAACTAGCCTAATTAGGCAATGTGTTCTTCAACCATTGAGATTAGAAAATCTGACAGGCCATCGAATGTATGCGAAGAACTTCAAAAATAATTTGACATCACATTGTTAATGAGATTAACGGAGTATCGAGTTTACAAAACACCTCACTGAAGTACTTTATACACACAAAGCTAAACTTAAAATTATTATTCTACCAGTGATGTCAGCCGTCTGTCAGAGAACAGCTATATTATTTTTTATTATATTATATTATATTACATTACAATATATTATATTATATTATATTATATTATATTATATTATATTATATTATATTATATTATATTATATTATATTATATTATATTATATTATATTATATTATATTATATTATATTATATTATATTATATTATATTATATTATATTATATTATATTATATTATATTATATTATATTATATTATATTATATTATATTATATTATATTATATTATATTATATTATATTATATTATATTATATTATATTATATATTTTTAATTGTTGAACCTATAGGTAGCCTCTATATTATTGTGTAGGCCTACATGAGAGTGGCCATCCGGGTGATAATGTTTTATTGGCTCTCCGAGTCACGTGGTTTTGATGGTTTCGGCAATCATTACTTTACCAAATCTGCAGTATGTTCAGGTTGGAACTCATAGTCGGCCCCTGCACCTGGCACCCATTGTTGCTATGGATTTGTTTTCTGTATGGAAAATAACATGCAAACAACTATTAGTATACACTATATTAGTGTAGGGGACGACTATGAATTCCAGTCATGACCGCCAACAATCACATGGCCACTCTCTACTTGAAAGCAGCGCCATCTCTTGACAGTTTTAGTGACGATTGAAATAAGGTTATAGCACAGTATAAGGATACTGTGGTATAGTGTTCTCAGATTGCTTTGCAAGTTCGAGCGAGACGATCAATGATGCACCTGACCGTCATGACGATGAAAGCACCTGAAGGGTTATAATCGCTAATCAATATGTCTGCTTTTGAATGACAGGCAACAGTGAACGATTTACAATAGAGAACACTTCAGACTGACTATTATAGAAGTCTGGCTTTTTGTGTTCGTGTTCCTATATTCCTATAAGTTCAAGAAATACATATTTTTCAGGACATTTCAAGACCGAATTTCTAAAACGAAATAACATTTACATGCTACATCATACACTGCAATATTGAACAATCATACTAATTTTGTAAATCGTTTTAGAAGTTAATTATTTTAACGGCGTACATCTTGGCTGTTCTATACAGATTATAAAACAAATACCACTATTAATGGAATATAACTACAAACTACAATGCCACAAAGAAAACATCAACAATGCCAAAGAAACAATTTACCAATACATTATGTATACCACAATGGATAGTCAGACATAGAGGAGAATGTGATTTGAATATGAGAGCGACTGCTGAAGTAATCTTTGGTTAATGAGATGGGGCCATAATAGAGTATCCGGGGAAATAATGAATTATAACCAGCTACTTGGCGGGGTGAATTAAAATATAATTTACGTATAACTTGCGTGTGGTTAAGAGACAGACCTGTTTAAACTTGGTATGTAAAAATACAGTGAGTGGCTAGAGAATGTTGAAAGAAACATATAATTATCAATTCGTTTGATTTAACCTCGCCACAAAGCATACCAGAAATTCGCATAATTCTTACGAATTCGATGTGAACGAAACTTTGAATATTCACAAACTAGTTGTAGGCTGATTGGATCTGAACGGAGGCGTAAAGCGAATGAAATATCAATCGTTTTTTATCGTACGCATGCATGTATACAGTTGGCAATACAAAATATCGTCATTAACCAAAAACCTTTCAGTTGTGCCTTTTTTTTGAGCAGATAACGCAACCTAAAAACACTTACAACAATTCTCTGATTTTTTTATGATTTTAAGATTTTTAAAAATAAATATATCATGATTTTTTGAGAATTTTTGGTAAATTTTAGATTGCTTATAAATCCAAAATTTAGGACGAAAATAAATTTTTCTCAGGAACTTAAAAAATTGATTTGTTTGCATTACTATTTTTGAATTATATTTTCATATTTTTTCCCCTCAAATGCAACACAAACTAAAAAAAAATGAATGAAGTTTCCGGGACATAGCCAAAATTCTCTTGTTTTTAGCGGTTTTGGCAAGTATGAATTTTGAAACGAAAAAATGCAACGTTTTGAATCCAAACATTTAATTTCTGTAAACAGCGATCAATGAGAACAAACGTCCCGTTTAACTGTAATAAAATCCAAAAGTTGATGTCCATATAAACATGGACGCGGTGACTGAGAGGGTTAGCTTTTTAAGGGATCCAGCCAATATATGCGTCTGATCCATGCGATGCGACCGTTTCTTTTTTTCATCCAGTCACAGCCCATACTCATTCGACTCCGAATGCGAGATGCTGGCTGTGATCACGGATGAACCGAAAAACCGGACGCATCGGACGCATACATGGGTTGGACACTTTACTCTCTCTTTACGCCTAACGACTGTTTGCGAATAAAATGCTTCAATACGAAGATCAGTTAAGATGTGTTTCATCAGAGGGTAGTATAAAATAAATAATGTAGGAAAAGGAAGGATACGAAGAAGGATTTGTAAAAATGTACGATGGGGAAGGAACAGTAACATGATCAAGGAACGATATGATGTTACCATACAATTATCACGAAAACTTCCTTGCGGACACCAACCGTGGAGATTTTAATCCAATTTTCTTTTTCATGTGTTTCAGGGAAAACTGCGATGGACTTAAAAGGATCCGATCACGAAAAGAAGAAACTTAGCATCAAAAGCCGCGAAAACAGCATTGGGGAAAATAAACACAGCGTTCACTACGAGAAAGATAATAAACGCGACAGCACCGCCGGCAAAGAGAATCACAGCTCTACCGGCAACGAGAGCGAAGCGAGGGAGAATGTGGGAGCGCTCGACTCTCCTAAAGTACCGCGCAAGTTCATCTCCAACTGGAAGCACGCGTGCGACCGCACCAAGGATCGAACCAAGGAGCTGCTGAAACGGTGGCGGACATTACCTGACTCAGAGACGCTGGAGCAAGAAGTGGAGGTGGTGGAGGGGCGTGGCCACGGCTGGAGCGTGCATGTCTGGGGTGAGGGAAATATATTGTCTGAATGGCCACGGCTGGAGCGTGCATGTCTAGGGTGAGGGAAATATATTGTCTGAATGCTCATGGCTGGAGCGTGCATGTCTAGGGTGAGGGAAATATACTGTCTGAATGGCCATGGCTGGAGCGTGCATGTCTAGGGTGAGGGAAATATATTGTCTGAATGGCCATGGCTGGAGCGTGCATGTCTAGGGTGAGGGAAATATATTGTCTGAATGGCCATGGCTGGAGCGTGCATGTCTGGGGTGAGGGAAATATATTGTCTGAATGGCCACGGCTGGAGCGTGCATGTCTAGGGTGAGGGAAATATATTGTCTGAATGCTCATGGCTGGAGCGTGCATGTCTAGGGTGAGGGAAATATACTGTCTGAATGGCCATGGCTGGAGCGTGCATGTCTAGGGTGAGGGAAATATATTGTCTGAATGGCCATGGCTGGAGCGTGCATGTCTAGGGTGAGGGAAATATATTGTCTGAATGGCCATGGCTGGAGCGTGCATGTCTAGGGTGAGGGAAAGATATTGTCTGAATGGCCATGGCTGGAGCGTGCATGTCGTGCGTGCAGGGAAATATATTGTCTGAATAGTATGTGAAGAGGCGTTGGGGCAGAGCCCTAGCTGCCGAAGCCGGACAATTTGTATTTTCTGATTAATCTTGGGGTAATAATATATTTGCATTCACAAGGACTGTATTGACCATTCAAATTAATAGACTAGATGCATTCTGGTGGCAAGAAAATAAACTGTTCTGAGTAGGAGTTAAGTTGAGTTAAGCTTTCAATTGCTTCATTGTTTTTTTATTGTTAAATCATCAATGGGGCTGAAAGGAGGTTGCTTTGCTTAAGTCCTCAACGTTGACTACGTGCCGGTTTTGATTGCTCTCCGTGCGTCGTTACAGCCACGTGGGTAAAACGCGCGTCCAGCGAGGATGAGGACGCGCTACCTCCCAGTTGTCTCTCGCAACAACAGAAGGAGAAGTTCAGTCACTTCTTCAGCCATCTCTTGGATTGGGACCGCGATGACATCATATCAGCGCAAGACTTCGAGTCGCTTTCGGAGGTACTGTGCAGCTACCTCTCTACCCATGCCTACTTTTATTTTATTTACCACTCAAAATATACTAGATGCATTCTGGGTGGCAAAAAAATAAACTGTTATGAGGAGAAGTTTACCGTCAATTGTTCACTGGTTTATTGAAATTGATTGGTTAATCATAACCCGCTGTAAGGAGGTTAGAGATAGTATAGATACTCAGCGCTATCTATGTGTTAACTTGGGTAGATACTAAACAATCACTTGAAAATAGCACTGGCACTGTAGAGTTGCTGAAGACACAATGATGGCCCGTTTTTATGTATTAGAAAGGAACAACGTTGCAAGCATGGTGGTAACTTTATAAATATACGCTACGCAATTCCCTACTCATTTAATATTTAGAAGCACGTCGTGGCAGTCTCTCAAGTAATTTGGTTCTAGAAGGTAACCGACATTACCACGGTGTTTGAATCAATATGGACTATATATGAGTTTTCTTGTCTGGGGATATCAGTGATGAATTCAGGCATATCCCGGGGGGGGGCTCCGCCCCCCCCGGCAGTTGTAAATGCCCCCCCCCCCCTAGAAGATTGAAAAAATCACATAAAGTAATGTAAATTTACAAAACAAAAAATGCAAAATACAAGAAAATGAGGTATATTTTTCCACCTCATATAGGACTAGGAAATAAATCGATTTCCACGAAAAACTCATCTACATAAATAGTGCAACATTTTATTTTCTATTTAAACGATGTCAGGTAAAGGTAAGAATGGCAAATAGGAATCACCTCACATTCGAAAACTGAAAGGATGGCATCAACAGAGACCGTAACCCCCTCCACCCCTGCCTTTTGTCACGGCGTCAAAAAAAAAGCCATAAAATGAGTTACTAATTTAGCAATACCCCAGATTTTTATCAGCCCCCCCTAGGCAAATTGTCTGAAATCATCACTGGGGGATATGTCTTCTCTCAATCTTTGACAACACTAGACGACAATAATAATGTTCGATTGGTACTCTCCGGTTAATATGTTTTATTTCATTGAGAAAATAATAATAATAATATCTTCTCTTTGCCACCCGAGAAGATTGTGACGTAAAGGCAGCTATAGCAACACTCATTAACATATTGGTGGCGGTGCCGGGTACAGATGCGTTCTTTGGTTGTGTCCTTTGCGGGCGGCGGCCATGACAGTTTGAGATGGTTTGAGCATGTTGTTTATTGTGGTAGACATAAGGTGGTAGACTACAAGCGACCACAGGTCGAGTTTCGTAAATAAAATTGATAAACACGGATTTTAATAAATTTTTTAAATCATACTCAACAATGTTATAGATAGACTATTAATTTACAATCACGGCAGGGGAAGTGAAGTTGTCATTGATTGTGCAGAGATTGCGTCACTTCTCCGACTGGTCAACCAACTCAGTGGAGGTCCACATCCTGCGAGAGGTTCAACACGGCTTCATCGAGACGTTCATCACGTCAGTTCCTCCCGATCCCGACGCGGGGCGCTGTCTTGAAGGAACAGCCTCGCTTGATCAGTGGCTGGCGCAGTGGAGCACTCTGTTGTCGAAAGCGCGGAACTTGAACGACTTCCCATTGTGGCTTCGGTACTTCGCCAAGATCATCTTCCAAGTGATCAATAAGAGTGGTAGGTATGGCAACCAGGCTTCCCATTGGTTGTTGTCATGGTGAAAACAAGTTATAGTACCGAATCTTAACAATCGGGATGCACCATTTGTATTCTTAGTTTTATTATTTTATATAAATTCAGTGTAATTTGTATTTTCGTTTTTATATTTTGTGTGTTATTATTATTCTGTGACGATTTCCAACAGCTTTGGCTGCAGATAAGAGATCGATATTGTTAATAAACATTCTACTTCTATTATACTTGTATTTAAAATTAATACCAGTTGCCAAGGTTGGCTACAATGTAAACACAGCTCCCTAACACTACACATCATCTTTGGTATGCTATCGTGGTTTTCCAGGCATAACCGTGTCAAAAGGTGGAACTAATCCAACGTTGTTACAATGGGCTTCTTCAGGGACCTTCGTGTAGTGAAGAAGCCCAGCCCCAGAAGCCCTGAAGAAGCCCATTGCAATATGGGCGAAACGTTGGATTGGTTCCACCTTTTGACACGATTATACCCGGAAAACTACGATAGCACCGTTGACTTTCCGGCCGTGAAATCCTCCGAATTAGAACATCAACATCATCTTTGGGTTTATAGTGTCCAAAGACTTCATGCTTGTACGTATCAGGCTTTCAGCACTAGCGAGGAGCGGTTGAATAGATAATGTGAAAATCACCAAAGCCCCAAGTATATATCACTGTGTATATCTAGTCCCTAACATGTTTCCATCTTACAACTAGCAAGCGCACTACAATATCTCTGATCAATAACAGCAACATGACTGTATACTCAACAAGTATTTCAACTCTGTGCCCCAGGGTCTGGCGCAATCTCCAGGGACGAGCTTCGAGTGTACTACTCATCTTTCCTCGGGTTCGACACCCAGAGAGTTGGAGAGACCCTAGATGTCGCTTACAACAATATGACGTCAGTAAGTCCAAGTCACATTGTTTCATTGTTGGGTTAGGAGGATCTTACAACAATATGACGTCAGTAAGTCCGTCACATTGTTTCACTGCGGGGTTAGGATCTAACAACAAAATTTAGCTTGCAATTTTGGGATGTTTGCTCGTGGAGATAATTTTATTCATGGTATATTAAGTAATATAGTTGCATTGTCGTTTCAATTTGCTAAGTATTTGGTTCTAAGGAGTTGACACACAATTAAATCCTAATTACTAATTGACCGGTCACATTTCGGATAAATACTTGATTTGGGTTTTTATACATGCATTAATTGCTACACAATTATTTTGTTCTAATAAAATTGTTGTAATTTGTTATGATAATACTTTTTTTTTATAACTGAATGCAACGCGTTTATAGATTGAATTTGTTATGACTGTATCGTTATCGTAGTTTTTGTTTTACGAAAATCGTCATTAAGTAGATAACTGAGTTTGACTTTAGACAAAAGAAAAGCAAGATAGATGGAAAAATTGTAAAACGCAATTCTGAAACTTAGTGTTACTCTAAAATTGAATTACTATATGGTAGCTCTACGGTATATTAGACTGTGTACATAAATATATTATAATTTAAAACATATACGTCAACATAATAATATTTGAACAAACCATTATGTAAAGAGCTATTCTTGACGTTAACTAAATACTAATGTTACTTTCTTATTGTCGTTACAGAATGGTGATCATCCTCTGCGCTTCAACGTATTTAATCTGTGCTTTGCAAACTTTCTATTGGGTCGTAATCCCCATGGCCCTGGCCAGTTTCTGTTTGGGCCTTACGAGGGTAGTACAGTCTACTCCGCCATGTTCCCTATAGACTACAGTGCGCTGAACACGACTCCGACACGGATGGAACAGTACAGTCCGCACAAGAAAAGCAACCGACATTCCGTGGTGGTATAGCAAAGACGTGTTTAGTTTTGACTGCTCTCTCGGTAGTGTAGTATAATGGTACGACACATCATCATAACTCGTCGAGGGTAACTTCCCATAAGGGAAGCAACTTTCTTATCTATTGTAATAAATCCACATGGGTGGACGAAATTTTTTTTTTTTTTACATCTCTAACAATGACAACAAATCGTTTTACTCTAGATCTGTGTTTTTTTTTCAATTTTAGAAATTCGATGCTGATAGTGTCTTCGTGAGTTCACAAGCTGTTATAATGTAGAGCGGTAACACTCGCGTCTAATTCAACGGGTTGTGGGTACGATGCCCACCAAGGGAAAGAATGACAAGAGTTTTTCCTACGTTGTCTTCAATCCTTCATATAGTATTCAGACATTCATTTCATTCCTTACCTAAGATGAAGAGTACAATTTATGCTATAACCTTACTTATGGATGGGGAGAATAAGAATCATAATGACAAAGCGACGCTAATTTAGAAGGGGCGTCAACACATTGTGCTATCTTTGATTACACATTTTACAATTATTGTAATAACGATAATCCAGCAATATTTGCTGGATTGCACCTCCTGTTTATGGTGTAAGGCTAATCGTGTCAAGTGGGCTAGAAATATATCACTGTTATTGTGGCTGGTGGTTGGAGCTCTGAAATAATAATAGACACTTTACAATTCTTCATAAAATGTTAGTTTATATGGATAATATATTATCTTTATATCTAAGTCAGTAACATTCTGTTATGTACTTAATGCTAAAATAATATTACACATTATTTCTACTTTGAAGTACATGTTGACTTTTTTATATAACAAAAAACCGCAACTCATTGGCCTATGAGACAGTTACTAAGTGTTGACAATCGCACGGCTGTATATTAAGTTACTTGAATATAATTGTTCTTTCAGGAAAATATTGGAAACGTATAAGTTAGAGCTGGATTTTTGTGGGGGACATTAAACAAATTGGGTATTGTGTTGTTTTCATCTACCACGTTTTCAAACACCATTTACGTGACTGGAAGCTTAATTAATAAATAATATTGTAATAGTGACTCGAACCCAGTATAACTTCTGTTTTGGATTCAAGACTGCAGAATGGATATTTTGATGTGTAATAAAATAACATATGTATTATTTTCAAATAAGCATATAAGAATTAATTACAAATACTTTTCCATCTAGCAGGTGCAAGTAATTGTTGTGTAATATGCACTGAAGTTAATAACACCATTTGTGCCATTATAAAAACAGGAACAGTGAACATCTTTGTTATTAATCAATGTTGTACTTAATGACGTGATTTTCAGGAAAATAGAACACGGTATCAGAAATGCGGCAATAGCTAAATATAAGGCAATATGGCCGCCAACAATGTTCATGACGTCATTTCAATGCAATAAAGTTGAATACAGTTATGCATTTTAATTTAAATGTATTTGTAATTCCGATTCTAGAATGCCCTTTCTTAGGTTTAAGCCAAGTTCTATGACGCTATTGTTTAGCGTTTCTACAAAGTTTAAAGGATACGGGTAAATTATTTTGGCTAGATACTCTATCTGTGCCTACTCGTTCAGTTAAGACAGATTCACCGATCTTAAACTTTGATTGTACTGTCATAAAATATTACTTACTGGTAACGAATGAGAATTGTTCAACCCTATGCGAGCTAAGCTAAATCTGACTGTTTTAGAAAAGCTCTACATCGCACTGTTGTAAATATTTTGTAGTTCACCATAGTTTTAAATCCCTTGCGATCTTCTCTCAATTTCAGCATCAATGTTTCAATTCACTCAAAGCGTGGAGCTGCACAGATGGTTTCATTCTCAGATTACCACCCTCACTACCCCAGGCCGTGTATTTTCTTCTGCCAAGAAACTTTACCATGTGATTGCTTAAACCTTTGAGGAGAGTTGAATTCAGCAGTAAATAAATATTCACGTTTTAATTTTATTCATAGTACAAGACATTATAATTATATCTACATACCGATTAGGAACTTGCTTGCAACATTCCTGGTAGATTTTCTGCACCAGTGCCTTAAACGGCATATAATCTACAAGTACAACAATGCATTTGAAGAAGCATAAGTCAACGATATTATGGCAAGGCAAGGTCCGTAAATCCCTTGGTAGGGGCTCGTTTAACTCAGGTTTACCGAATCTAAGATTGACGGACCTTAATGGCAAGGTCCGTATTGTGTTCTTCCAGTATCAATATTTCCTTTTACAGCTTGTTCTGATGTAGGTATTTAATTTATGTAGCACTGTTTCGTGTATAAGCGAAGTAGTATTTATTCTACAATAATTATGTACATAACACATAACTTCTATCATTCTAAAAAGTTAAACATAAGGAAAACTGATTAGACAAGAGTTTACTGATAATTGCCATACAACACATTTTCCCGAGTGTGATTTTGTCAAAACAGTACTAGATGGACATTATTGAACTTATTGTTATGTATCTGTAACGGAACGGGATTCTTGAGCTATGAAGTTTTCTAATGGCTGCACTGGGCCGCTTTGTTATCTCTATTGTAGATTTAATTTGAATATAAATGAGATAGAAGATTTTGGTGCTGCTTCAAATGCTAGAAAAAAGAATATTTTGTTCTTCAGCGTGAAACTGAGTTGTATTAATTGCAAATAAATCCTAAAACCAATTACTGCCATTTTTATTTCCTTTGATATGACTGTTTTCAAATGCCAGAAAGTGTAATTTATCGTGTAATTTCATATTATTATTAACTATTTTCAAAAGTAATTACGAAAAATTGCAATAAAATATGAGTCATTGAGTGTTATTACAGGATACTCTAAGAGAGAATATGGATATATTATTAGAAAGATGGATTGTCTGCTTTATTAGCTGCATTGAGTTGTCATTGAATTTCACGGCTATATACGCGCCAATTGCCATGGCAGATAATTCGTGAACCTCTGTTGCCTTTATCCAAACTGCAATGAATATGAAACCCTATCTTAGATTCTGGCGTAAGAGTTAACTTTGGCGCAACACAGGTATCATGCAGTCAGAAAACTGATCGCCAAAGCTTTTCGTCAAAAGCATATGGGCAGTGCACGAAGTAGTTGGCTGTGTGGATCAACAAAAAGTGTTGACCAGACCTTATTGACATTAGGGGTTGTAAGAAGAAAGAGAGTTTTGATATTAGATAGAACCTTGGATGTTTTGAAACTAGCCCAAATCAAACTTCCATTATGAATTCGAAAATAAGCATACTTGCATACTAGTACAAAGTTCCAATTAAATCCCAACGTTAATACTTAGTAGGTATATAGTTAGCACTCTATCAATAGGAACTAAATAAGTAAGTACGTAAGTAAGTAAGTAAGTAAGTAAGTAAGTAAGTAAGTAAGTAAGTAAGTAAGTAAGTAAGTAAGTAAGTAAGTAAGTAAGTAAGTAAGTAAGTAAGTAAGTATGTAAGTAAGTAAGTAAGTAAGTAAGTAAGTAAGTATGTAAGTAAGTAAGTAAACAAGTAAGTAAATCACTTTATTCTTCTTCATAATAGATATTAATAGATAGTACATCGGAATGTTTTTTCAAATGTCAACGTTTTAATAAACGTTGAATTGAATCCAGAGTAAGTGCCGCTTAGTTTTCCCAGTGGGAGGCTCGTCTGTTGGCTCCCGAGTGAGAGACAAACTCTTCCCTTGTCCATTTGGAGGCACGAGTTTGACAAGGTTGCCGGCCATTTTCATGCAATGTGACCCGACTTGGCACGCTTGCTATTGCCGTAATTTGCGAAATAGACCGTGGTTGCGGCCATGAGTTGGTTCACGAGCCGATCGTGGCAATAGCTACTGTGTTCTGTGCAATCATTGAAATATTTGGTTTGAAATATTATGGTACCTATATTTCAAACCCAATGTTGCAATGTACCAATGTGATTACGATTTGAATTAAAGTAATATTTTATCAGAGTAGTGAAAAGAGGTTTGAGAGGTGATAGGACGTGAATATTGACTTGGAACCCTTGGAAGTTGGTTGGTGTTTATTTGTCTTTCAAATGTCACCGCGTATTCACCAACAATTAAGCGAAAGGAAGCTACCATCGGAGACTGGGAGCAACTAAAAAATAAAGATGCGCAGCAATAAACTCACGTATAATTTTATATGTGGAGATCAGAGCTTGCCGCGTTATCAGCTATGTCCCTCAGGCCTCAACCTGAACAAAGGAGAAATAAATAACGTATTTTTGTATCCGACGGATGCATCGTCATCATCTCTCGCAGTGCAGCAGTGGACAATGTACACATTCGCATTAGTAGACTTTGGTATTGCGGCGACCGTTGTCGGGATTCTGCTCTCTCGGTGCCGGTGCTACTTTCCTGCCACTGGCAATCGCTGTGACGGGACTGTAGCTACAGATGGTGTTGTCCCATGTTTGTTTGTTTTCTGTCTTTGGAAATGGGGAACTTTACAAGCCCCTCAATATTTTCTGTGAATTATAGTGATCTTATTTATCTTTCAAAGTTAGGCATTTCGTTTTACTGCAGCCAAAGTCTAGGCCTAGGCCAAAGATTCCGAACAAATAAGACACGAGATTAGGCGGTCAAGAGAAGGCCTAGGCCCTAGGGCCTATGTAGCTTTCAGCAGATGGGCCAACTAGCCTAGCCTAGGTTAGCCAAGACAGACAGCCTTGTGATTTTCTTAAAAATATGCATTAGGGCTTGTTATACAACTAGGCTAGCCTACCTACTACTGCTGTTGTACTAGTACTTACGTAAGTAGTCTCATACCGACCTCAGTTCCTAATCAGATATAGGCCCTAGGCTAGGCCTAGGCCTAGGCCTAGGGCCTTTCCAAAAGAATCCTGATTCGTAAAGACTTCCACTTAAAGTTCAAGTTTCTATATTCGCTTAGACAGATTCAATGTATGTGTTTAACTCTTCTAAAGAGTGAATGATTTATGAAGCACTCAAATTTAAATACAAATATCACAGCCTACATTGCTTAGGCCTAGACCCTAGGCCTAGGCCTTAGGTCTACAACACAAAACAACACAATTAAGTAAAATGCAAAAGCCTTGTTAATCACCCCACTGTGTAAGGAATGTCCAAGTAACGAACCCAAGGGCCTTTGTCCTCCTTTGTAAATCAGTTTCTATAGCTGAATAGGCTAGGATAGACATAATAAATAAATAAATAAATAAAGGGCAAAAATCATCCCTAATGCCCCCATTTCGAGTAGATGGTAGAACTGGTAGACAATCATTAAAGAAGAAGTAGGCCTAGCTAGGCTAGCGTAAAAAATTAGTAGAAAATGAAGTTGGTAGTGTTGGTGGTACCTACTATTGAACTCATCTGTTGCCTTAACATTAAAAGAGGTTAGAGGTTACTTATGTTGGTGTAACTTGACACTTCTCGGGTTGTGCAGGTACATCATTTTTTTATCGTTCTCGTTTCCGTTCCCTTTCGTGTTCCTGTTACCGGATTATTGTGTACCCTGCTTGTACTACCGGCCACCATTGCAAGTTTGCAACCATTCTTGAACATGCCTACACAGCCTTCTCAAATAGAATTCATAATTTAAATCATTTCACTGGGTTAAGCTCGGTGCACACAACCGACTAGTGTTTATTGGCTATTGACTGTGACTAGGCTTCAAAACCTGCAAGGGCTCCTTTAGTTGGTTGTGAGTGAGAATCCTGCACACTGATTGCCCGTGACTAAGGTTTGACCTTGGTTTGACTAAGGAATTGAACATATTTCAATTCGTTAGTCAAACGTGGTTGTATCCTTTTTGCACGTGAAGGTTAGTCAAGGACATAAACTCTAGTCATAATCATTTGTGTGCACCGCTTACATTGAGGCACAACCTTCTTGAACGTCCGTTCAATCCGAGGTTCTATCGCGGATTGACACGTCGAGAAGGCTGTATATTGAGGAAGTAGAATGGTCGCAATGGCGAATGTCCAAGATATCAGCACCCGCTAAACTGCACGTAAAATTGCCTATTCAACGGACATAATTCCAAACTTGTTGCCCACCACAAGGGTTTCATCAAAATAGCTTGTTTTTAAGCGTATTCAACAAGGGCTTAAAATAATAATAATATACCGGTACCGGTAGGCCTACACAAAATAATAAACAAGAATTTAGTCTTACCTTTGGGTTTAGGTCAGACAGCTGACTACAACACTCGATTATCAGAACTCAAATATCATAGGCCTACTACCAATCTGTTTAATTTTCAGACGGTGGTATGGTATGTGCGTGCACACCCAAAAACAGTTTGAGGTGTGTATCAACTATCAACTAATAATCTTCTTCTTCTTCTCAAATGCCCACATTTGGCTATTATGCCATCATGCTGGATAATTATCAATTTGAGTTCTCTGTTCGCATACTGTCCCAATTGTTTTGCAATTTTCATCTGGCAAACCTAGTTGTACAGTTTGGTTTCCTTGGAAAATAACGTTCAATTATCAGTTGCAATCCATTACGGCCTCAACAATGTCATCGATACACGCTCTCATTTAACTTCTGTCCAACCCCTATGCCAGCCCCCTTTTGTGGATGTACGAGGTTAATTTTCAGGGTTAGGGCAGTATTAAAAATGGTGGTTAAATAGGCATAACCTCAAAAAATAACCCTGCTTTGTTGATTCAAGCCCAAATTTGTAAGCAGTCTAGTCTAGTGCTACTGAAAGTTAAGTGCAAAGTAAATATTAAGAAATATTATGGTTTTCTTTTAATCAATTATAGCTGTAGGTTTAGACTATTGGCCTATCTAATTGTGTTTTTCAGGATGGAGAAATTATCAAATGCAGACGAGTCAACCTTTCCTCCCGAGAGAAAAAAGATTCGAAGTTGGAGGCAGCAGCACGAGGAAACACGAGCCCGACTGCTAAGTAAACGTCGTCAAGATCAAACTGCAAGCCAGCCCGTACCGACTTCGCAGCAGGCAGAAGATAGCTCGTCCTCTGGATCATTAAGGGAAAGTAGCTCTGAACCTGACCAAGGACTATCTCAATCCAATCCTGACGACACTCCCATTTTTACCACAGGGTCTAGTTCAGAGCATTTGCTGGTGGTTTCTTGTAGCGACAGCAATGCTACAAACTCGACTGATATTTCCTGCTCAAGAATAGAAGCATCACTAGGGGGCAGAGGAGACGGTAATCCCAATAATAGCAATGCCAAACTTACAAATATTCTACTCCCAGAGTGTGGGGGTGATCTAAGGAGCAATAATTTGGTACAACCAGAAACTGTAGATGTTCAAGACTTAAGTCAGCCCTTGTCTTCGAGTGAAGTTAGAGTAGAAGATTTACAAACAACTGAGCTCTCTCAAAATATGTTGGAACATCAAGAATCGCACAGCAAAACTAAAGATAGGCCTGTTCCCAAAAGTGAAAAGCCCTCGATGGCTTCAACTAACAAAGTATACAAACCTACTAGCAGAAGTGATAGAACTGTACACAGTGTAGAAAAAGATAGTAGTAGCAGGTACAGAACAAAGGGGGATACTGTCTCCGGCTCACATAAAGGTAGGAATGCATACTCTGGAAACCGGGGAATTGTATCATCAAGTTCACACCATGCATCTGCTGGGTCAAGGAATAGTTCAAGTTTTACAGGATATAGTTCCTCTAGCAAACGTGATAGTACAACAGAGATTAAGGAGCCAAAACATGAACAACTTAAAGAACCAATGAAGGAATCGCAGAATAAGCCCACACCAAGTCAGGAGCCAGACGTCAATACTACCAAACATTTGAATAAAGCTCCTTCTCCTCCAGCTGAGGTGATAGTACCACCTGAGAAACTGCCACCAACCGAGGAGGAACTAGCTGCCCGAGCAGAACAAGAAGAGGAAATCAGAAGGGAAGCTGAACGCTTACAAAAGGAACAAGATAAGGTACGTTAAGTTAAGGGAACACTCCACTGAAACGACAAAAACCCACAGTTTTAAAGATAGGAACCTAATTTTTGGTAATGATATTAGGACACCGTTGAAAAATTGATCTAACATTTTTTTTTTTTTTTGTGCAAAATTTGGCACCCCCCAATTTTTTTTGTTGCTTTTTTCTGCTATTCAGAAAAAAAAGAAAAACTTATTCAGTTTTGGCACGATTTTTATGAAAATTTATATTTGTGTTTCTTATACATGTATTCACAATGTCCAGCATGGGTTTTAACTTTTTTTTAATATAAGTCATGTTTTATGCATTTTGAATTCTAATCATTTTTATAATTCAATTATTTTTTTTTCATAATTTTTTTATGGACAAAGTTTTACAGATAAATCAAAAGTGATCCTTGAATTTGTTAGACATGTTTAAGGAACGTTCACAAAAAAAATTAGTTCATTTAGACTATATTTGTGGGGGAAGTTCAATTTTCAATTTCGATAAGCGTGCTAAAAATAATACTCGCCAAACTGGATTCAAAGATTTGTTGCACCAAATGCCTGGAATTGACGACTTCGGATGTTCCCTCCCACCTACTCACGTGACGCGCTCAACCCGCCCCCAACATGGCTGTGTATGTGAGTAAACATTGCAGGCGTTTTGCATGGAACATATGGGAACTTTGGGTAGTTTGAGCGTAGATTTCCATAGCGAATGAGCAATGCCGCGTTATTGTTGTGTTCCTAGATGCAAAAATAATGCTACAGTTCCTGGCATATCATTTCATTTGTTTCTCAAAGATGCGAAGCTAAGAAAGATATGGGAAATTAAAATACGCCGTGACAGCAGAAGGAACCAAGCCGTTTCGTCAACAGTGACAGTGCGTTCTAGTCATTTCATCCCAACAGACTTGAGGGAAGCTGTAAACGGCAGCAAAAATTGCCTCAAGAAGGATGCAATCCCAAGTGTGTTTAGTTTTACTTCCCCAAGAAAGCTGAAAGCACCGAGGATCAGAGTTAATCGTTACAGTTAATTAACTAATTCATGAAAGTTAATAGTTACATAAATAGCCTGCACGCATAGGCAGGGCTAGGCCTAGACTAGAGGCTAGGAAAATGTAGGCCTACGCTAGGCTAAATCCAGCCAAAGCCCTAGTTTCAAAGACAGGTGACAGGTAGAGGCCCTACCTGTCATCTAGGCCCCAAGTAGGCGTACATTTAGTGGCGGTAATGTATGTCTGCATTATTATCTTTAAATCATGAATTCTAATGTTTTACAAACTAGAAATATCAAACAGTAAACCGTGCATAATAGCAGACATATGAGTGCATCATTAATATAACTAAATTTACTAATTAAAAGCACGTAGGTACACTTCTAGCCTTAACGAGAACAGTGCCTGCCACCTGATTTTCAGCGGTCCAAAACTCTTTCAAAAAGGAAGGTACAAACAAGCTGTAACTTTCTTTGAGTAGCCTTTAGCTTCCTTGGTGACTAAAATACTTAAAAACTACACTCATCTCGAAATTTTTAAACAAATTTAAACATTTCCCCTAAGCGTGCTCCCGTAACAATAGCATGGGATCCATCGTTTTCTCGAGAATGTTTACTCACTTCTCGCGCGCCATCTCTGGAGCGCGCGGGAAACTAAAATAAGCTCCTCCCATCGCAAGTCGTCAAATATTATGATATATTTTACATCAAGGCCTATATGGAAAGTTAGAACTGCCCAGCTCCATAGGTTGGACCTTCTGCAGCTGTTGCTCTCTTTTGGTTATTAGATTTGGTCCATTTCTTGTATTTCCTTGCATTTTTGAATGTCATTATAGGCTAGCCTAGGCCTAACCCTACTTTTGTAAACAATACAATTTGACGGGATTTGAGTAACAAACACACTTTAGTCCACAAAGAAATCACCACAATAGTGTCAATCGAACACTAGCACTATTTAAACACAGTTATACTTTAATTATAATTAAGATAATACTAGAAAATAGACAAAATGCTTTGATACGGATGAAGTGTGACAGAAAACGTGCCTGTAAACAGTTTGACAAAGATTTGCCGGGTGAGCAAGCGAGAGTACAAAAAATCGTCGGTACAACGATTCCTAAAGCTGCCAATAGAGTGCACTACAATGCAGTTTGAAGTGGCTACAATCCTCTATTGAAAGATATAACATTCGACTTGGTGGCGCGAAACTGTATTACGTTATTATTTATTGAAAATCGTCTACTTTCACGGAAATTTCGCAGAAATTACACATCGAAGCAGCAATTTCAAGCGCGCATACAGTTTCAAATGTATGTTTCACTCAGATAAAGTCGCATGGACCCTATGATATAGGAATCAATAAAAAATATTATAATGTTTGAACAAATTATTCGCAAAAAAAAAAATTGACATTTTAGCACTTTTGTCCATTATTTCAGTGGAGTGTTCCCTTAAGCGAGCAAAGCTCCATTAGACTTTTATGGCACTCGTTTTGTTTTTGTTTTTTAATGTCTGTCTAAAGTCCGATCAAGTTGAAATTTGGACCATCGACAAGCCTTGATATGGACTGAAGGTGTATAGTTTTGTGGCAAAATCGTTTGAAAAGTTACACCTTAGTTACTGAAAAATATTTTTCTGAAGTAAAATGGCGGCAAAATGCGAGATAGCTATATTTTTATGAAGATTTTTCCAAACACAAATGTTCAATTTATGGCGATCTGACAAGTATTGGCAAAGTTACACAAAAGTTACTCGAAAATATTTTTCTGAAATTTCTGAAACACAGTAACGGCAAAATGTGATATTATAGTAAACTTTTCTCCGGTCACGAATATACTGATATAAACGTGATCTGGTACGTATTATTGGCAGAAATTACGTTTCTATTGCTGTTAATTTAAGTGTTTATAAGCTGCATTCACATAAATGACGACTATTGACTATTGACTATTGATTAAGCGAATTGAACCATAGGCGTATACGTGCTGACGTTCACACAACTTTACTTTTGACTTTTGACTATTGACTAACGATTTGAAAATATCTCAAAGTCATAGTCACAACCAATCAGCACGTTCGCGTTCAGCCAATGAATGTGTAGCAACGGAAGTCAATACCACTGCTCAATTACTGTCAAGTGTAGGCCTATATTTGTTTTTGACTATTTCCGCCGAATATTATTTATTTATTATTTTTATGAAGTATCCAGTTTTGCTTTACAACAATGAAACAAATTAAATGAATCGATGGACAAACAACAAGCTGTCAAACAATAAAATATTCTGATTTTGAAAACAAATCTTCAAAACAAACAAGAAACATACAAAACCTTCACAACTTGGTTGCCCATCATTAAACGTTTTAACTGGTGAGCAGTTACTATCGCCATACCTCGTTTTCTTCATAATGTTGCAATTCTATTATTTTGACAGCTCCTTGTTTGTCAATCAGTTCGATTCATTTGTTCTAGGTGGCACATCATACGTGTCAAAGAATTTAATTGTGTAGTGTTCATATCTTTCTTTGGAACTGCTAGGGAGGGGCGTGGTTTGACTAATGACGTACCACGGGGGGCAGTCAATAATCAATAGTCAATAGACAATAGTCAATAGTCATTTATGTGAATGCGGCTATAACGGTGACAGACCGTGTAGAAAACACTATACGAAATGACAACGAAAATTCTTAGCAACGCACATTACACAACATTCAACAATGTCAGGAAGTATAATAGCTATGGAAATTATCAACATGTTTGCAATGCGTATTTATGAATTGTTGTTTTTATTAGCTTTGAGAACTTTTCACCAGAAAGTTCGTAGATTTGGACGCGCTCGCTTATCAACGCGTCACACAGAGTGTTTCCCCTTAACACCATCAACCACACCCCTAACTAGATCCAACAATAATATTTTCATTCCATCCTTCAATTACACATTCTTCAAGCAGAGACCCACTTATTTATGTGTAAAAATCTACAACAGTCTCCCACCACGGTACCACCTATAAAACTTTGTGACTCCATAGCAACCTTCATAATCACCGTAAAAAAGTACCTTATTATTAAAAATCCTTACCATAGCCTCAACAAATTTCTCCTCCCACATTAGGTCTCTCTGATTGTAATTATTATTGTTCCCAATAAACGTACCATACATATTATACTATAATTACAACTACCTATTATTTTATTTTGTATTTTATATTATCATCAAGACTATGTAGGTCCATCATATCAATATCATATTATCCATGTGAATTAGGCCTATACTGTCGATACTCTTGGGCCTAGCTGTAGCATATAATTTGTGTTGCCGTTAATAATCCTAGAATGATCCAACTAAAAACTACTTTTAACAATAATTGTTTGTTATTGTGTTTGCATTATGTCTTGAATAGCCTACTTAGTTTTGATTTAGCTAGATAAAAATTTACGTTTACAAAATTAAACGTTTTCTCCGAGCCCTACTTAGGACCTCTTGTGAATCCAGACCCAGTACTTGGTAACATAGCCTATGCCATTGAGAGCTACATAAGACATTGTTTTTTAAATGGTCACATGCATTCCACTACACGTGATTAGTTATATGATTATAAACTATTAAACTTATTACATTTTTACGTGTAGTTATACGTTTTTACTTCTTTATCAAAAGTGTGACTAGGCTACTAGTTTTAAGGGGCACCAGTTTCAAAAATTAAAATGGCTTAAACCTGTGACATTTTAATGTCAAGTAGCGAGTAAACAACAGCTGTTGCACAACTTTTGTGCCGTTTTAAATAAATGTTGTGTTTTGTTTAAAGGAATTCGTCTTGGCATACGTGAGTCAGTTGGAAAAGAAGTACACTGAAAGGGCAGCAACTCGGGCACGAAATGCTAAGCTGAAAAGACCAGATGAAACGTGGTTCTCAAAACTAGAATCCAACCTAAAAAAAAATACAGCCTTTGTAAGAAAGCTGGTAAGTAGGCACTAAAGTTCTACAACAGTGAGTAAGTGAGTTTTATCTGTGAGCAGTCTAGTGCAGTGGTTTCCAACTGGGGGTGTTGCGAACCTCTGCTAGGGTTGAAAACGATAAGTCTGCATCTTTCTCTCACTGACGCTTGGTCGACTTCCGTTCAAATTAAACGGCGGGAATACTCGACTCGAAAATCATTAAAAAAACTCACGTCGAGGTGAGTACCAACTAGTACTCGACTCGAGTTTTCGAGTACTCGCACATCTCTATTCTGAAGTCAAAGTAATGTCCAGAAGCGTATGTCTTGCAGCGCTTCTGGTGCTAAGGTTAACATTACTACATGTAATCAATTACATTGGTTCCGGGGTACCGTACTCCGTTAAATAAAATGCAAGTGGGTTACGTGCGTCGTTTCAACCTGCGATCGAGGTGAGTTGTAAAAACGGGGTCTGAGTAACTGCCATCTGGTAATAATGTTCTACTCTGGCAGCAATAATAAAAGGGATGATTGTGTTGTTATGAAATAATCTTACGATTTAGTGTTTGCTCGTTAAATGCAGCAATATGGGAGACCGTATGACAGGTAGAGTGCCCTGTGAAAGATTATGTTCAGTTTACCTATTATATCTAGCTCAACTTCAGTTATGTGCTCCAAATCTTAAATGCCTAATACATTATTTACAGTAATTTTGATTATACCTAGACAACTCAAGCACTTAAAACTTAATTATTATTAAGTTTTATTTAATTAAAATAAAAATCAGCTGAAGAATCCAAAAAACAAGTGAAACCTAGTAGGCCTACAATGGTTGATGGAATAACACAGTCTACCACACTCTTCGCGCGCGGGTAAGGTTAAGCCGTCCCACAGCCATCTGTATTTACACGACATCATAATTGCACGTGTCAAATGAGGGGCATACTGACAATTGTGAACAGGAACTCTCGCAGCGCTGCTGTCGTACGGTCTCCCATCAGAGAAACGGGAGTTTAAGTTTTTACTTTTTAGTTATCAAAGAATTCTTTCAAAGTGTAGATTGGTTTAATTAAGAGGAAAGTTTCTAGCCTGTATTTCAAAAATAGAAAAGTTGTAACAATCTCATATAAGTGATTAAAAACTTGCAGTATTTTCTCAAAAATGGACTTCAAAGATCAAGCAAACCATTGTGGTGTGACTAGGTATCTAAAACAGAAGAACCAAATAATCTAATACTGTACATCTTTTTTTCTTTTTTTCCCCCCATAGAAAAACTTCACAAGTAATATGATGCCAGCCATATTTGAAGAATTGCAACTACTAAACTTAACTAAATATGTCAGTGAAATGGCTACAGCACTAGTTGAAGCAAAACTCAAAATGAGTGATGTGGATGTAGCAGTACAGCTTTGTTGTATACTTCACCACCTCTATGCAGAGTTTGCTGGGCATCTGCTTGATAATTGGCAGAAAGTGTTGACAATCAAGAAAGATGATAAAGTAAGTATAGTGTGCAACTGTGCACAACTGTGCATTGTATATTAGATTCAGTAAGAGAAATAGTGTTCAATTGTATTCGTATCATCATAGGGTGCTTACGTTTACTTGATGGTGATCAGTGTCTTCAGATCAGCTATAGGGCCTATGTCACGTGATCAGTTCATCCGATCACTTGAGGTTTAAGAACGCACAAGCGGTGGGAACCGCGGGAATTGCAATTAAAGTATGACAACACGAATACGAGAAAATATGTATAGAAGGATAGGCAAATTTGAGTAGGCCTAGCTACAACATAGGCTTACGTGATACTGTAATTAATTTTCCTGCTTGATTGGGTGACGTAGGCCTCTACATTACTCTAGAACTAGCCTAGGCCTAGCTCCACAAAAGCCTCAAGTGAGGTTAGGTAGGCCTATACCTTGGGTCAGCTGTCAGGTCAGCTGCAGCCATTATCGTTTTTATCGTGCTTTTAGACTGATCACCCCAAATGATCTGCACCAAAGACAGATCACAGATCTTGTGATCTAACGAGTGATCAAGTCAAGTAAAAGAGCAAGGATGATACGAACGGATCAAGTTTACGTAAGCAAAGTAACTGATCGGTTAACTCGGATCAAGTAAACGTAAGCACCCATCATAGATTATAAATGTTTACAGTCAGCAGAGTTTTCAATAATGGTGTGCGTGGAGTATTTTTGTGGAGCTAGATGAATAGATGGAGATTATATATAAGTGTATCTAGTTAACTTACATAATTGATGTAGGCGTACGCTCCTGTGATTTGATGATTTAAATAACAAACAGTTATTGTTGATTGAGGTGTTTCAGAAACTAGCCTTCCCCACTTTTCTGAATTTACACGTCAATGCAAAATAATTCTACTTTACTTAAATGTCCCATCTCCCATGTAACAAGCTGTTCTCTCTCCTTGTATGCTTGTTTGTTTGTTTGTTTGTTCGTTTAGAACATAAACCAGAGTAAACTTCGAGTGGACTTGCGATTTTATGCTGAGTGTATCAATGCCGGAGTTCTTACAAACAAGGAAGGCTTGCCGACATTGGGTAATGTTTTAACAGTTCTCATGAACATGGACAAAGAAGAACACAATAACATCAACATCATATTGAACTTTTGTCGTCACTGTGGGGATGATTTTGCAGGTAGGTACCTTTTATTAGTGGTATCGTATGTATGTGTATGTAATATGTATTTATGTATGTTATGTATGTAAGTGTACGTACGTATTAGGGATGTCATAGGGTAGGAAAATACGGATCCGGTTCCAGACCTTCCAGGAACCAGGTTACCCGAATCCTGAAACCCTAAATTAGGTTATCTTATTTTGGTATCACTTATCTATCACTTAGCTGTCACTTATCGTGGTTATGAAATCAAGCTCGAAGAAAGATAGGATATTTTGAACACCGGTACCATTGAGTTTGTTAGTGTAGGGTAGAGACCCAGCGACCATTGGCGGCTCTCTGCCAATAAATTTCCCGCGGACTCTAGTAGTGCGAGCGCGTACCGCTAGAAAGCGCTACATGTACCCACTGATCTCAGCGTTCCTGTGGAAAGAAAGGGATACTACGTAGTACGCGCAGATGCGACGTCAGAAGATCACGTGGTGTAGTCCGAGCCTAGGTCTAGACCCAACTCTTTTAGTCTAGGCCATTACTAGGCTACAATAAGCCTAGGCCTACATTAATAGGCCTACATTAGTAACGTAGTACTACAGCCTAGTCTATTTAATGTATAAAACCTTATATAATGTGTTGTAATAAAGTATAAGCTTACTTATTGTTAACTTCGTGCCCGTTTGACATGTTTATCAGAACAAATGATAATGCTTTAATAACAATATCCACCGCCATCTGGATACTACTACCTTACTGACTTCGCATCTGCGCGTACTACGTAGTATCCCTTTCTTTCCACAGGAACGCTGACATCAGTGAGTACATGTAGCGCTTTCTAGCGGTACGCGCTCGCACTACTAGAGTCCACGGGAAATTTATTGGTAGAGAGCCGCCAATGGCCGCTGGGTCTCTACCCTACACTAACAAACTCAATGCCGGTACTCACACACCACACCTCTAAAGATATTCATAGAGTATTGAAAGTTATGTCTTACCAGTAGTGTACTCGCACACCTCTAAATCTATTCATAGAGTATAGGCACCGTGTGTTAGGACATACAGCACTACATGTGGCCAAATGTAGCAACTTATTGGTGAAGATTTCATTCCGTTGTGTTTGTTTTTGTTTTTTATTGTCTGGTTTTGTTTGTGTTTGTTTTGTGTTCTTTGTTGTTTGCAATTCTAAAATGTGTCCTGTTTTAAATGGTGCTTGCCTTTTAAGGCAGGATGGGATTCATAATCTGCCCAAAAATTTAAACACGCGTATTTAATTAAAATTTTTTCACAATTTTGCCAAATTATCGACGTAGGAAGAACGACGCTGCTTCATCAGAAAGTTGCCATTTGAGCGTTTCATTCGTTTTCACTAGCCGTGGCCAAACTCAGTGCCTATTGTAAGTTATATGTTACCAGGAGCCGTACTATTTTTCAGGCCTCGTTCCAACAAAGGTTCGAAAACTGTCTGAAGAATTTAACATTCCAGTTCCTCGGAGTGAATTGTTACCTAAAGAAAAGCAAAAGAATGTCAGAACTGTGTTGAAGGATTATTATGTTTCCATTAGCAAGCATCTTGTGAAGGTAAGCTTGCATAATTATTATTTATTAATTTCATTGTGTGGTAGGAGAGGCCAAGCAGCTAGATATGCTAGGTGGGGGTAAAGTTGATAGGGAACTTTATCAACTTTACCCCCACCAAGCATTATTATTTATTATTATTAATTTGTAAATGTTAAAATTAAATAGCCATCATCACTTGAGATTTGGTTGCATATTAATTTTTTATTTTTTTTAACCTACATAGGTTTTTGCGTACTTAGGTCAAATTCACCAAACTTGTTCATCTCAAATTTATAAGATATCTTTGGTTAACTATAGTTTCAACACACATTTTACATACAAATTACATGGTACATCTACCAGACAGGTAGCCTACAATGTTTGTTCGGAACAATCTTCCATTATCAGCTAATCTTAAAACTGTAAGTTTTAGGAAACCAGTACTAATCTGTATAGTTTATTATTAAACATGTTGTTTATTGAGCTGTTTATTGAGAAACAGTTTCTGTATGGAGTTTTAGTGAGGCTTTCTAATTTGTTTTTTTGTTAAATTAGTTAAATTAAAATATCATTCTATTAGTAATAAATAATAATGAATGCTATTTAATTTGTATGTAGGCCTACTTTCCCATTAAGTTACAGTAGACTAGATTTAATTCAATTGTTCCATTAGTAAGTAGGCCTATCAATATTAGTGCCGTAAATTCGTAGGTAGCCTGTGGTTAATCTCTGTACTGGCCTAAGTTAGGGTATAGGCATACACAAAAAAGTTTTGTAACGTGACTCGTGAGCTTTTGATACGTTCACCTTAAAAAATAAAATCATAATATTAAGAAATTCTCTCTAGCCTAGAGTAACAAAATGGTATTGACCGCGACATATCAACACTTATAGACCTGTTCAGAGTTTTCATTGTTATAATTGAACGGTTCAGTTTAGTTCCTCATCTTAACATTTAGTCTGTTACTTTAGGCACATCAAGAATTGCAAGCATTTGAGAGGCAGAACAAGAAGATCTTGCAGACAAAAGGCGAATTAAGTGCCGATCGAAAAGCCAAGGGGGAAAAGCTGGATGCCACATTCCAACGGCTTAAAATTGGGGTGTTGAGCTTTTCTGAACAGCTAGATGAGGAACCACCTGACCTACCAGAGGGTAATAGTAATATTACAACTTCAACTTATTTTTGATAGAGTTGTTGGCTTCTTTAAGGCGAGGGTCCACATACCTCCAGTAACATAGGTCCAGGATAGCTCGGCCAGTCGTACAAAGTGACTAAAGAGAATAGTCAGTCAGTCATATAACTTTTTTGGTGAGTATGTAATTCAACAATTGATCCATCAGCGTGGTTTGCCTTACTCCATACGTCATCGTGCTTGGCATTGCCAGCTTGGTTTGCCGTACGTTGTACGTCGACATAATGGTTTTAAAAACTGCGTTTTGGTGCTCACTCACATTTTAATGCTCACAAGAGGTCTGGTTATCAAAATTGAACTGAAGTGTATCCTAGTTTTCACATGACATGTAAATAAAATTTGCTCTCGTAAGTCTAGAATATCATTGCGGTATAAAATTCCAATAACTTAGCTCTCCTTGTAATCGGTTGTAGATTTAAACACTGGTTAACATTTGATGTTGCTTTCTGTAGCCCTTATTATGACCAGTGCTATTCTGCAGTTAAACAAAAGGTGTAACTTAAAAAAAAAAATGTTTTAGAACCCACCAAGGTGGAAGACAGTGGTCTGGTGAAATTGGGGAACAGTGAAAGTGAGGATGGGATTTCATCCTCGGCTCTGTGGGAGGATGAAGAGATGCAACGTTTCTATGAGCAGCTTCCTAACATGAAGGAATACGTCCCGTCGCTGATTGAAAAGGCATCGATTGAACTGCAAGGACTAGTGTCGGAAGAAACATTGGATGCTCCTTTAGAGCTCGAAGACGACACCCCTGATGATAAGAAAGATGAAATACCACAAGGGTTTGAAGGTGGGTGATATTTTTCTTTTAAATTTCTATTTATGATATAATAGTAGAAATCAAAATTATTTTCACTTAGTATTTCTTTTGTACATCTTATGAACCATTTGACATTTTCCCTTAATTTGTATCAACCTTTAGTTCTCACATGATTCATGTAAAATTCTTTTCTATTATTCTATTTTATGACGAGAGTAATTCCACTAGAAATAAATCAATTTTAAGAAAAGTAGTTGCTGACACATTTTAAATTATTTTTCTAGTTTTCATGTAGATTAGAACATGTAGGCCTATCTAGTTTGTAAATTAATTTACCCTATACTTTTAAAGCAAACTGTTTTTGGTAATTGTTTAGTATCACTGATCGCGTTTCGTACTCACTTTTTTTCTGTATTCCTTTGCGATATTGATCATATGCGCAGTACATAATTGTTATTTCATGATTTATCTGTAAGCTCCAGTGATTTTCAATACAAATAGTCTCTTCTTTCATATTAAATTATCGTTTTGAACTTGCATCGATTTGACAACACAATCACGTTAAATATGGCAATATGGCGGACGTGCGAGGGCGCAGCTGTTCGGAGCACACATAAAGTGTGGTCTACCAACGTAAGTACATGAAGAAACCCTACCTCTTGCGCCCGAAAGTGACTTTGCCCGAGGTTAGGGGGTGGTTTTGGATAGTTTGCCAGAGGTTAGGGGGGGGTATTGGATGTACGTGCAAACTAGGCCCCTACGATTAAATACCCCTTCTTCAAATTATGCAATTATGCAGATTTGCGCCCGAAAGTGACTTTGCCCGAGGTTAGGGGGTGGTTTTGGATAGTTTGCCATTGGCAGCACTGCACCGGACACAAGCAGGAAACAAGGAAGAAGACGTCAACTTTTCATATAAAAACTTCAAACAATCATTTATTACTCTTAAAAACTAACTGCAATATTATAATAAGCATCAAAAGAAAGACAATTAAACATTGTTCAATAAACATAACACTTTAAACAAGACTTAGGCGTTTTTCATTGGAAAAAGTGAGTAAGAAGCGCGATCAGTGATACTAAACAAATACCCTGTTTTTCATATACAAATACAGTAGTGTATAGCCACTATGAGTGTCGTTAAAAAATGTACGTTACAGACACGACACTCATAGTGGCTATATACTACTGTATATGGAAAACAGTTTTGACGTTAGCAATTATACCTACCATTCAAAGGGGTTTCAAGCTATAACATCCATATGTATTTCAATCAAAACACACAATTTTGAAACTTATGGCCGGCTCTCATGTTTTTACGTCGGGCGTTGGCCAACCGTACCTGTAATATTCTCGATGAATGTCGAGGGGGCGGTGCTAGCGTTGGTGTAAATGGCTACGATTGGCCAACGCCTGAATGTATTTGAATGATTTAGTTTTTGAATGATTTCTTACTTAGATTTACAACATAAAAGTTGAATGTAATGCAGAGCGAAGGGTACTACTACGTCAAAAACTGCAGAAAATTTTAATTTTTAAATTATATTTCAAGAATGTTACCTACTGGAAATCGAAAATCTGAGTCAACAGCACACTATGTTTTGGTAAGCCCTACAGACTGAATGAAATATTATAAACATTTCTCCTAGTTATTTTGATTATTAAATCAATAATTATTAATTAGTTACAAAATTGAAATTAATTAGAAATAAAAATCATATTATTGATTATAATGTAAGACATATTTAGAGCATTCTGTATGTAGGGCTTACCAAACCACAGTGCGCTGTTAATTCAGATTTTTGATTTCCAAGTCCATTCTTGAGGTATAATTTTAAAATTAAAATTGTGTGGGACTTTTTTGACGTAGAGGTACCCTTCGCTCTTACACTTAGCAGTCTTGTGGGTTAGGTCCCATCTAGTTGGCATTCATTATGCTACTGATTTGTACTTTTGGCTCATATGGTATGTTCTGTGATTTTCAAAAAGGTTGTCAGTCAGTTCGTTTGCTGGTAGAACTTGAGGAATGTCGTTCCATCCTTGGTCATGCTTGGTCGTTATTTGAAAGTTTGAAAACAGAGCCAGGTTTATCAGGGTGAAGGAAATTAATATTGAAGTCATGCTTCTCTTTAAAGTACCGTATTGTTTCACGTACACAACTGCCATTTGCTATCAACCTATCATAGATGTAAGCAACATTAAGTGCAAAGTAAAAGAAGTGGTTGTCCATTGGTTTATTGCTTGCCTGATGTTGAATAATATGTCTAATGTTGTTGCTATTTTTTCTTTACGTTCAAGACCTTGAAGATTCTGAGCCTGCAAGTAACACTAGCAATAAAATATTATTGGAGGCATTCTTGGTAAATCTTCCTCACTGTGTTAACCGTGAGATGATCGACACGTTGGCTGTGGACTTCGTTATGAAGCTCAATACGAAATTCAACAGGAAAAAGTTAACCAAGTATGTGCATTGTTTCACCTTATTTAATCAATATCATAATAGCATGTCATTATCTCGGTGTTACTAGAGGAGAGGGATGAAAATGCAGCATACCTGTGCAAAAACCATTGAAATTGCTGCCAAGCACAGCAGTTTTATGTTTTTCCACTTACCCAATGTTCTAAAACGTCGTTATCTTTAACATACAAATGTTTTTCTAAGATGAGGTACTGGCTTTAATCGATTCCACGTAAATTTACTTAATTTGGTTAAAAAATAAAATCATGATAAGTTGTCAACTTTCAGTTTCTCATTACCATGTTATGTTGGACTAAAAACTAAAAAGTAAACTGTGCATTCTGGTGGGGATACATTAAGATATCATTTGCTGAATACTTTGCACTCTATTTGAATTGTTAATATAGAATGGGCCAAACTAAAACAATACATTATTAATGCTAATGCAGCTAGGCCTAACAGTGTTATCTCTTGACAATTTTATTGGTGTCCTGAATAATATATATTGCAGTGTGTTCATGCCTTTCAAATTTTCTGTGAAGGCAACAAGTACATCAACAAGTACATCTTGGTATTAGTCACCAACAAGCTTTTAATGCATATGCACAGTGTAACTCGACAATCATTTAGGAGAAGCCTGGAAAACTTTCTACTAGCCAATGCGTTCTATAGCCTAGATGAATTTCACTTGGCTACTACTTTTTAGTTATCGTCTAAATGACTAGTGTATTTGCGTTTATGTATGTTTTTGTACTGATGCATTATGATTGTAATCTATCATCTGTATGCAATGTATGTATGTATGTATGTATGTATGTATGTATGTATGTATGTATGTATGTATGTATGTATGTATGTATGTATGTATGAATGTATGAATGTATGCAATGCATGTATGAATGTTTTGAAATACTGACTTTTTGATAAGCTTTAATATTTGGGTGCCTCGTGCAACATCTTGAATGTAATACAAAGTGCTATACTGTATAATAAATAAATACAGTATAGGGAGAGTGTATAATTTTCTACATATTACAGTACCAGCCTATTTCTTATACGTATGTCTCTAATATTTTCAGAACACTTTTTTTGGTTCCACGAATAAGGCTCGACTTGTTACCTTTTTATGCCCGTTTGGTTGCCATTTTGTATCCAGTGGTTCCAGAAATTGCATCTGATCTTGGTATGTTATTGAAGCATGACTTCAAGTACCATGTAAAGAAGAAGGTAGGCTATGTTTGATACACATTTTATGTTCAAGTAAAAACTTTTTTAATCTGCCTGTTGATTTGTAATTTGCATTAAAGGGTATACCTATACCAAATCTCAAATGTACGAATATAATGCCCTTGTGCATTTTAAGATGTTTGTAGCTGTACTGAAATATGCTTAGTGTAAATGTACCGACCGACCCTGTTTAAACTGGGATTTTAAGAACAACAATTTATTTATTTATTTATTTATTTAATGTCTTAAAACTTGAAAGCTAGTATATATAGGCCTACAAATTATGCAGCACTTAAAATGATGTTGGCTTTTGACTTTGTCTTATCTGTTGAAATTCAAGATGTGCGTTTTATCTTAGTAGGCCTATAGTACATAACCAATTAATAACATTACTTCTTTACTTTCTTTTACAGATTAGTCGATTATACTGTAATATAAGTAGGCCTACGTACTAGTTGCTCATAAAAGTAGCTTAATTTTAAGGTTTTGTAGTATTCATTTTTAAAGCAATACTTAGCAATACTAAGGGCCGGTATTACAATGAACAAATAAGAAAGTTATATGTAGCAAATAAGCTATTTGGAGGATTTCAAAGGTTTTGATTGGTGGTTACCATGGAGACAGCAAGCTATTCGACAAATCGGAATAAGTAGTTATAGGGACATTCTAATACTGGGCCTTAGTCTAATTTATGGTTATTACAATTCATATATATTTATTTGCTGAACAGTTAACATGATTCACAAATTAAACAAAGTATGATATTGCTAATTAGAAAGATAACCTAATCTAATACATTTGTCTAGTATTGGCTTCAAGGCAACAAGTGCTACTTATGCGAACCTGAACCAAGCTACTCGATCAGTAGCTCTTTGTTCCTCTCTCTCTCGGAGAGAAGAGTGAGAGAAAACTACTGATCAATTTAATTGGATCAGGTATACATAAGCGCCCAAGGTTGTGTGAGATACCAACTCGATTTTTTTCTAATTGGTTCTGTGACTAGTTTGGTTGTGTTGCTTTGGATTTTTTTTAACTTGTCACAAATTACAATAAACCTTAAAATTAGTAACCAACATTCTAAAACCTTCTCAATTTCTCAGTATGCTAGTGTACAACTGGGGGAGAATGTTTAACATCTGTGATACATTCTACATTTGTGTGCACCATCTAATGTGACAGACTTCTATTTTAGGATCAGATAAATATCGAGTCTAAAATCAAAACGGTACGATTCATCGGGGAGTTGGTGAAGTTCTGTATGTACACAAAGATTGATGCATTGTACTGCTTGAAGATGTTGCTTCATGATTTTTCACACCACCACATTGAAATGTGTTGCAACTTGCTTGAGGGTTGTGGCAGATTTCTGTTCCGTCATCCAGACTCCCATCAACGCACCAAAGTTTATCTCGTAAGTCGTGATTCATGTGATAATTTGTCAAAAATTGAGCTTTCATAAATGGTTTTCAAAAACAAAATTATTGTTTTCAGGAGCAGATGATGCGTAAGAAAGCTGTCATGGCTCTGGACTCGCGGTATGTTACAATGATTGAAAATGCTTTCTACTATGTCAATCCTCCCGAAGGAAGTGCTATTGCTAAGAAAGAACGTCCACCATTGCATACATTTCTGCGCAAGCTACTGTACAATGACCTGACAAAACCAAACACGGACAAAATCCTACGTATAATCCGTAAATTTGACTGGGACAACCCCGAGCTTGCGGCATATGTTGTGAAATGTCTCACCTATGCCTACAACGTCAAGTATTACAATATTCGCTGTCTGGCTAATCTTTTGGCAGGCCTAGTCCCATATCAGGTTAGTGAAAAAGTGTTTTCTCACCTAGCTATTTTTTGATTCATGAAGTAAGGCCTGCTATTATGACACTCGGTATTTAGTTCAGGGTCAACTTGTTTTTTACATGGAAACAGTGCTTCTAATTGGTGGTTACCATGGAGAAAACATGTTAGTCCAGACTAAATATTTAGCAGGCTGTTATAATACTGGATCTAAATAAATAAACTAGCTTGTCTTAGTGGGAACTTTTATCAAATGATTTGTTATTCTTTCAGGACTTTGTAGGGCCGCATGTAGTTGATGGCGTTCTGGAGGACATCCGCCTCGGTTTAGAAATGAACCAAGTGAAATACAACCAGCGTCGAGTGGCCATGGTTCGATACCTTGGAGAACTGTACAACTATCGTTTGGTGGAGAGTGCAGATATATTCAAGGTACTGGTACTAAAGCTTTGCTTCCCACAGTTTTGCAATGTTGGTGTGCACAAACACAAATGTAATTGATAACTCAAAAGCTGTGTCAATCAATATGTTGCAAGAAATAATGCTTCTTTGGGAAATCTTTGTAGTTGTTAAAAGACTTCAGGTAATAGGCCTACAGTGGAGTTCCGCAGGAGTTAACACCAAGCTTTTAGGTAGTTTTTTTGGTACACGCCTAGAGCAAAGTCCAGTCGAGCAATTATCTCCATTCAAACTCGAGCAAAGGACGAGGAATTCAGATGACTGAATACACTCACCACATTCTTCAAGGCGATGAGGTCCAATCGTTCTAGGAAAACAAGAAATCCCGGGGTAGCTTATATTTCAACATATCTATGGGTGTCCAAAACGGGGGGAAATGGTGTGGCCATGGTGTAAACTCCCACGGAACTCGACTGTAGTGTGATTTGAAACTGTGGTTGTGGTAAATAGTGTGCACACCTAGTCGTACTTGCTGACAAGATCATGTTTTTCTTATTTAATACCTAATAACTACTCACGAGCCAAACTTAATGGATTGTTCTGTTGACTATGATTCCAGGTCCTCTATTCAATGATCTCATTTGGCGTAGGAACGGACCACAGTATTGAATCTTTCCTGGACCCCCCAGAGAACTTGCTCCGGATTCGTCTTGTCTGTGTGTTGCTGGACACATGTGGCCAGTATTTCAGCAGCGGGATCAGCAAAAAGAAACTTGACTACTTTTTCATATTTTTCCAAAATTATTATTGGTTTAAACGCTCTGATCCGTACTGGAATCCTGAAAATAAGTTTCCTTTATACATGGAATATATGTTCAAGGATACACTGAAGAGCTTGCGACCACAAATAAACTTTTTTGCCGACTACGAGGAAAGCCAAAAAGCTGTAGCCGATCTCCATGAACAGCTTATGATAGCTCAACCAGACGTGTATAAACTTGAGCCCATGGAGGGAATGATTGATGCCAATCCCAGTTCTCTGATGGAAACCATTGATGAACAAGATGATGAGTTCAGTCAAACAGATATTGAAGGTACTGTAATCTCTGATACAGAATAATACTGCACATGTTACGTCACAATGGCCATACTGGTGACCCAAATAATTGTTTACATTTGAGCTGCAAATAGAAGAAGATTGCCCAAAATATTATATAGTTACAAAATGTTCTTGACAACACATATTGTTTCCAGATGCCGAGCAATCATCCTGTGCTGAAGAGATTGATCAGCGAGGTGATTTGGAAGAAGATGAAGACTCTAGTGCAAAAGAAGGCAATATGCCATCAGACGACGACTCGGATGGAGCGGTGAGTCTAGACCAACTTCTTTAAGCTCCGATTTAGTAAGCTTGATTTGGTAACCATAGTTTCATAAAACATTACATTCAATAGCACAAGCCTCAATTGATGGGGTTATGATATCATAGGCGGACAAACAATCTGTTGCTAGGCAAACTACATTGTTGTAACTTTCTTTCATTGGTGTGTATTCAATGTTTGTCCGAAACAAAACACGGTCACATAGATATTTTTAGATTCGAGTCTTGTGCTATACGCATGGCAGTCGCCATGTTTGTTCATAGAGAATCCCCAATTACTGGTTAATGGTAGGGCTGTGCGAGTACTCCAAAAGTCGAGTTCGGTCGAGTAGTTACTACTCGACTCGAGGTGATCGAGTTTTTCATGAAAAACGAGTCGAGTTCGAGTAGTTTTGATCGACTGAGCCGCCGTACTCAACTGGTTAAAAATACCGCCAATAGGTAGCGCTAGTATCCAAAAATAGCTTAAGTATCGATTTTATAATCGACTTTGAAGAAAAAGTGACCTATCGATCATTATCGAGCAGATCGATACACGCAGACGACACTTATTTGGCCTATACTTCTGCAAATTCGCAAAAAGTGTCTGCGTTTTTTGTGAACTAAGTGTGGATGATGTAGAAGTGGCAGCCAAACAAATGGAAGGGAATCTTCGAGAACCTAGGCCTACGAGATCGCTGACGCATAAGCCTACTATGTTCAAAGAGCCTAGGCCTAGGCCTAGCCTAGCCTAGGTCTAGGCCCTAGGCCTAGACCCTGGTCGTAGGCCTAGACCTAAAAGTACCTAATCATCAAAGATATTATATTCCCTACTGATCATCATGTATTTGGAATCATTTTTAAAACGTTCCATACCCTTAAGTTCAAAATGTAATCTTTGCATTATTAACCTCAAAATGGGGAAACACTCGCCAACGGTCTCACAAAAACAAAAGTGGCCATCTGACAACCCATCTGCAAAACAGATTACACTGTTGTTCTATTGTTTCTCTTAAAGTCTTTCTCCTGTGCCAGGTCCCCGTGTACAGTGTAGACAGTAGTCCTAGGCCTAGCATTTGGCCATGCTTGGAGCATAGCCCTAGCCTATCCCAAGACCCAAGACCTAGGCCAAGCCTTAGTACTTTCCTTGTCTAGATCACGTAGGCCTAGACCCAGTTGGCAGAATTTAGCATCGTTTGAGCCTTAGGCCTAGGGAGACAATAATATTGAACAAATTACAGTATATGGTTTTAGGCCTGGCCCCAGGGACAGCTTTTAGGCCAAGGCCTAGCCTAGGTGAACTCGGCGGTAGCTTAGATGGGGTCCTAGGTCTAGTCTGCCTAGTCCTCTACCGGTAGTTATTCCTTTCCTGTATCTTTTTATTATATTCAGGCACTACTCGAAACTCGCGAGTTATTTACTACTCGAACTCGATTTGGAAAAGTGCTACTCGCACACCCCTAGTTAATGGGAGTTTGAACAGATGTTGAAATGTTGTAACCGTCCCTTAACTTGCTGATTATACATGGCCATAGGCCTGATGACTATGGATGAGGCCGAAAGCAGGTCTCCCGTTGCTAAGTTCAGGTCTAGGTCCAATTTGACGTTTTCAACAATTGGTAACTAGAGGCCACCCATTGTTGATTACGTCAAATCTGGACCTAGACCTTTAGCAATGATTAACTGGCTTTCAGACATGTTCCAAGTGCTACATGCATGTCTATTGTCTAAAAAATGTGCTCATTACTTGTTTTACCAAACTTGATATTAATATTATTCATAAATAAATAAATTTACTATTTTAGTTTTATAGTAAAGTAGGCCTAATATTATTACATTTAGTTATTAATTTAGTTTTATTCAACAGGGGGATCTTGGTAAAGATGAGGATTATGTTGCTTCTCCTCGTTCCGTTGTTCACGTTGAATGCGCAGAAGATAACGATTTTATGTCGGCATTCGATCGAATGGTGTCAGACAACATTTACGATCGTATGCGAGAGACAGTGAAGCCTCAGCAAGTTGACATATCTGTCCCGCTGCATATCAAGAGCAGCTCGAAAAAGACTTATGGTATGTACATGTTCTTGTACTAGATATGGACAAACGCATGTATTTCACTACTATGTACAATATTTACACTTAATGTAATAGCCGTACTTTTTTTTTATTTCGTGTCTCAAAAACACACTGCACGATTCCTGCGTGAATATTTTTTTTCAATAGCTCGAAGCGTCCTCAAAATATTTTTGTTTCTTAGTTTGCATGGTTTAATATTTCGAACTACCCATTGTCGTTAGTGGCTGCAGCATAAATTAAGAAAAGCTAAAGCTATTTAAAGAAAATCATGATTTAAAAAACAAATGTAACCGCGTAGTGGCCACACCGTCATTTTCAAAACTCCTCTTATGCCCATACTTGACCTATATGGCCATGTGTTGTTATGTAATCCAATAGTAGATACAGGATTAAAAACTAATAATAATGGATTATATGGGAGAAAATACTAAATAAATATAGTATTTGTTTTCAGTATGTTGGTTGGTTTAACGTGTTCGTTCACCTGCAATGTGTACCTAGGCACTCAAGTTGGTATATAGAACACATATTCAACAACAGTTTCACCGAAAATGATTTGAGTTCCACGTAATTAGTGGTTAAAAGTTTTATGAATTGTATGCAGCCCGCTCAACGTTGTACGTTTGGCAATACCGTACCCCCGAGTGTCGTGTGACCTTGCTTCACGCATCTGGAGGGTTGGGCGAAAAGTAAGTCTGGGCGTCGACATCGATTAATCGATAAATAATCGATTAATAATCGATGTCGGTGACGATTTTCAACATCGATTTTTTTTTGGTTTTAATCTATTTTTTCGTCAATTAATTAAATAACTAATCAATAGTCAATTTTTGTGGTTTCCCGTAAAAACGTAAATTCACTTCAACGCGAAAATTTTAATTTCACATTTCAATTAATAATTGTTGTCACGCGAGAGCTCCCCCCTCCTTCCGGCCGCGTAATCTTTGAGATGGCATCGCGTAATATGCAGTCGGCAGCGCGGGCAAAGGGTTGGCGCTTGGCCGACGGAGAGGCAACGATCGCCGGGAAGCGAGTCCGTGCGGGCCCGCACATACGCGGCCACTTCGTCCCACCCCTCGGCAACAATATGCCTCATGTTCCAGTATTGATAGCTATTAGCATTGAGTTTGTTAGTGTAGGGTAGAGACCCAGCGGCCATTGGCGGCTCTCTACCAATAAATTTCCCGTGGACTCTAGTAGTACGAGCGCTTACCGCTAGAAAGCGCCACATGTACCCACTGATGTCAGCGTTCCCGTGGAAAGAAAGGGATACTACGTAGTACGCGCAGATGCGACGTCAGAAGATCACGTGGTGTAGTCCGAGCCTAGGTCTAGGCCCAACTCTTTTAGTCTAGGCCATTACTAGGCTACAATAAGCCTAGGCCTACATTAGTAACGTAGTACTACAGCCTAGTCTATATAATGAATGGCTGAAAGGTCATCAATGCATAAGAGGAAAAAAAAAAAATAATGTATCAAACCTTATATAATGTGTTGTAATAAAGTATTAGCTTACTTATTGTTAACTTCGTGCCCGTTTGACATGTTTATCAGAACAAATGATAATGCTTTAATAACAATATCCACCGCCATCTGGATACTACTACCTTACCGACTTCGCATCTGCGCGTACTACGTAGTATCCCTTTCTTTCCACAGGAACGCTGACATCAGTGGGTACATGTAGCGCTTTCTAGCGGTACACGCTCGTACTACTAGAGTCCACGGGAAATTTATTGGTAGAGAGCCGCCAATGGCCGCTGGGTCTCTACCCTACACTAACAAACTCAATGCTATTAGTGGTCGTAGAACATATGATTTGCAGCAAACAAATATTGCTCCATTTAAAAGGTGACAAAGTTTTCTTATTAATAATTGATTAATTATCAATTTAAAAAAAAACTATGTCGATGCCGAAAATATTCCGACACCGCGATTTGACATCGATTGTTTGTCGTCGATGTCGATGTTGTCGATTTACATCGATGCCCAGCCGTAGCGAAAAGTCTCCGGCCAAGCGCATGTGTATAGTCGTTTCAAATTTTCCGTCCGCTACAAATGAAACCGTTTTATTCTTCTCATTATAGGCCTAGCAATACATAAAATGGCAGGTCAAATTGAAATTAACACAAATACGTCAAATAGCAGGCCTACGTTTTACGTCGTAGTCTAATGTAACGACATACCTGTAACAAGAAGAATTTTCACCGAGAAGTATCAAACAAACGTAAGTTTGTGAAATTTTACTTGAGGTCTTTGTGAAAACCTGTTCGGCACAAGTAGCTTTATTTCTTAATTTGAAAAAACTATTGTAATTATATTCCTTATCTTGACAAACACTATTATCATTTCACAAATTGAAGAGAAATATAAACACATTTCTAGTGAGTTGTTACAAATCTTGTATCTATCCGCTTGACCACGCGCCTTCTTCACCACTTTCATTTGAACAAAGTATCTTGGCAGACCAAGTGCTCTCCCTCCCTCCATTGATGTCTTGAGCCAACCACGCATCTTCAGTACCGTCTTTCCAATGCCGGCTGGAGACGCAGCGCAGAGTTGGCAACATGGGTCACATGACGTAGAATGTCCACCTCGAACAGCAAGTTGCGCAAATAAACAAAGGACACCTGATGGTATAGGCCGCGTGATATACACCCAAACATTGGTATTTAGGGTTAAACTTTAGATAGAGAACAACTTGCTAAAGAGGTGAACGGGCACTTTAAGTAATTCTTCATTCTTTCCTATTTTTCTGTCGCCATTTTCATTCATATCCTATATACCCCATCCTTAGTTGGTATTCAGTTCTTAGTTATCATCCAACTATTATTTTTCTCTTTTCTTTCATTAACAAATTATGATGCTAGACATTCCATTGGATATCAGTACATATGTTCCTTTTTTTACTTCTTAGAACAACTCCAAGAAATCAAGAAAGAAGAAAACACTCCCAATATGAATTTCATTTTGATGGTGAGGAAGGGCAACAAGCAGCAGTACAAAAACTTGTCAGTTCCTGTTGATTCAGAGCTAGCTCTTAATCTCAAGAACCGTGAAGAGGTGAGTGAACAGATGTCAGCGTTAAACATAACCTATTCTATTGATAATAGTAATGAGAAGGCGATAGGATTTCAAATGCATACTACAGACTAGTTTGTATTAGGGATGGTAATGGTTGAGGAGATATTAAATATTAATCGTATTTAAAGTTTTGCAATAATAAATTATAGGCCTACTTCGTCATATTTGAAAAGGCATTGTATACTATAAGTACTGGTAGTATGCGTATGCATGTTTGTATGTATTTTGCTCCCTACAGTGGTTGGCATTGTTTCAGGCTGAACGTTTGGAAAAGGAACGAGTGAAACGGCTCACCTTAGATATAAATGAGCGATTAGAAGAAGAAGATTACCAAGAAATGCTGTCACAGGTATTGTTTCGTTATTTGATCATACAAGCAGTAGACGGTACAGCAGCGGTATAGGGAGCACACGGTCTACTTGATCTCCGTGTAGCGGAGGCTCGTCCAACTCTGAACTCCCAAGTCGGAGTTCAACTAGCCTCCGCTAGGCCAAGATCAAGTGGACTGAATGCAGACCCAACCAACATATCTGTCTTGTGTTGTCTTGTCTGTGTTGTGAATGTAAACTTAGGAAACACAGTAGGAATAGAGGGTTTCAACATTTGTTTTTATAACTGAATAGGATAGACATTAAATAAATAAATAAACATTGGCTGCAGCAAGAGGTTTGATGCTATGTTACAGTCGCAGAGACCGGCCGTCATGAACTTGAACCGCGAGCGACGTCCCAAATACAATCACCCACGGGGAGCTCCAGATGCAGATTTGATTTTTGGATCCAAAAAGGCTAGGTAAAATCAATTGCCAAAGAAATTGTGGATTATATGATAGATTGTTATTGTCAATCAATAGTAATCATACAATGTGAGCAATACAGCCACAGCATGCACACAAGAGCAGTCAACAATACTGTTGGTATCAGTAATGTACTAGCATGTAAAAAGAATGCAAGTGCATGCAAGTCTGGACTGTGATTGCAGGGAGAAATTTCAACATGTGAATACTGAATAGATTATTTTTTGGAAAGCAAGGTTGAAGTGTTTTAAGTAAATTGATTTTCATTCACTTAAACATGTATGAGATTAATTTCAAGATAATTTAGTATGTGAACATGAAAGCTTGGAGGAGTAGATTGCTATGAGTTGATAAAACTAGAAAGCAATTTGAAAGGAGGAGAGCATGAGTTCTTCAACAGAGAAGTTGGGAACAGTTTGTGAAGGCAAGATTGAACAAGAATTATATATATATTACATATACTGTACTAAAGTTTCCATTTTGCATAGAGCTTTCCACTAACTTTTAGGCACTACTATGAAAGGTAGTTTACCAATGCAACCACAGTATAACGATGTATCCAGCAGGGAAACTCGACTTATTTTCTTTCAACAAACACATGTGTTCTTAATCCTATTCCTATTCCTACTGGGGATGACCTAGATTCCAAAATTTTGTATTTGATAAAGGAGGCTAGGAATCACTTTCCAAAGAAAAAAACAAAGAAAAAATAACTCAGTAGGTAGCGGATCGGATCAGTACAAGTTTTATTTATCTCTTAAAAGTATGCACAATGCAATTGCTACTTTAGGATTTTAGCAACATGGATCAATAATTGATTAATAACTACATTATAATGTTTTGAATTGAGGTGTAAACATAATGTTATTTGATCTTGGCACAAGAAGAAAAAAAAAAAAAGATTTGAGATCTTGAATAAATACAAAATTACAAGATACCTTAGGATTATTTATTACTGTAATGGTATGAAACGGCACAACACAAACTTTGAGAAATCAAAGTAATGATTAGTAAAGGAATCAATTAATTGATGTCATTCCTAGTTCCTATACCTATAAGACCTAGCAGAAAGGTACTTGTCTTATGGCTAAGGCCTATTGAAATAAACATGATGTGTGCTCAAAACCATACAGATCTTCCGGCCAGGCCCCATTAATGTTTTCCAAATACAAAAATGTAAAGTTTCGCCACATATTTACGTAGAACAATAGTTTACATGCTTTAAATTACTGCACTGATCTGAATTACACCGTTTAGAAAGTATCAATCGTTTAATAAATTGATGTTTTTTTTTAAATAGTAAAGATGGCAAAAGAGAAAGAAACAAGGAAAGTTGTACAAACTATGTCAATTATTTGTCTACTATGTACGCAGGAAAGCAGCTACAGTATGCGCAAGCTGTATAATACACCTGTCTTGCGAGTTTCGCTGCTGGATACAATCTTATTGTGATACTATATTGAACATTTTGAACAAACTTACTATAGTAATACTGTAAATTAAATCCAGCAACACCATGGGAAACATGTTTTGAACTCAAGTTTTAAAAATTCATTTCGTTGCACTACTCTATCATGGTGTGTTATTTAAGTTTCCACGTTGATGACACACTAAAACATTTTTCCGAAACAAAAACTTTAATTTAGAAACATTTCCAAAACACTCTAAATAATTCCATAGCACCATAGCAACCGTATTAGGGCTTTGGTGCAGAAAACATTTTACGGCATATGGCCAATAATAAATTATCAGATTTGAATCACGTGATGGTACCAATACCGGAAACATTTTATCCATGTAGCAGCAAAGAAATTTATACGTATTTCCAAAACAGATTTCCCGTGTGTCGCTTGCTTAAAGTCGATCGATGATAACTGGACATGTAATATAAATCATTCAAATTGTATGTAATGCAAGTTGAGATTAAGCTTGTGAATATTGTAGAAAAAAACATGCACCTACTGCTATTAGTTTTTTATTTATTGAGTGTTGAAATGCGTTGGAATTCCCTATGTTATACATTGTAACTGAACAAAAACCTACACTTTCAATCGTATAACTTTGCGTAGCACCTTTAAAAAGTAATATATTGTAACAAATTTTCGTCCTAAATGTAGATAACTTCATGACTAACATGAATACGTTTGAAAAAGATGGTCGAACGCGATCCGTTTTCGAGATATTCGCGTTGGTGTGTCAATTTTACGTCAAATCTACTCAAATTAGAAACTATAAATATACTTTATTAATAAAAAAAATATATAATTTCAAGTAGTTCAGTATTAAATGCTACTCATATGTAATAATTCTTGAAATTCATAATTTAGAATAAAAAAAAGTATTTTTTCATGTCCATTTAATTTGAATAGTTTAGTTGTTGTATTGGATGGGTAGTTCACTTCATCGATCGACTTTAAGACAATGTAATGTGATAAAATATACCAGATGGTTGAGTTCATTTTTGGAATAACGACAGGAAACTTGGTGCATATCATTTCTAGCGGGTGGCCGAGACAAATAAGAAAATTGCTCCAGATTATTATAAGTAGAACAGTAAATGAAATTAATTAATTGTATTTCAATTACAAAATTGTGTCAACTGCTTTGGGTTTTTGGGTGTGGTATGACAACAAACTGCCTAGGTTTTTGCTAAGGGGGCAATAAGCAACTAAATATCCCATGCTACTTTCTATTTCTGTGATTACTAATTCAACGATATATTATTTTCTAAAGCAAGTATAAAAATATGTTTTGTTGATGCATTTTAGACACATTTACATCATAACTGGGAATTAAATACTGTTCATACAATCACTATTTGCTAAGAGCACAATGCTCAGGATGATTTTCAATTCATTTTACGAAAAATAGACTGTTGCATATCAACATGCTTTACCATATAATTATCCCATCCCTATACACAAAAAATCAAAATTAGAACAGTATATTGACTTTTAACTATCCCCCACTGATCATCAGTTATTCTAATAGTGGTTAGACAATAGCTATACAAATTCATTTTTTATATTTTATTTTTATTTGCCAACACGTCATGCATTTGACATTTTTTTTTTTACCTTTACAAGATCACGTCCCACTTCAGATAGCAAATTGTTCTAACCATTTAATTAGGACAGCAATGTCCATGTAGCATTGCATCACACGCTACGTAGTGCCTGGCAAGTAGCAGGCAACATTTAAATTTGCAGCTGCCGACTATCAGCTGGTGGAACATACCACTTGTAATCCACAGAGCAAACTGATTTCCCCCATAAGGATTCTTCAGATTTGCACAGAAATGCAACCCCTCATAATTTTATGTAGTTGGTATTTTGTAATAATAATAAATTAATAACAAAGAAAAATAAGTGAAGTTTAAAGTTATCAATATTATCAGTTATGAAAACATTAAAGAAAACAACACTATGATTTGTGTTTAGTGACCAATAATCCAACCTGGCCCTGAACATTTGGGTACCTAAACAGTTGTAGAAATTGATCAGTGTTTTGGTATAGCCTTCTGCTAGGCCTGCAAGCTCAACTAATTGTAGCAGTGAAACACTAAAAGATTGCTTATGCCAAAATGCTTAGAAATATGGTTGAGATATCTTTTTATCATCTACATATCTCCATCCTTGCAATGATCACCAGGCTATCGGTCATAATTCCGAGTATTAATTGCTCTAGAATGTGTGTTGTTCTTCAGTGGTTGTGTACATATCATTCATTGATTGATTTGAACATTAAAGAATGGTAGCTAATTGTTGCCGCCCAACATTCAAAAATGAATTTTAATTTTTTGCAGTTGTCTGGTTTGTTATAATTATCGAACTTATAAGGTTCATTTCTTTATCTAACAAACTAAAAAATAAAAATCCATCATTACAAGTAACTACATATGCATTGGTACAATTAAAAAACACTTTGTAAGAAAAATAACAAACAAAAGCCTGTAGGCCAATTGGGCGTTTACACATCATTGAGAACCAAGATGTAGCTCTCAATCAAATATCGATGATGAACGTTGATCTCATAACAAGGTACTGAGTAGCAGATTTTTTGCATTACAAATTTACAACACCTACTCCATAGCCATTGCTGCTTATCTTGCATTGATGCAGCTATGCTAGACAAGAAAACGACTGACGGTGTAGCTTTAATGGAACAAAGAAACACCTATGTGCTATACTCTATACATGCACCTAGAAAATGCCAAATAAAGAAACGAACCTGTTGAGAACTACAAAGGTGACAAAATGAAGTATGTAATATCTAATTTTGATTATCTCCTTCCACAAAAATTTGTTAAACTAAGTTGAACTAACATATTTAAAATTTTTTTTACATGAAAACAATAGTATCCTCAATTTTGTATGCTGTAAAAACGGTCATGCTATAGTTGTCCCAAGACTACCTTACACATACTTTCGTCACAGGCGACAGGTTCATAGCCAATCAGCGATAAGTATTGGCCTGGATATGTCTCAGGCGGTTCGCTGGTTGGCTACGACTGCCCCGGATGTGACGAAAGCAGGTGTAAAGTAATCTTGGGTCCACTATAGTGTTTATGGTGAAAGAAGTTGGGTGGTTTTGTTATAGCTAAGTGAGATAATAGGGCTTTGGCAACCTAATCTAGTTGCAAATTTTTCCCCACATCTGTTTTAAACTGGTCTTGTTCAGATACATTCAGCACGTGTTTATATCGTCAATAGGCAGTGGCGACACAGTGAACATTTCCAAAGCAGGTTGGTTCACTCCATGCAACAGTAAAACAACAAGCAGATAGGTACCGAGAAATTGTCTCCCAACTCATGATACACATACTCATACACATAGGATTAACTAGTGCTTCATGCAGATTTTTTTACACATATACTAACAACCACTTCAAACAGGTTCAGTCAAAACGGTTTGAAATTGCTTGTGTGGTAAGTGTGTCCCAAAGCGGTTTGGACATACGTACATTCTCAAAAGTAAATTGGAAGAGTCAATATGTGTGATTTACACCTCACACCAGTTTGAAGTTGTACACACATGCTTCACCATCTTAATTAGTGTTGTAGGCCATGAAAGTAGCCATCTCTTTTTCAAACTGTTTGATTCAAACAAATCGAGTTCAAGTCCATGGTCATTGAACATCATGGAACCATAACAAGAATCTAACTGTAGCTATTATTATATGTATGGTAAATCATTTATTTTTTAGTTTAAAAATACTATACGTCTCTTTGCTTATGGTAACATACATGAAACTTTGGACAGATAAGATCATATGATTACTCAACCTTAGGCACTTTGAACTGGCACAGTGACATGAACACAAAAAAGCTTCAAAATATATATGTGCTACCGGTATTCACTGTTCAGCAGCTTATTCAGAAATCCAGAATGGCATCAGAGAAAGGAGGAAGGAGATCAAATATTTCACACATGTGTAAGCCAGAAGATCCAACCAACAATGTGAAAACAAAATAGCGAATTATTGCAAACGTCTCATGTGCCAGAACAAGAAAACTTGAGTCAGGCAGTATCCAGTGTTTGATGTGAGCCGCAACCATAAATAATTAATTGTACATCTGTAGAATATGTGAATGTAACAAAACTAATCTCTTCACATTGAACAAGTAGCTTGCATGGAACCTTACCTGAAAGGGATACTTTTGGTGGTTTTCTACATCACAAAAACGAAAGCCAGCAGTTTTTTAAAATGCACCGAACACCCTCCGGAACCCAAATTTCAAAATGTCTACCTTTGTCAGCACTACTTAAAAAAAAAAAAAAAAAAACTGCAGCCCCGTATACATTTTACCTAGAATATTACACCTTTGACTTCAGATTGTGAGTAAGCTTAGTTTTTATTTAACTACTTATGTATTTGACAATTAGTGAGCTTAACAGGACTTGATAGACCCATATAAATTCATGGATTGCAGTTTGGGAACCATTGGCATAGGCTATCTTTTTAGTTTTTAGCAGTACGTAAATAACTAAACTAAATATCTATGCAATGCATAATAATCTGGCATCTCCCAAGTTTGTTGATACTGTATTGGCAAAAGCATCTGAAAGATTTCCTGTCAACTGTTCTCATTTGCTGACACAGAGAGCTGCCTAAAGTTACTATCCAACAATTCATCGAACATGTCTCCTTGGGATTGTGGATCTTTGGTGTTATCGTACTGTTCACTTGACATGTTACTTTTTTCTCCAAACAAGTGAGTGGCCAAACGATTGTCATCAGTTGGTACTTGTTCACTCGTTTCATTCACTTGACTGGAGGACAGTGTGGGGTTTTCATCTGAATTGTTGAGACGTCCTTGAGCGTTCCATAGTAGTAGCGGAGTGGGCTCATTCGATCTAATGATTTGAAACAAACTTGTATCAATCTACAGAAACATGGTACTGGTACGTATACATTATGTACAAGCAGGACTCCAAATAAACAGTAAAACCATGTAAAGTAAACAATGTGTATAATAGCGTGTAAAATACGCCTTCAATTTAAAAAAAAAACTGTCATGGAAGAACCGGTTCCTAAATGCGGATCCAGCTAATGGGCAGAACCAGGTTGACTGGGTAACATCTGGATACCCGTGTCATCCCTATAAGTTATTAGGTCTCACATCTTTTCACACAAACTTTGGCTCCCATGTTATAGGTATACAGCTTCCCCCAGTTTTCACTAAGTTTCACTTTTCACATTTTACGGAATCGAGGCCCAGATATATGAAATTATATAATGAGCAAACCATACTGCACTGGCTCATGCACAAGCCAAATTGAACATTACTTCCGACTTCGGCTCCGGAACAATCTAAAAGTATCAGTGGAATACGCAAACTGCTATTGATGAGCACCAGTATAAAATGCCTTACAAATCGTCTGCTCAGAACAAGACTGTCATAACTACAAAAACGCCATTTCGAGATAAATGAAAAATGAAGTTTGAAAAATCACTTTAATTTACTCTATTTTCATATGTTAATATGTACCATTTATTAAAATACAGTATATATCGCTCTGCGTTATCATTTCACTACGTACCAAATGATGTAATATAGAATGCAAAATATGATGTACTATTGAATATAAGGTGGTAGTTATGACACTACAACACAGCTACTATCGCACAATATTACACAATATTGTCAAGAGTGTATTGTCCGTGGCAAATAGTGTCATAACTACCTTTTACGACATTATTGCCCCAAGTTTGATGAGGGTTAATTGATTAAAATTGTGCCTTCAAAGTGTTGTATGAGGTAGATATGACACTATGCACAGGACTTGTTACACTATGTTATGAATATTTTGATATTATTTTTCTCTTTGACACTGTATCAGTCAGTTACGACACTGTGACTAATACAACATTATATTTATTGTTGCTTACGACACTGTGTTTCTGCATAATGTTTTGATAGGCTAGAGTTGTAGATATGACACTATGACAGTAAAATAAAGAAAAAAAAACTAAGAATTTTGATGTGCATAACTCAAAAACGCAATTTTGTAGTTATGACAGTCTGGTTCTGAGCAGACGAAATGATTGTTATGATGAAAAAACAAAAATTAGCTGATACAACTGAAAATAATCAGATGCACACAATCACAAAGCCTATCAAAAAATGTGACAAATTAACTCCGAAACCAATTTTCACACGTTTAGTTTATTTATAGCTTACTCTAAGTCTAATCTATAGTGTTAACTAAATTTACAATACCCTATGAATCTTTTTCAATTTTATTTCTGAGCGAGATCTTGTATCTGGTACGGTGTAATTACACTGCACAGGTAATATTATACTGTATAATAATAATAATTGTTTGTAGGAATACCTGTTACAGGGTGCCAGGCTCATCCCACTTTGCTAGGTATAGCCTAGCAATAAGAGATACCCCACTAAATAGATGGCACTTATAAATACAGGCAAGCAATATCGTCAACAGTATTACGTAATCAGATGCAAAGACAATACGGTAGCACACACGAGTTACAGGCACAAACCTCACCTAAGCAACCAGGGTTTGGAGTCTTCTGATCTCAAAGAGCTACTTGTAAGAAGCTCGCTGATGGAGCCACTGCCTGAGCTAGTGGAGGACGGTTGCACAGGCACAGTGCGTGGAGTTGACACGGCCAAAGATGAAGGAAGAGAACTGGAGCTGTCTGGTGAATTAACAAGTGGTGGTTGAAACTTTGTGTTGATCGGTAGCCAATAAGGGTCCTCGCCACTTTCTAGACTTTCACACACAAATTCATCGAGAAAAGATAATGTGAAGTCAAACTTGGTGTTATCATCAGCAGAAGAATCACATAATTGACGAGTTTTTAATGCTTCATGAACAGCTTGTATATATGGCAATGTTTCGACTAGCTCTGAGCAACATTCTCGTAGTAATGGATGTCGTATCGAAGATGCTTTTATGTTTTGTAATAATTCGTTTAACAGTTCTATAGACACTCCAGAATGCTCGGCAATATGCGCAGTTGCTTGCACTATGGCCACTAACAGATTAGATACTTGATGCGGAGGCTCGGGGTCTGACCCTAAATTCCGTAGCACCTTCAGACCTAACTGACAAATCTGAGTTAAGGTTCTTACAGCAGGATTTTTGTCACTATTTTCTTCAATGTTTACTTCAAAAAATTGACCCAAGGCCCAAACATATGCTTCTAAAATTGCTGTACTGGCTGTTTTTGACTCGGAATATTTCTTGAGTAAATTCAACACTTTTTGTTGAATAGCTCTTCGATTTGCATCATCCCCACCTGAAACAGTTTTAAAAAATTGAGCCATTGGAATGTTTGCACTGAAAGAAAGAAATGCTTGGCTGGGCACATGCATACAAAAAATAAAATCACCTATAGTTAGAGGTGTTTGAAAATGGTTTTAGTTTCTCTTAAACTTCGTTTTTAAAAATGCAAAAGGTGGTGTTATTTTTTTTCATTCCTCGCATTGCAAAACAGTGAAATAATCAATAAAATGCAATAGTGCAAAACTGCGTCTTCCTCGCTGCCTGTGGCTACGAGATCGTAAACAGCAAATTAGCAGACATTTAAGTTTGCGGAAGTTAATAATTTTGTTTAAATATTTACATTTTAATTTAAAATACAATTCAGTTTGAATGTTGTAAGGCCAGATTGGTTGTTATTTCTTTGTTTTGGACTCAAATGTTATTATTTCTCGTAAAACCCCAACATTTGTGGTTTTATTTCACGATTGGATTTCAACTCCTACTGACGTATTATCTGGAGATATGTGAAAGAAAAAGACATAACAAATCAAATAACACACATCATTTTATCGCCCTTGCGAAAAACAAACGCCTTTACCTTTAGCTAGACAACATAAACAAACAATCAATAAAATCGGTGAATGTTCTTGGCCCTTTTAAAAAACTAAACTAGTATTTTTTTACTACTGGTCCCACCCTTCCTTAATTAGGCCTAATACATTTATTTAACAAATACCATTATGAATGATATTGATACATAATAACTAAGGTTGCCCATCGATGTCAAATTACAACATCAACATCGAAATCAAAACATCGATGTCGGAAATTTTTCGACATCGTCATCAAAGTTGAAATAATCGACATCGGAAAAAAAGTTCCTTGAGCAATTTAAAAACTAAAAAGAAAAAGTAACAAAATCGTTTCTTGTTCATCGCAAAACCTTATGGTAAGTTGATATTGTGTTGTAAAACCTTGTCGACGAGGGGAGTACAGACTTTTGTATTATTATTTTTTTGTGTAAAAAACGTTGCGATTTATGAAAAAAAAATCGATGTCGGAAATTTGCATCGACATCGATTATTAATCGATTAATCGATGTCGATGGGCAACCTTAATAATACTGTAACTAGTTTGAGCTAAACAGGTTTCTTTACTTGTTTTTGGCAGTAAAGTGATTTAGAACTCCTCTCCTTGGACAAGCCATTTTGGTAAGTTAACCTCTTAAGTCCTAACCATAACTGGGTAACGTACCTGCTAGTAGAGCCAGCCTGAACTTGCTCTGCACGGTATCATTTTGAACGTCTTCTGCCAATGGCAACAAGCGTATGAGCATCGCTACATGCCAGTAGTTTTGGGAATCTGGAAACTTGTCTACTAGAGATATCGCTTTATTCACCATCTCCTTGCGCAAGAAGCGATTATCAGCACAATCCACAAGGGCATAATCAGCCAATTGTGTGCATACATTTCTTGCATTTGACTCGGTAGCCACAGTGCAGAGCAAACTTAAAGTCTTTCGTTTCATGGCAGGGTCTGTGTGTTGCAAGTTTGATACGATAACATTTTGCTGACTGGGTGTCAAACTAATACCATAGTGACGTAGCGTAACTTCTAGTATATCCAAACCTTCATACCTACAAATAAAAGTAAATTAATTCATTAATTAATTACAGCTAATTATTATGTAATACCATATGAACTGTTGTGCCCCTGAGGCTAAAAGGAATACTTTAGAGGTCACTTGGTTATTTATTACCAATGCAGCCATTGTCATTAATAACATGTTACGTTTCAGAATGGCTTCTGACGGTACTCAAACCATCATCACGACTAAAAAATAAAAGTTTGAACCAATTGACATAGGTAGAACCTACTGATTCAGCTTCCTTTAGACACCCTAAAATACTGTGTGGTGTGCTCTTACATGTACTTTCACTGAATCTCATGGTGCATAGCATTCTTGAGGTGATCCATGGACAGCTCAGGTTCCATGCTCAACTGAGCCCTCAGCAACCACATCTTCACGAGTGAAATTGCGATACTTTTCCTACGTGCTTCGTGGCTCGAACGTGAATAGTATAGTAAAGTGTATAGTACCGATAACCAATATTATGTACTCACACTTTGTTACCACTGCCTGCTTCAGGTATCGTTATTACTTTCTTTTCAGTTTTACCTAATCTATTGTTTTGTAGAATAGTAGGCTCATGGTAATTAACAATATTTTTTAAATATATATTGTTGATTGTTTCATTCATCTTGGTTTTTGCTTTTGTTCATTAATTTGTATTTTCAATTTTTCATTCATTCATTTCATTCATTCATTCATTCAAGTACATGTTAATAAAAAAAATCTATTAATTGAATTAAATTTATCACCTGCATCCTAGAAACATTTTATTGTCTAACATATGTAAATAATACTATACATAGTAACAATTACAGCATTGCAGCCATCTGCCAGGATAACAAAAGTTGTACCTACAAGTGAACAATTTAAATTTATATATCTAATCAAATACTGTACTAACCAATGAGGCTAGTTGATGTTTTTTTTCTTTTTTGTGTAATTTCACAATTTTTGTATCTTTTTGTTAGTATTTATCTGTACACTCTCAGTATGAACAAGCTGTACCGTAAATTGGTGTTGTTACTCGAGAGAAACTGTGAGACATGATCCATAGCTGAAGTAAGCTTGCTATCACCGGTCTCAAGCTCGGCTAATGTCGTGATACATTCACAGACAATTGCTCCCTGTATTTCCTCCCTGGCTGAGTATCCTTGAGCTGCTATCAATGTGTCTTCAAGCAAACTCTGCACATTGAAGCTGCAAATTCCAGCCAAACGCAACAATCTGTTTAAACAATTAAACATTCAAATTTGTACAAACAGTTAATACCACAAGTGTTTTAGTTACTTATCGGTCGTAAGTACCAAATGTAAAGCTAAAATGTTTCTTCTTTTTGTCAAAGCACATCACTAGGAAGCTTACTGCAGTACTTACTTAAGGATTGAAACTTGCATCCATGGTGCCGGAATTTGTCGATACATGTAATCTTTTGGCATCTTTCCTTCTAAGATCTGACGCTGAATCTTGATTAGTGCATGAACCATCTCCTCTATTTTGCATGGTGAATTCTAAATTAGGTATAAGAAACATTGTAGCATACAGGTTCAGAATGATAAAATTAAACTGGTTTATTTAAATATTTAGTAGTAGGGATGGGCATTGATACCTAATATGGGTACAAAAGGTCTGAGACACCCCATCATTCACTCTCAACCCCGACCTTGTGCAAGGGCGACTTAAAACTCGCCCACCGGCTGAGTCATCTTGTCCGCAAGAGAGACAGCAAGTGCGTTACCACGAGCGGGAGTGAAGTGGCTCATATGGCTGCAAACGATAAGACAATACTAGGCGAGGGGGCAGGGGGCGTGGAGTGTATCGAGAGCAGTCGACGAGCAGCGGGTAGGGGAAATGGAATTGAAGGTTACGTGACGCGCTGATATGGATGCGCTACTCAAAGCGCCATTTCCACCCTCGCTGTACCGATTCTCGCTAACTTGTGCGAAGACGGAGCTTCTTTGAAGTTATATATCTATTTTAATCAACAATAATATCGATCGATGAAATCGATATTTTTGCCCATCCCTGCTTAGTAGAAGTACAACATTGTTTCATACCTGAATTACATCCAATAGAAATTGTATCACTAATGCCACGACTCCTGGATCTTTATCACCGAGAAGAGATTGCACTTGACCAGTGTAGTGGCAACACTGCTCGGGGCACAATCGGTAAAAGTGGTGCATCACAACAACAGCTTTGCTTCTTACGTAGCCCTGAATAAAGAATGCTCAAGAATATCACAATATAGGTGTAGTCCATAATGTAAATCGCTTGAGATTGGTAATATTTAAACATAAGTCAAACATAATAATTTTAGATACCTAAGTTACTTGAATCAATAATAATTACTTTGCAAAATTTACAAAACTATATTTTAGAAGATAATACATTGGTACCACGAGGAGCAAGTAATTTTAATTTCTAGTACAAGTTTTTGGCAGCTTGGTAAGTAATTGCATAAAGATTTGGATTCCTGAAATTTGGTACGGTATGAGTGGACGGACGACTATACCGTTTTGAGGCTAGATAGGTTTCACCCATTAGTACATCCCTATTGTAGTCACGCGGAACGGTCACAGCTGACTCTGAATATGTAAATGCAGAACAAAATCTGCAACACAACACCCGAGGAGCAACTCTAGAGCGACACAGACTGTACCATTTTGACCATAGACCATAGGCCTTCATCTTAGGATTAGAGATATAAACAAACTGTGCAGTTTATGCCGTGTGTCATTTATGCTGTGTGTCTACTATATATGCCGTGGCAGCATATAGTGGAAGTGCACGTCGACAGACACATATATTAATAAAATATGATATACTACTGTAGCACCATTACAACTTTTTGAAGGATGAGCGATAGATAAGTGAGCCTTGAGGACTTTTTTACTTGTCAGTGCATTTTATATTGATGAGTTACTCTCAGCTACTATTTGGCAGTGCTGGAAAGTAGCGCGCTGAAAGTAGCGCGCTACCGGTAGCATGCTACTTTTGTTCAGTAGCGGGATGGTAGCGCGCTACTTAAAAAAGCGTGGTAGCGTAGCGAGTAGCATGCTACATTTTTTAAGTAGCGTGAGCGGAAATTTCCGCTACTTTATTTTCCTTCCTTGGTTCATTTTTTTTCTATATGTACTGACCGCCACTAACACTTATGACACACACCCACCCCAACTTGACATAGTCGTAAATATCTTCGAGGGTCAGTGGTTGATTTAATGAGTATTGAGTACTCCGGACGGCCGGCTACGGTCGGGCGGATTGTCCCGGACCGCTTCCTGCCCCAAACTTTCTCTCGCACAAAAGTTTACAAGACCCACCCCTCAAAATCGAAATGTCACACTTCCTTTGGTCACTTTTACCCCTTTTTTTATTATGTGATCGGCGATTAAAAAAAATGCTATGACCATTCGTTGCTTGGAGCTCGAGTTTGTAGGTCTACAATACGTCTACTCCTTCATCAGCAGAAAAAAGTGAGTGCGAAAGTGAGAATCTAAAGCTTCCATGGCCTGCTTACGAGCATTTTGAACATAAACTTTGTGGCATACAATTATTTTTAGAATAGTGTGATACTCTTAGAAACTTGAAACCACGATGTTTATTTTGTAGTTTTGTGTGATATTTCATACTTGCTGTTTTCGAAAAGTAGCGCGAAAAGTAGCGCGCTACTTTTTAAAAAAAGTAGCGTGAACGGTAGCGCGCTACTTTTTAAGTGGAAGTAGCGGTAGCGTTAGCATGCTACTTTGAACAAGTATTGTTTACAACACTGCTATTTGGTAGTTTTATTTTATTGTAGGCCATATTAATTACATAGCCTAGTGGTATATTTGTGTGGACTCAAAATCATTGGAAACTGGTGTCTACTTACATTTGAATGTGCCAGTTTTTCAAGCACATTGGGTAGAAGTATTGGTAGCTGCTCTACAAGCAAAAGATGACAACAAGCCGTGAGTGCCATGGCAACAACTACGATGTTCCTGCTAGCTAGGTCACGCAGAATGGTGTTGACCAACATCACAGAGAGTGGGTCCGACGGGCGAAGAAGAACAGCGCATGCTAAGTAACCTACAGACAGAGGCTTGGTTACAGTTACAATGTATAGCAAACAGCTGTACATAATAAGAATTAAAATTTCTTAAATCTAAGTCTGAATACTGTATGTCATAAATTAGGTAGATATTCAACTGCTTTCAGTAGGCATTGAATTCAAATTCTCAGCTATGAATACTGTAAGAATCCCCATGCCAATCACTTAATCATACATGTAGGGATATACCACATAGTACCCAGTCAATTGGTCTCATTGGATTGCCAATTGCAATTGGTCTTTATCTGATCTTAAAGTGAGACTGTAAGGAACTAGTGACATTATTGCATAATAGGTAGATGGCAAAAAAATTATATTATTCGGTCCACACTCTTCGTTCGAAGAACCTACTAAGTGTAAATGATCAATGTGAAATTAAGAATAGCAAACAAAACACATACGTAGATGTTTTTCTCAATATTTAACAAAATACAAAACCAGGAAAAGAAGAAATGTCTGGACATTTATTTATTTAATTGGCATCCAAAGGACAATACACATAGTAGGCCTCAGAGGCGGACTGGGGGGGTAAGGGCCCCGTACGGAAAAGGGTTGTAAGGGCCCCGGGACTTGGCGAAGCTTTAAGGGGTCTGGGGCAAAGCCCCAGCCGGCGGAGGCGAAAATTTTTCAGCCCATTATTTTGTATAGAACGCATATAAACACGTTTAAAAATCGATAAATGATGATAGTTATGTAGAACAACGTGTCAAACTGTGAACACCACTTTAAAAAACGCAATTGAAGAAGAAACTTTCCCAACCCTGGCAGTTGTATATTTCAAACTATATTGTTTCCCAAACCTCTACAAATATCGACTACTAGTTGTCCACTCGCATCGTGTAATATGTACTCGCAACGAGGGAGCGGAATGTAGCTGGGGTTGGGGGCGAAGCCCCTGCCGTCGGAGGCTATGTCGCCGAAGGCGAAACAATTTTCGGCCCTGCATGATGCTTAGTGGTCTAAAACGCGTTTTGAGGCGAAATCCTATCATGAACAACAATTAAACTAAACTCAATATTGCACTGATAATTCCTTACGTCATAGGTCTAGGATCTGAGAGTTCGATCCTGTCATTTGAGAAGTCTTATGGCTAGTACTGCGCTGGATCGGAGTTCAGTAGGCGCCGATAGACATACTTTTGCCACAAAGCTCGCTTTTTTAAATTTTGAACGCTTATAAGTTATAGACACGCGATCAGCCTGATTTGTCAGTCAGCTATTTTATGGAAAGTGGTTTTGTAATAACACATGACTTGAAAACTCATTTATTTCATTTTTACTAAGCCTATTCTATTATAAATGGGCAAAATGTACTTTCAGATATAACAAAGTTTACTCGCAAAGTATCAAAAGTCACTCTCAAGTAGCGAGCTACCGAGCAGAAATCTTGAGGATTCTTGTTTCCTAATAATTTGTTTAGAACGCATATAAACATGTGTAAAAATCGGTAAATGATGATAGGTGTGTCGAACAACATGTTGAACTGTGAACACCTTTGTTAAAAATTAAATTAATGAATAATTTTATCTAACACTGGCAGTTGGATATTTCAAACTGTATTGTTTCCTATAATTTGTTTAAAACGCATATAAACACGTTTAAAAGTCGATAAACGATGATAAGTATGTGCAACATGTTGAACTGTGAACACCACTTAAAAAATTAAATTAAAGAAATTTTCAGCACTCGCATGTTTTATATTTCAAACTAAACTATAAAAAAAAGTAAGCTCTGAGGATGAAAGTGGAAACATTTGTAGCACTTCTAGATGGTCTATATGTCCCTTTTCACTGACATGAGATACATAATATGATCCTCTTCTTACTATTGTTTTATAATCTATATAGCGTAAGATATTTTCAGGGGGTCGGGTGGTGGCCCCCGTACGGGTTTCCGTAGTTCCGTACCTGCCAGTCCGCCCCTGGTAGGCCTACGTTTATGGCATAACTACAACTTTTAGACCCTATACAGTACTACTATGCATATATTATAGGCTACTACAACTAATACAATTAACAGGACAAAATTGTAGGGCTGTGCGAGCAGGTTTAATTTAAAGTCGAGCGAGATCGAGCAGAAATGAAAAAGTTTGCTTGAATTTCGAGCAAGATTCGAGAAATATTTTTTTTAATTTGCTCTTTGCATTGGAAAAAATAATTAAATTACTTTAAAAAATAAGTTTTAAAAAGAAAATGTTTCTCCTTTTGATTTTACATAATCAGAGGAAAGGGGAGGAAATTTAAACACGGAGTTGGAAAAGCCAGGAAATTGAAGCTCCGTTTAGGTGCAGTTTCAGAAATTTATTAATTTAATTTAATATCATATTTTTTTTGACGTTTTAAAAATTAATAATTAGGCAAACCTAATACAGGCTACAGGCATGGGGCACGGACTACGGTAACATGTTACTAACCCCAAATTACAATGAAAAAAGAAGTGAAATTACTTCTCTGTTAAGTTACAAGGCCGCAACTACTACCAGGTAAGCTGTTGGTTCCTTCCTATCCTTCCCCCCAAGCTCAAACCAGCCATTAGGCAAACTACACAAATTCACATTTATTTATTTAATTTATTTAATTGCGCTTTGTAGTACATTCAAGATGGTGTACGAGAATTGAGAATTTGGTAATGAGTTTCTTGGCACATTACTGGAAAAAAGTAATTTCGTTGTACAGTAACGAATTACTTCTGTTACGGTATTACCCAAGTCTGCAGATTTCATAGATCCAAACTCACAATTTCCAAACATCAGTCCTCAGTAGTCCAGATAAAGTAGTTGTTAATTTTATTATGCCATGAATGCCATTATAAAATGAAAAACTACTTTTTTATGAATTCTAGACAAAGGACGAAATAAAAAAAATTGATAGGCCTAACGTGGATTTCCCCCAGAATGTTCTAAATGGAATCTTTCCGGAAAACCTTTATCATAACCACATGTGGTATCGGCATAATACTAGCCTATAATAGGCTTGAGACCCAAAATTGCAAATATTTTTAAATACTTACCAACTTTTTTTTCAATTAATGACCCTTGTTGTGCTAGTTTGACAGCATGGATATATGCGAAATCAGCCTTGTATCCCAACATCTCCGAAAAAATGGCAAACAATAGACATTTGGTTACAATAGGCGTTTTGGTGGATGATTCAGATAACTTAGTTTTCACAAGCCGGAGGCAGTCTTGAACGAACCATTTTTCTTCCTAAAACACAAGTGAATTTGTATTCCATAATTAGGCTACAGTGGCTGTGAAATGCAGTTGAAAAATGCAGTTGAATTGTACACTGCCGGTAGTTAATTCACGAGGGATGAGGAAAATATTTTCATACGAGACCGAGCCTTTCCTTAGGCTAAGTTACCATGCTTGTGTTTTCCAATGCAACCCACTGCGTTGACGCAGATAACTAACTTAAATGTTATTTAAGTTTCAACACATCAAGTTACTAACGCACACTACGCGGATCATATGAAGTGTTGAAAGTTAAAGACATTTTAAGTTATCTGGCAGAATGCAGTGGGCTGCGTTGGAAAACGCAAGCATGGGTACTTAGCATGGTAATTTGCTGCTCAGCAGGTACCAGTACTGGGTATTAAAATGTTGTCCAATGGGTAAGGGGAAAATTGCGTACCGGTAGTTAAGAAGTTGGTATATACGTATTATTTATATTGAAAGTAGGACGAATGGTGATGTACACAATAGTTGAAATTATTATCAGCTTTGTTCATCTGTTACAGTTTAAACTGTGGCTTATAATCGCACTTTACTTGTGACGTCGTGTATGTTGAAATATATGTTAAAAGGGAATCAATAGGCCTATATTTTACAGAGTTTATTATAGGTCTAGTTGATTATTGTTGCCCTTATGGTGATATCATGTGGGCTCAAAATATTATATACATGGCTTTTATAAACTCTTCCCTAAGGTAGGCTACTTCAACTTGGTTAATGTTTGTTCTGATGAGGATCCAGTCATAGTACCCTAGTAGTTTTTATTGACTAATTAGATGAGCGAAGCGAATCTCTCCATACAACTCGATCGGCACTTTGTCTGTGTGTGTGTGTGTGTGTGTGTGTGTGTGTGTGTGTGTGTGTGTGTGTGTGTGTGTGTGTGTGTGTGTGTGTGTGTGTGTGTGTGTGTGCGCCAAATTTTGTTCCTCGCGCACAGGTCAAACGGCTTGACGGATTTGGCTGAAATTTTCGGTCAACACCTGTGACCATTAAACTCGATGCTGTTAACATAACCAACAGAATTCGTCCAGATGCCAACCTATAAAAAATTAATTACTGGAAACAATAGTTCGTCGCGCACAGGCCAAACGGCTTGACGGTTTCGGCTGAAACTTTCGATCAACACTTGTGACTACTAAACTCGATGCTGTTAACATAACCAACAAAATTCGTCAAGATGCCAACCTACAAAAAATTAATTGTTGAAAAAAATCCTGTATTATTTTTTTTAAATTAAAACTGATGGCCAGATTTTAATAATTTTTTATATTTATATCCACACTAACATGGAAGACACCAGATACAAGTTTTGGAATTTTAATTTTAACCGCCATTTTGTAAAAAAAATTTAGTTTTCTAATTACGGGAATTCATATTGTTTGATGTAGGCCTATTGAAAAAAAATCGCTCATCTAACAACGCGGAGCGTTTTTTTTAAGGTACAAACACAGCCCCGATGCACAGTATCCACTTGATTTTGAGCAATACTTGTTTGCTATCAGGAATTATTTTAATAATACATGCTAGGCTATTTCCCATAAGAAAAACAAAAACCAAGTGATGATCGAGTCGAGTTTCAAGTACACACTCTGCAGCCGGGCTAAAGCTTATACAGGTTAGGCCTACTAATTACAGTATCAGTTTTAGTTTTCTACTGATGAAAGGTTAAGATGATAGCTGTTTGTTTGAAAAGCAAACATTGCTAGCCAGCACGACAACAATGAAACACATGAATTGAACTGGTGGACAAGCCACAGGTTATCAACAAAATAACGTTAAGAAAAAGTTGTAACCATGGAGACTTCCTACAGCTCAAATTTTCACCTGCTATGCTTAAGTAGGCCTAGGCCTATGAAGTTGGGTTAAAATGTGTGTAGGCCTAGGCCCTATTATTATTTTCGGTAGGCCTACCTTAAGTTAAGTTAAGCCTTAAGTTCTATTATTACTTTAGTACCCCAATTTATAATGTACTCGGAACATTGACATGTAAAAGTCCAAATTACGTAAATAAATAAATAAACTTACAGATTTAGTGCGAGCTGCCAAACAACGTTCAAACATATTCTTAAGTCCTACATTCGTAGCTAATGGCGAGAAAAGTGAGCCTATGGATTCTAAAATACTTGACATTACTAAGAATTGAAATAACACATAAATAGTTATCGAGGACTGCTCAATTGTTCACTTTTTAACTTTGAAACCAATGTTTATATTTAAAAACAGAGGTTATGTTTTGATGACGATCAGCTGTTGCGTTTACTCTACCACCGTACCACGTGCCTTTTTGCGTGAAAATCTTGGCAAATCTTGTTTGCAAGGCAGTGAGTTGTGACGCGGGTTCCTCCCACTCCCGCTTTTGGCGGGACATACCGATTTTCAGCTGTGTGTCCGGTGTCCCGTCACATTTCCCAGCGGAACACTCTTTTGTCTCGCTTTTTCAAAAATGCAAAATCTCAGATTTTGAATTTTGAAACTTCGCGCTTACTACTTCGCAACGTTGAAGATATTTATTTTACATCGCTTTGCTCGGAACGAATGCGGCCGTAGTACGCGTGTGTGGAGGTGGAGGGACAAGAAAAATCGTAATGTATGATGGTTCTCAAAAATTCCTTTGTATTACATTTCATAACCTGCTGAAAATGCCAACTTATTGGACCTTAGGCAACCCAAGACATTGGGTTTAAAATATATATTTTAAACCCAATGCCCAAGACAACCTTACACATGCTTTCGTCACAGGCGAGGTATTCGTAGTCAATCAGCGATCGTTATCTGCGCGCGCTTGTCTCGGGCGGTTCGCTGATTGGCTACGAGTACCTCGCCTGTGACGAAGGCATTAAAAAAAGGTAGTAAAGGTAGTCTTGGGTTTATATCTACGGATTAGGTAAAAAATTAAAAAGTAATATTAATGCGAGAGATACCGATAGCTCGGTTACGCCTGCACTTCGACGAGTGGAAGGTTTCCTACTTGACGATTACGGACCATCCACGCCAATATAATAAAATATAGTAATAGTAGAACATAGTCGAGTTTGGAGAAAACTTACATATTGTAGTTATTTTTCTTGTCAATAGAGGACTCAAAATAGACTAGACGCATTCTGGTGGCAAAAAAATAAACTTCTATTAGGAGTGGTCTAGCTGTCAATTTTCATTGTTGTTTCATTGTTATTATTCATCAATGGCGCTGAAAGGAGGTTGCTTAGCAGCGCTATCTATGTTAGTTTTGAGTAAATATTGTTACCAAGATACGTAACTCACTGCTATCTGGACGTACCAAAACTGATTCTCTTTTGAGATTTTAACAATGGATAATAGACCATTTTAAAAATGATCCAGGATTCTTGTTTCTCCCCACGGTCCTCTAAATCTTCAAGAACAACAATACACAACAATGGGGCTTTGCACTGCCACATTCTCCCACTCGCAGCGCCAGCGTAGTGCCAGCCCTCAGACAAGGTCTACTTGATCTCCGCATAACTTAGCCATGAAAAAAGGGCTGATTTACCCATCCAGGAGGCTCTGGACTTGAGCTCGAACTATGGTGGCGCTACTTCTATTCCAATGTCTTTGGCAAGATACAATGCTGCCATCACAGCCTGCTGGATGGGTCAAGTAGACCTTGTCCGCGCTGATTTACCCATCCAGCAGGCCATGGATTTGGGCTTGGACGGTGGTGGCGCATTCTACGTCAAGCTTTGCGTGCAAAGCCCCATAGAGTCCGCCAAAGTCAAGGCGGGAACCCGTTTCAGTGCAAAGCCCGTGCACTGCCCATTTAAAATAACCCGTGGTGTTTTTTCAAACACCTATATCTCAGTAAATATACATATTTAACTCATATGTTCTATGTTACGTGCATCAACAACTCTCTATTGAGGCATTATACACAACCGAACATCGACAAACTTGATAGAATTTAAATAATTACGAGTTATAACTCCAAATGTGCGATTACAACGTTGCCAATTTCAAAGAGAGAGAAAACTCCATTTCGTGAATAACAGAGAAAGAAGATACGCGCATGCGCACAGAGAGGATCGCGGCAGGCAAGGCCCACTAGATCGCTAGTAGCGAGTTCGAAAACACGCCGCCAGGGAATAAACCATAATCTAGGACCCTTTGTATGATTATCATCACGGTCAAAGATATTACAATATTCCCTATCACGGTCCTCTCAATCTTTATTAGCAACAATAAACAACAATTAAAAACATAAAATCAAAGTTTGTAGATGATGATCTTGTATGCATCAATGAACCTTGATATAACATTTGAAAACTGATTTTTAATTGTTGTGTGGGTTGTTTACATCGTGATTCGTGATCATCGCAGTTTTGCTATCAACAATTTTTGAGTTTTTTAAAGAAGAACCGAAACTAGTTGACCGAGGTCGATATGCCTTACAGAGTAGGCACGTGTAAAGTTGCACTCTAATGCTACGTTTACAGCTACGCGTTGCGAGCGAAGCGAGGGCGCGAGCTCCAATCAGCGGCCGAGTTTCATGCAAAGGAGTTACAAACTCGGCCGCTGATTGGAGCTCGCGCCCTCGCTTCGCTCGCAACGCGTAGCTGTAAACGTAGCAAGGACTGCAGATGCAATGGGGATCTTTGAAAGCTCAACCACCAGAGCGCAGCACCGAAAAATGCGGTCCACCTGTCAAAATGCAAGGTCCACTTGATCTCCGCCTAGCGGAGGCTCGTCGAACTCCCAAGTTAGGTCGTCGCCGTCGTCGCAAGGGAACCAAAATCGCCATGTTGTATCCCACTAAAAAAACTGTTATAATAATTAAATATCCGTTGTAGATCATGTAACACTATACTTAAAACACGTAAAAGAGACATTTTGATAGATAACAATGATTCAAGATTATAAAATATGATGATTGTTTCCTTTTTAGGAGGTAATTCTATTTGACAGATCACTTCATTTGTTTTCTTTCACGTTTCTCCCATTTGATTAACATGTGATTTTTAACATTGTGGAACGGACTGCGATGACCTAACTTGGGAGTTCGACGAGCCTCCGCTAGGCGGAGATCAAGTGGACCTTGTCAAAATGAAAACACACTACGACAAAGCGGTGACTTCTGTGTGTTGCTAGGATACTTGACGTGTTTCTTCGTCAGTTGATGGTCAGTTGTCTTTATTACCGTGATCGGGTTTGACAGAAGTTAATTTCACGCAGGGAAATATGGCGTGTTCGACTGATTTAGTTTGTACCTGGTGTGTGTACGTCGCCGGAGCAGTGTTCGTGCAAGGCGGGATACGTAAAGAACACGATCAGCGAGTACGTTTGCGAACCGCACTGCTCACACAAATGTATCCACGGCAAATGTGCCGCGCCGGAAATGTGCGCCTGCGACGAAGGCTACCAGAAAGACGCGCACGATCGTTTCCGATGCGTACCGACGTGCTCGCAGTTCTGTCTCGACGGCTTCTGTTCGGCGCCCGGCAAGTGTTCTTGCAACGAGGGCTACAAGAAAGACACTGGAAGCGCCAATATCTGCGTGCCGAACTGTCGGGAAGAGTGCGTGAACGGCCTGTGTGTCGCTCCCGACCAATGCTCCTGTTTGACGGGCTACGAGGCAAACTCCGTCGACAAGTTCAAGTGCGAACCTCGATGCTCGAAGCCGTGCATCAACGGAGACTGCGTCGCGCCGGAAACCTGTCGATGCGCCGTCGGTTATCAGAAGGACCTGCCCGACGTCTTCAAATGCGTACCGAAATGCTCCCGCTATTGCGTGCACGGCTAAATAAATAAAAATAAATAAATTCACATTTAGAGTCTACCCACTCAGTAATTAAACTGATTTGCAGTGGGGGACTTTAATTTAAAGCGACTAAACCAACCCTGTAGGCTTCGAACACCATCGACGAGTGAGCGATAACCAATCAAAGATCGATATTTCAAATACGAAACATATGAATCAGTGATTGGACAGTGCGAACACCTGCGGACAAATGCCAGAATCAACAAGGCCGATTCAGAACAACTTTGAATTTATTGAGTGCTTCGTTGCTAGGACGGCTCCAAAGTCACCGTTTATTTATTCCTAAGCCAAGAAGTAATGGAATTGAATCCACATTAGACGTTAAAAAACTTCTGCCTGAAGCGGGATTTGAACCCGGGACCTTCTGCATTGGAAGCAGGGATGCTAACCACTGGACCAACGAGCCACCTACTACTACTACTGCTCCGCTCCGGAAACCTGTTCGTGCGACAAGGGCTATCGCAAGGAGAGCGCCACGAGCCACGTCTGCGAACCGAAGTGTAGCGACAAGTGTGCTCACGGTTTCTGCTCCGCGCCGGACGTGTGCAGCTGCAACAAGGGCTATCGCAAGGACGACGACCAAATATGCCAACCAGAGTGTTCGCGTAAGTGCGAGAACGCTAAATGCACCGAACCCGAGGTCTGCACCTGTAACCACGGTTACCAGTTGTCTCCCGGCAGCAGCCACGCGTGTGAACCCTCGTGCCCTGGCGGCTGTCTCAAAGGCATCTGCACCGCTTCGAACACTTGCACCTGTTCTCGGGGCTACGAAGCGGTAAGCGCCGGAGTCAAGACCGTCTGTAAGCCGAAATGCTCGGAAGGTTGCGGCAACGGGTTCTGCAGTTCGCCCGAGACTTGTACGTGCCATCCGGGATACGAACCGAATGGCAATCTGTGCGTGCCCGTTTGCACCAAGGGCTGCTATAACGGAGTCTGTAAGGCTCCCGATTACTGCGAGTGCGAAAAAGGTTTCGTGATGGATGAGGATATAGGGACATGCTTGCCATCTTCAGCCGATGTCAGTTCAGCCTAGTAGGGCCTATACAAGGCACGTTCTATTACACCTAGTGTATAGACCTACTATGGTGTTCCTATTTTAAAATTGAAAACACCTAGTAGATCTCGTGGCTTGTAGTTGCGTGACAGAGTTGAGAGAGCAGCGAGGACAAACACATCTATCAGTGGCACTCTCGTGAATAGAGTGCATCTGAGTTATATTGTCACTTTCCCTTTAGTGGCACACTTTGTCGTTCCAGGTGGTATTTTATCTACAATAATACGTAATTTCCTCCCATCACCATACTGAGTGTAGGCCTACTCTCAAATGATGTGAGAGCAGGACTGGCAAGTGCCAACGTTAACATTTTACAATAAAAAGCCCTTCACATGAGCAATGTATTAGTGTAATATATTACCCAAAGTAGGAACTTCCTCCTCTTTTCAGCAATATTGCCCACAATCGACCAATGGGTGAACGATATAGTGTAACGCGTACATTTTCTACAAATAGAAACTGTTGTATATTATGCTGTCATGTTGGTTAACCTGTACATGTAATACTACATCCTGTACCCTGTGCCCCCTGGTGGCTAATAAAGACACTTGCTCACATACAACATGGTGTCAGAAGTCGGGATGATTTTCAGTCAAGTTTAATCTGAAATCATCGGGAAATATGGACAAGTTGGATCCACCCAGCATACTGCGTTTTGACGGTAATGTTTCGCAAAATTGGAAAACTTTTAAACAAACATTTAACATTTATTTAATCGCTACAAAATATCACAAAGAAGATGATGACATCAAGACCGCATTGTTCTTACATGTGGCCGGTCAAGAAGCCGTTGACAAGTTTAATACGTTTGAGTTCGAAAATGAAGCTGATAAATCGGTACTAAGTGTAATACTACAGAAGTTCGAGAACTATTGTACTCCGCGTAAAAATTTAACTGTGGAACGTCACAATTTTTTCATGCGTAATCACGTAGGCCTACCAGGTGAATCTGTGGATCAGTGGGTTACCGACTTGAAACTGAAAAGTGCGTCATGCGAATTTGGATCGCTACGGGACAGTTTAATAAAAGACAGAATAGTTTGCGGGACTCACGACACGCGAGTGAAAACAAGGTTATTAGAAGTCCGCGAATTGACATTGGGAAAAGCCATAACCATATGTCAAAGTGCAGAGCGTTCGAAGCAAGAAATTCAAGCTTTGGGAGCCGAGCATGAACAGGCCTCGCAACAAGCAACTTCCACCGGCATAACTGTGGATGAAGTTAAGAAAGCCAACTGGAGGAAGTCGAAGCAGTCTAAAGGAGGTGGAGAAAAGCAGACGTCGAATCCTGGATTTATTTGCAAGAGATGTGGACGCAACCATCCACCTAACATGTGCCCTGCATTTGGACAAACATGCTTCAAGTGTCAGAAAACAAATCACTTTGGAAAGTTCTGTATGAATAATAAACCTACTCGAACAGGTACATCTAGACCTACATCTAAAGTTCATGAAGTTGCAGCTGATGATTCCGAGAATGAAGGCGCAAGCCTAGGCCAAGATTCAGTGTTAGTAATTGGCAATCTATCAGTGGACTCTGTGACAAAAGATGAATGGTATGAACATTTCACTATAAACGGACATAACGTATCGTTAAAAGTGGACACTGGTGCACAAGCGAATGTATTATCGTTAACCACATTAATGGGGTTAGGATTCACAAAGAATCAAGTTTGTAAAAGTAAGGTTAAGTTGACCACTTATACAGGTGAACAAGTTCCAATGGTAGGAGAGTGTGTAATCTTATGTAAGCATAAAGGTAAGGAAGTCAATTTAAACTTCTTGATTGTAAACAAGGATGTAACATCCATCATAGGCTTAAAAGCATGCAAAGATCTTGTGTTGATCACAGTGGATTCACTAGGCCTAGAGGTAAACATGAAACCAAGTGTAGAAATACTGACCGAATATCAAGACCTATTTGAAGGATTGGGATGTTTGGAGGGTGAATTTCACATCCATTTAAAGGAAGATTCAAAACCAATAGTGCATGCTCCCAGGAAAGTTCCTGTCATGTTACGTGACAAGTTAGCGCTGGAATTAGATCGCATGGAAAAGTTACAAGTAATTGAGAAAATCAGTGAACCAACAGAATGGGTGAATCCATTGGTTCTGGTTAGTAAAAAAGATGAGTCGTTGAGAGTGTGTCTCGATCCCAGAGAGTTAAATAAGGTAATTAAAAGGTCACACTATCAACTTCCCACGATTGAAGAAGTCTCGACTAAACTAAGTAACGCAAAGTATTTTTCTGTACTAGATGCCAGCTCAGGATTTTGGGTTATAAAACTAGATCATGAGAGCAGTCGGTTGTGTACTTTTAACAGTCCGCAAGGTCGGTACGCGTTTAAACGCCTGCCCTATGGCATTTCCTGTGCTCCAGAAGCATTTCAACGTACAATTAAGGATTTGTTTGAAGGGATAGACGGTGTCGAGATTTACATCGATGATGTTTTAGTTTGGGGACGAACAAAACAAGAGCATGATGAACTTTAAGAACGACTAAGACGTGTGCTAGACAGAGCTCGTGAAAAGGGTTTAAAATTAAACAGATCTAAATGTAAAATTGGCTTAGACAGCGTGCCATATCTAGGTCATGTAATAACAAGTGAAGGGTTAAAAATTGATAATAGTAAAGTAAAGGCAGTTAGGGATATGCCAAGTCCCACATGTAAGCAAGATTTAGAAAGATTTCTTGGCATGGTGAACTACCTAGCTAAATTTGTGGATGGATATTCAAACTCGGTAGCACCTTTGCGTCAATTAACCAGAAAAGATGTTGATTGGACGTGGAATGCAACATATGAGGAAATATATCAGAAAGTTAAAGAGTTAGTCTTGAAAGCTCCTGTGCTTAGGTATTTTGATGCAAATAAAACACTCACCTTGTCAGTAGATTCTTCTCAGAATGGGGTAGGGGCTGTAATTATGCAGGACAATGGACCTGTAGCATTTGCGTCAAAAGCATTGACCGATACACAACGCCGTTGGGCACAGATTGAGAAGGAGTTGAACGCAATTGTATTTGGTTGTGAAAGGTTCCACCAGTACGTTTATGGTAAACAAGTAAATGTTGAGACAGATCATAAACCACTAGAAATTTTGTTTAAAAAATCTTTGTCTGAAGTTCCTATGCGTTTACAACGCATGATGTTAAGAATTCAAAAGTACGACTTGATTGTTAGATACAAACCCGGAAAAGAAATGCATGTGGCTGACGCATTATCTCGAGCATTTCTCGATGAAACGGATAATGATGGCCTTGAACAGGACATCCAGTATCAAGTGAATGCTTTGTTTATGAGGAATGTATCAGTAACACCTGAAAAGTTTGATGAACTTAAAAGTGAAACCGAACATGATAATGTGTTGTCCAAGTTAAAACAAATGTATCATCAAGGATGGCCTAACAAAATCAATGAAGTGGATGAGTGTCTTAAACCATTTTGGAACTATCGAGAGTTAATTGTGGAGGAACAAGGTATTTTGTTTAAAAACAACCTCATAATTGTACCAACAACAATGAGAAAGGAGATGTTAAAAATCATACATGATGGTCATTTTGGAATGGAAAAATGTAAAGAACGTGCCAGAGACGCACTGTTCTGGCCAAATATGGCTATCGAAATTGAAAATATTGTAAACAATTGTACTATTTGTCAAAAACACAGAAACAACAATGTCAAACAACCATTGATACCACAGGATGTTCCAGAACATCCATGGCAAAAGGTTGGATCAGATTTATTTGAATTCCAAAACAAAAAGTATGTGTTAGTTATTGACTACCAGTCAAAATATATCGAGATTGCCCAGCTATCCGATACTAAAAGTCTTACCGTTATCGAAAACATAAAAGCGATATTTTCGCGCCATGGAGTACCCTGTATTTGTGTTACAGATAATGGACCACAGTACTCTAGTTTAGAATTTAGGAAATTTGCTAAGGATTGGGGATTTGAACATGTAACCAGTTCACCTCTGTACCCTCAATCTAATGGTCTTTCTGAGAGAGCTGTACAGACAGTTAAAAGAATTCTAAAGAAATCATTTGATGATGGAACTGATCCTTATCTAGGACTGTTATCATATCGAAACACTGGCAGTGGAGCATTAGGCTCGCCAGCACAACGTTTGATGGGCCGTAGGTTAAAAACCCGTTTGCCAATCAAGTCTGATTTGTTAAAACCAGATTTGATGAAAAATGTTAAAGAAAAGCTAGAGAGCAAGAATCTGATTTCCAAATTGTACTATGATCAAACTGCTAGAGATTTAAAAGCTCTAAAAACTGGAGATTTAATCAGGATGAGGAAAAATAAGGAATGGGTAGAAGCCAGAGTGATCAGAGAAAGTAAATTGCCTCGTTCCTATGAGATAATTAACCCCGAAGGTCATACCTATCGCAGGAATCGTCGGAGTTTACTTGATCAGTCATTAGGTGTGGACAAGTCCAACTGGCAACCAAAAGCTAATTGCGATTGGGTCGAGCCAGTAGAACAGCCTTTGGAACATAATGTAGAAATACAGCCTTTGATGTCACCACCAGCTGTTTCGCTTCCCGAAACTAAAGGTGAAGTCAGGTCAACACGTGGACGTATTATATCCAAACCACGTTGGATGGCAGACTATGTCACTAATTAAGTTAAGTTAGAAATTAAGTATCATAAGTTTTCTATGTTAATCCAACTATGTTATATTAAACAGTGTATCTCCTTAAGTGAAGAAAAGAAGAAAAAAAAAACACAAACAAATCATGTGTTGTTTTGATAACTCATTGGATAAAGTGTTTTCAGTGAACAAGAACATTTGAACTGTTTGGAAAAAGGGAGATGTTGTATATTATGCTGTCATGTTGGTTAACCTGTACATGTAATACTACATCCTGTACCCTGTGCCCCCTGGTGGCTAATAAAGACACTTGCTCACATACAACAGAAACTAATCACCAAACACTGATATTGCTGGCTCGTGTGAGAGCGTTCAAGTGATGTTTCTAATGTCTCAAATATCTTGCATGAAATTCAGACTTCCGCTCGATTAAACTTAAAACAACATTTTCACAAAGGCACAGACTACCACACAGACACAACCATTATTCTTGTGTACCGGTAATGTAGGCTATATTACTATTTAAATAAACAATAATAACTAATATGTTGTTCTTATTATCAATCTTTAATCTGTAATTAGTTGTATAGCATAAATCAGTCAATTTCTTTTGTTGAACAATCAATTTAAATTTACCAACAAAACTTCTTGATCTATATTTAAATAAATTATTATAATAATCACTGGTAATTGAACTTGAAAGAAGTATGTAATTATAAAATAATACACCAAGTACTACATTTAAGCTTTAGGTCAGTATGATATCTTATGTGATGCTTTTTGACGACACCAAATAGTAAGTGGTTGACGAACAAAAGCTGCAATTAGGTAATACAGGTTACAAAATAAAATACAACAGTTTATAAATTCACGAAAAATGTACCAAAAAGTAGTAGAATGCACCATGTATGTAACACTTATATAAGGCAGTCGACAGTCGACACCAAAGGCTGCAACCGACACTTCTCCAATGCAGACCTAATTTGCAAGCCAGAGATGTGGTGTTAATTAATACTGGATTCGTACGTACGTACATTGACCTGCGATTATTACAATTTACTAACTGTAAATTGTGCCTGCGTAAACTAAGCGTAAAATGAGTACGGACATTTGTTTAAGAACTTTATTGGTTGCTTGAAAAGTAGCAATTGGCTTCACTACCACCACAACAACAAATAATGGGGCTCCTTTTCAAATATAGAAATTTACAAGATTGGTACAACATGCTGTATATAGCCTAGTTTAAATTCAAAAGTCAAACAGAGTTTGATTTAGCCTAGAATTTATTCTCCTTTAATACAATTGTACCATACCATGATACCCATGTAAGGCTATCTAGCAATGTTCCTAACAATACGTCGTCCGAGAATTGGAGTGTTCTATGTCCGCAATTAACAATTCTGAGATAAAGGTCATTGAAATATGTGTCTTTTATATAATCATAGTTATTTCTATATCATAACTATTTCTACACCACAGTAATTATTATTTAAACTTAAATAAAACAATACAATTGTTATAAACAATAGATGTGAACAATTGCAATCTCAAAACTAAAAAAATAAAATGTATCTGTTCTATATCCAGTTCCATAAAATTGAAATCGGGAAAGATAGTACTATTTCAATAAAAATTACACTTTGAGACAATCTTTTTATTTTGGTATTGATATAACAATTCAGCGTAGAAAAGAGTGTTATTCATGATTATTTATGTAGGCTATTTAGTATTTATTTATCTAGTATTAAGGAATATAATGAAAACATTTAACTTGAAATTATTCTATAGTTTATGATCATTGGTATTGCTGTGCATAAAAATCAACAGGACACTCCGTAATAACAATCCTACTAATCAAGAATGTAGGGTTTATTGTATGCCTTTGCAAAGTAACTACCAGCGGTAGGCGAAATCTTTTTTAACTATGGATGGCAAACCTTATTTAATCGATTTAAAACATTTAAGTTATTTTTCATCGATCCCATTGATGAGCTTAAAGTGGCGATAAGTGGGAGACGGAAGTCATCTACATCAGGAAGGCAGTGTGTTTTATTTTTTTTTCTTCTTGAACGAACCCATTATTTGAATTTTACCCGACTCAACCTGTTGTCATCTCAGCGTAAAAATGAAACCGACGTAAGTAGGGCTTTTGGATGATAGAACCTATTTTATTTACAAATTCACACAATTGCCAGGTTTTGAATCTACGCCTTACACCCTAGAAGCTAGGCCTACTAGGCTATGTTTCGATCCATGGCGTAATATTTTCGGTATTTGAAGGCTAAACCTAGGCCTAGCGTTGTCACAACGGTGGAAACGTAGGCCCTAGGCCTAGGCCCCTAGTTTAGGCCTAAGCTTTTGACTGAAGTTGCGTACAGTCCTAGAAAATAACCAATTAAATAGATCTAGGCCTAGGCTAGGCCCAAACGTACGGTCTTTGGGTTTGTAGGCCTAGGCCCTAGTCCCAAAGATATAGCCTACCTAGCCTAGTGCCTAGGCTAGGTCCGTAGCATCTAGGCCTAGGATAATCCCCACCCATATTGGTAATTATTACCTATTATATTAGGCCTATTATAGGCCTAGGCCTAGCCCGTAGGCTCCCAGCCTTGGCCTAGGCTTTAATGCGCATTTGAATGACTGATGGAGTAGAGTAGTAGAGCTACACAGGCAAATGTGCATTCACTGTAGCTATTGGGTTTGAAAGTTAAAAAATAGGCTATAGGCCTTGGGCACTAACACTACGTATATCACAGGAGCAAGTTCGGATTAGATAAGCTCGCACGACAATAGGCCGAACCGTATATCAATACCTTTAATATCGGGCTAACTACAGCCGCACTAAAAACTAGACTCACCGCCTGCTACGTTGTGACTATTTCCAAGAGCAACCACCTTTGACCAGCGGTGCTACACACGCCCCCTAACCTACGCGCCTAGCGCTAGTTGTTTGCTGCAACTGGATTCGTCGATCAGCGATTATCACGTTGCAGTGAAACCGAGCTACGCGTATATCAAGCACAGCTGGCTCGATGTAACCGAGCTGGCCCGCTTTGTTGGTCCGATAAAATCTACTGCGCATTCAGGTGTATATCAAAGATTTCTGGTTCGCATTGGACTAAGTTAGGTCGGACTAACGCCTGTGGTATACGTAGTGTAAGTCTCTAGCCATACCCAAAGGCCCAGCCATATAAAACAGAACTCACAACCTTGTGTGGATCTGTACGGAATAAGCCCATTGCTTTATTTATTGTTTTTACGTCTCGCGATAGCGGTCGAACGGAGAGTGTAATCAAGTTGAAATTTGAACCAGCTTCAGTGACGACGCCAGGAATTTTCCATTGGGGGGACCAAGGGGGGACCATGCAGATTCCAGGCTTGTTTTTTATCGGTGTTGGGGGGGGGGGGGGGGGTACCAGGCTACATGCACTTGCGGACATGAAAATATGCATTCCATTCTTACCTAATTAATGCAAGGTTATCCTCAAGTTGTGATGAGCTCCATCAAATTTGCGAACCACCTCGCGCATGTTGAGGCTTTTGGCAATGTCTTTTTCTTCTGATAGGACAGATAGGCCTAGTGTCCTACTTACTACTTAGTCGATTGTTTCCCATTCGATTTCGTAAGTAACTCTTGATACGGCGCATGTACGAAAATGTTCTTTCATCAAGCAGCTATTGTTAGGCTAATAGTGCACAGTTTGTAAGCTTCATTGAAAGCAAGGAAGGGCATACAACCTTCCAATGGCTTTTGAAACTTCTGGCTTCAGTAACCATGTGCAAGCAGTGAAAATCTTGAAAGTAAAAAATCAAAATGCTACGAACTCCAGTTTGATAAATATTTGGTAGAGTGGTGGATTGGTGTGGTAAATTTCAACTACAAGAACTAGTTAGAAGCGCGGCTATTTGAACGCGAATTATTTATTTGTTGGCGACTGGCATGCATGTGGTGGCACCAACGTACTGTAGCCTATGTGGTATAGTCCTCCCAACGAATCTATTCTCATGCTTTCATCACAGGCCATGTCCAGAATGGCAACTTAACTTGTCATTCCTCCGTGTGCTTGATGGAAGATAGCGTCGGATTTTTCTCAGTTCGTGAGTTGGCCAACTTGTCCGATGTTGATAAATGGTAATTCTCTCATTTGTGTAAGTTGCTATTAATATTATTAGGCCTACACGATGAATATTTTTAAAAATTAAATACAAATATAAGTTTGTAGTAACAAAACCAATAAGTCATGTTTGAAGAGAAATGATGATTGAAAATAGATCCCGGGCACCCAGCCATTCACAGCTTTCGATACCAAGAAATGGCGGAAACGCCGGTGTTTAAACGACTTTATTTCATAAAACTAAAGTAGGACGGACTATACCTTTACAGTTTAGACCTACCTCTAGAACACAGTGGAATATTAGAATAAATACTTGCTGCGAGTAGTTTTTCTATGGATCATACTGTAAAGTGTGAATTTGTATACATTTTGATTTTTGACAGGCTTTCAATAAAAACAAAAGACTACCAATGTTGCTCACAGCTTGCTGGATTTTGATAGTTCCTGTGAACTTCTTCGAATTCTCGAACTCTCATTGGGTACACAACAAGGTCTACTTGATCTCCACCTAGCGGAGGCTCGTCGAACTCCCAGTTCGACGACCCTCCGCCAGGCGGAGATCAAGTAGATTTCAACGTTAGCGATCAAAGTTACATGATTGCAGTGCGGGAGCTACTAATTTCGTCGTGCGCCATCTTAGTATTCGGCAATAGTGCGCGCATGAACACAGGCAGTAAACCGTCCGCGGATGTTTACTTCGAGGCCTCAGGGATTATGACGAAAGCATGAGAATAGATTCGTTGGGAGGACTATAATTTATTTTGGCTTGGGGGGGCCGAGGGGTTTTAGGGGGGCACTGGCCCCCCTGCCCCCCCCCCCCCCTAGCATAGTCACTGACAAGCTTCAATGTGGATTGAACGCCATTCATTTCATCGCAAAATCAGTCAATAAGTTAGGACTTAGTTAAACTCAAACTAATTCTTTTAAAAACAAAAACAACAAAAAACTAGTTTTCTAAATCCATTAGGCCTATTATCTTTCCTAATCATCTTCTGAAACTGAAATTCCCACTTAAGCCTTATTCTGCCATCATAATGTAGCTACAGTATGTAGCTCGATAGGATCAATGTTGAGACATAGGCCTATGCTTCTTTTTTCCCTCTCTTTGTGCTCTTATTAGATGAGCGTAGCGAAGCGGAGTGAATCTCTCCATACAACTCGATCGGCGCTTTGTCTGTGTGTGTGTGTGTGTATGTGTGTGTGTTCGCCAAATTTTGTTCGTCGCGCACAGGTCAAACGGCTTGACCGATTTGGCTGAAATTTTTGGTCAACACCCGTGAATACTAAACTCGATGCTGTTAACATAACCAGCAAAATTTGTCAGGATGCCAACCTACAAAAAATTAATTTCTGAAAAACAAAATTTGTTGATTTATTTAATTAAATTAAAACTTACAAACGGATTTTAATTAAGTTTCACTTGTAGGTTAACATCAACGGTACCAACACTTGACAAAAGTTTCAAAATTGTAAGTTTATCCGCCATGTTATAACAAAATATTGTTTATTTACTACAATAATTTCTTCATTTTTACAGTGTTCCACCGATATGATTTGCATTTGCGGACTATTGCAGTTAGATGTACATAGTATATACCAAACATAGCGTACGTAACAATACCTATGCAATATTATTTGGAATTTCGATAGCTGTCATAGAATGGCTACAATGACGTAAGATGCCAACCTACAAAAAATTAACAACTGAAACACATGTTTTGTTATTTATTTAATTAAATTAAAACTTACATACCGATATAAATAATTTTTTATATGTAAGTCCACATCAATAGTACCAACACACGACAACAGCTTCAAAATTGTAGCTTTAACCGCCATGTTATAAACAAATATTGTTTATTTACGGCAGTAATTTTCTTCGTTTTTACAGTGTTCCACCGATATGATTCGCATTTGCGGACCATTGAAGTAAGATGCACATAGTATGCTGCCGAAATGGCTTACGCAGTCAGACTTTTCTCACTATGTATTTGGAATTTTGATAGCTATCATAGAATGGCTACAATGACGTGTTATATTTAATGACCTTCACGGCAAACCTGCAAATGTTAACAACGAACTTGGTCGACAAATTAAAAAGCTTTTATTATGATTTAAAAGCGGGTTATTGTATAATTAATTAATATAACATTTTAGATATAGTCTGTATCTACATTATGGAACTTTCCATACACTGTTAGGTTTAATAGAGTATGAATTAGAGCCTATTGAGTAGACCACGGTCGAATGAAATTATGCAGAAATCCATCAACTTGAAGGTTTTAATTTCTTTAAAGAAAACTTCTTAACGGATTTAAATAATATTTCGTGCATTTATTAGCAACATATAAAGAAATAATATACTAAAGTTATAAGGTTGTAACTTAATCCGCCATCTTGTACAAAAATCATATGTTTATTATAAAGTTTTTTTTTTTTTTTAAAGAGAAATATGATATTCAAAAGTTTTGTTTGCTTTAAAACATTGAACCAACTCGCTCATCTGGCAACGCGGAGCGTTTTCCTAGTTTACATCTGAATAACACGCGTTACCCCGGTAATTAGATGAGCGTAGCGAAGCGGAGTGAATCTCTCCATACAACTCGATCGGCGCTTTGTCTGTGTGTGTGTGTGTGTGTGTTCGCCAAATTTTGTTCGTCGCGCACAGGTCAAACGGCTTGACGGATTTGGCTGAAATTTTCGGTCAACACCCGTGAATACTAAACTCCATGCTGTTAACATAACCAGCAAAATTCGTCAGGATGCCAACCTACAAAAAATTAATTTCTGAAAAATAAAATTTGTTTATTTATTTAATTAAATTAAAACTTACACACGGATTTTATTTATGTTTCACTTGTAGGTTAACATCAATAGTTTTAACACTTGACAATAGTTTCAAAATTGTAAGTTTACCCGTCATGTCATTAAAAAATATTGTTTATTTACAACAATAATTTCTTCATTTTTACAGTGTTCCACCGATATCGTTCGCATTTGCGGATCTTTGCAGTAAGATGCACATAGTAAACACAAAAATAGCGTACGCAATCATACCTTTCTCATTTTTATTTGAAATCTCGATAAAAAGGCTACAATGACGTAAGATGCCAACCTACACAAAATGAGTTAATGAAAAACATTTTTTGTTATTAATTTAATCTAATTAAAACTTACACACGGATATACATTATTTTTTCTATGTAGGTCCACATCAATAGTACCAACACTTGACAATAGTTTCAAAATTGTAGCTTCAACCGCCATGTTATAAAAAAATATTGTTTATTTACGGCTATTAATTTCTTTATTTTTACAGTGTTCCACCAATATGATTCGCATTTGCGGACCATTGAAGTTAGATGCACATAGTTTGCTGCCGAAATGGCTTACGTAGTCAGACCTTTCTCACTGTGTATTTGGAATTTTGATAGCTAGCATAGTATGGCTACAATGACGTGTTATGTTTTATGACTTTCACGGCAAAAATGCAAATGTTAACAACGAACTTGGTCGACAAATTAAAAAGCTTTTATTATGATTTAAAAGTGGGTTATTGTATGATTGATTAATATTACTTTTTAGATATAGTCTGTATCTACATTATGAAACTTTCCATACATTGATAGGTTTAATAGTTTATGAATTAGAGCCTATTGAGTAGAGCACGGTCGAATGCAATTATGCGGAAATCCATCAACTTGAAGGTTTTAATTTTTTTTAAGAAAACTTCTTAACGGATTTAAATAATATTTCGTGCATTTATTAGCAACATATAAAGAAATAATATACTAAAGTTATAAGGTTGTAACTTGATCCGCCATCTTGTAAAAAAATCATATGTTTATTATAAAGGTATTTAAAAAAAAAAAAGAGTAATATGATATGGAAATGATTTATTTGATTTGATACATTGAAAAAAATCGCTCATCTGTCAACGCGGAGCGTTTTCCTAGTGTAGTTGACAGTTGACACATTCCCCTGCTAATTTTTTACTATGAGTGAGCATTATGTATATGTCCTACGCTAACACCTTGATGTTTTTATTGTACATTGTACAACTTAAGTTTTTAAAATTTTCAGACGAAACAAAGCTCCACCAAGGACTCCCCGGAAGACTCCTTCCAAGTTCAAAGTTGTCACAAAGGACCCGGTAAAGGTCTACTGTCGTATCAGACCCATGCAATTTGATAACGAAGTATCATGCATGCAAGTGGTATCGCCAACAACAGTTCAACTTGTTCCACCCGAATCGGCCGTGAACTATCGTCCTGGCATGTACAAGGAAATTCAGTACACATTTAAACGTGTATTTGGAGAGACGGCTTCACAGAAAGAAGTCTTCCAAGAAGTTGCACTGCCATTGGTTGAAGATCTTATTCTGGGTCGTAATGGACTTCTCTTCACGTATGGAGTTACTGGTTGTGGTAAAACTTACACAATGACTGGGGAACCTAACAATGGAGGAATAATGCCGAGATGTTTGGATGTCCTCTTTAACAGTATATCAGAGTTCCAAGCAAATAAGTTTGTATTCAAACCAGATAGGATGAATGGCTTTGACATACAATCCGAAAGTGATGCTAGGATGGACCTTCAAAATGAACTTCATGCTGGATCTCTTGTTACAAAAACATCAAAGACACCATTGAAAAGGTAATCAATAATCATCATTATATTCAATACCGGTATGGATTAATCATTAGTTAGTAGTTTGCACTTCTGACGACTGAACATTGAACATCCTCCCGTCTCATGAGATTCGCCTAGCAAACCCAACAAAGATATAACAATATCAGTAATAGATGTACAGTATAGGGACATGCAACACCATCATGTTATCAATCAATTTTCGATAATACATACTCCATTTGTCACTAAAAACATCTGTGAGAGAGATGGCCTAGTGCTGCTAATCTATACCACTGTCTGCATAATTTTAGCTGCAACAAAGGCCCAACAACTTAAATATTTAGCAATTTACTGCTAAACATCCCCAGTGCATTATTAGTTCATTTTCTTGTCACCACAATGTATTGAGTCTCTTTTAGTGCTATATAATTGAGGGTTGAGTGGTGATTGTGTACCCGTGTCAAGGGCATGAAACTATCAGGGACTCAGCTTGCAGATAAAACCCATACGTGCATATATTCCAAAAAGTAGTAAAAGAGTTTACTCTGTATTTTATTTGTTTTTTAGTCAGGGCTCAGGGTTTAAGTGTTCTTTTGATTAAAAATATACTGGACTTGCGAATACAAACATAGACATGGTCTGAATCCAAGTGCATAAATGTTCTTCGGCCCGGATGCACAGTTGTGTTAACAACTACATGACTTGACATTTAAACGTTTATTCACCTTTGCCCTAATAACCAGCTGTGTAACCATGATATCGACAGTTTACTTTTCTCGACAGCCCTAATTATTAATTAATAATCGTTATTTCAACATACATCCCTATTGAACTTTACAATGTTTTATGCTTTCTACTTTCAGAAAGAATATTGATGGCAAATTGCAGCAGTCGTATGATTCTACAAAAATTAAAAACGTTGACGAGGACAACACATATGCTGTGTTTGTCACTTATGTGGAAATTTATAACAATAGTGTATATGATCTTTTGGAAGATATTTCTGATGAAATAATCAGAACCAAGTAAGCATTGATTTATGTTTATAATACTTTGAAAACCTGATGGGCCTAGACAATTAATCCCTGATAAAAATTATATTTATTTTGTCTACCCATGCAGCCCCCTATGAGATGGTAAAGTAGACATGGTAATTTATAGGGTTGCTGTTCGATATGAATTTCAGTATCGATTAATCGGGCCAGTAAAATCGATAATGTATTTTTTTTTTCCTGTGCAGAGTTGGCCTCTTCAGCCATTCTTCTTTCTTGCTATCCAATACAAGGCTGCCTCCTTCTCTGTCCTGCTCATTGAGTCGGGCAGGGAGTCAATGTCCATCTTGAGGGCGGCGCATCTAAATAGGTGCTTGGTCTTGATCTTCCAATTTGCATAGTCTACAGGTGGCCGGTTCGTTAGTAATGTTGAAGCGATGCAGGTGGAGTTGCAAGACGTCATGACCGGTTGCAAGCCGGAACTGGGCGGTGGCCGTTTTTCTCGACCAGTCTTTGTCTGGCTTGATCTCGGTCCACCAGCTTTTTAGTTGCGCGGCCTCTTCTGTGGTGTTGCTGAAGATCTTTTTCATGATTGACTTGAATCTTGATCTTGGTTTTGACGTTTTGGAAGGAGAGCTGGTGGTTGCGGTGCTTTCGTGGCACTCTTGGCCAAGAAGTCTGCTTTTTCATTCCCCATGATGTTGCAGTGGCTAGGGACCCATTGAACCTCTATCAGTTTGTTTTGCTGACGGAGGCTGGCAAGGAAGTTTTTGAAAAGCAGCGATTTGAGGTGGAGGTTTGCTGCTTGCGATCCGTATTGGATGGGGAAGGCAGGCGTTTCGGCGATTTTTTGGGCCACCCTGGCGATGGCTGCAACCTCGCGTCAAAGTATGTTTCGCCGGCACCCATTGGAGTGGCTTCATCGAAGAAAATGCAGTGGATGCCGTAGCCTGTTCTGTTGGTGACCGAGTTGTAGGAGCCGTCCGTGAAGATGTGAACCCATTCGTGAAGAGGAAAGTGCCTCTTCAGGTCCTCCTCGGCAAGCTTTTTTAGTTCTTTGTGGTTGTGATCGTCTTTCTTTTCAATGCCGTCAATTTTGTCCCCGGGGCGAGCTGATTGGATTTGTCCAGCAGAAGCTTTGGAAGTGGAACATCAAGTGGTTGACGTGGTGCTTCTAGAAGCACAGGGCAGTTTTTACTCTTCAATTGGTGGACTGTTTCGGCAAAGTTAGTGTGTGCCTTGACTTTCGAGATTGGGTGGTTGAGCCATTTGTTGGGGTCGAGGCACGCCAGTTTTTCATACAGTTGGACAGCACGCTGCTCTCTTATTAGCTGCAGAGGCTCAATTTGGCTGTACCACTCCATGGCGCCAATTGGGGTGCTTTTTACTGCTCCCGTGATGAGGCGCAGGGCTTGATTTTGGACTCTGTCGACATGACTGGCGTGCGCTATGACGGCAGCAGGGATGACTTTGGTGCCATACTCGATGGCTGGTCTGATGTACGTTTTGTATGTCAGCGCTAGAGTGTCTAGTTTTGCTCCCCAGGATACACCGGCTACCTTTTGGAGGAGTCGCAGTCGTTTGTGACCTTTCTCTGCTGCCTGATTATTGATCGCGATAATCGACCTAAAAAAATATCAATCGATAATCGAATCAAAATTAACGATATTTCTCCATAGGAGACGCAACATTTGCGAGTATATTGTTGTGTTCCTTGTATCATGCACATGCGCATATGTTGTCGGGGGGAGAATGTATAATATTCGTGATGAATGGTCGAAGTTAAAACATAATTAGAAAGTGTAACGAGCGCTAAATTCAAAATCTCGGCCGGACTGGCTCATTCGACTATCGATCGTTTCGGTGAATTATCGTATCGATCGATATATCGATTATCAAGCGGCAACTTTAGTAATTTATCTGATTATAGATACAGTAGGCCTACATGGTAAAAATGTGAATTTGTCAAAAGTGAAAAAGTAAAAATACGCAATTATCAACTAGCCTATGCAGCCTGTAGAAACATATTTTTTTTTCCGTTACTTTTTAAGTAATGGACCTTAGTCCATGGATGTTACAGGGTCGAAGCATCAAATGTTCAAAAGCACAGCCCATTTCAATTTGTAGCTTTCAATAAAACTTGTTTTTTCCCTTTTAGATCACTACAGACAAAAATTGTTCGAGAAGATGCATCTCGAAATATGTATGTTCATGGTGTGACTGAAATTGAAGTTAAGTCCACAAAAGAAGCATTTGATGTTTTCTACCTGGGTCAGAAGCGGAAGCGAATGGCTCATACCACATTGAATGCTGAATCAAGCCGAAGCCACTCTGTTTTCACTGTGCGATTAGTTCAAGCACCTGTGGATGACAGAGGAGAACATATTATTGACGATAAAAAATTAATGTGCATAAGTCAGCTGTCATTGGTTGATTTGGCAGGAAGTGAACGAACTAATCGTACAAAGAACAGTGGTCAAAGGCTCCGTGAAGCTGGGAATATAAATAACTCGTTGATGACACTGAGGAACTGTCTGGAGATATTGCGTGAAAATCAACTCCAAGGTACAAACAAGATGGTGCCTTATCGGGATTCCAGAGTTACACATCTTTTCAAGAACTATTTTGATGGTGAAGGGCAGATTCAAATGGTTGTGTGTGTAAACCCACGAACAGACGATTACGACGAAACGGTTCAGGTCATGAAGTTTGCCGAAATGACTCAGGAAGTACAAATTGCAAGACCTCTTGCATCAAAGAACATAGATATGGACTTAATACCTGGAAGAAGAAAGGCAAACCAAATATTCAAGCAGGCTATTCAGACATTGAAGGAGAATGGGAATGTTGAGGCTGAAACTATGGAAGTTGATCTAGGAATTGTTTACAGCCTAGGACCACCATTCCCACAATTTGTTATACAAAACTCTAGTGATAATAACACTGTGAAGGACTTGGTAGCATTTCTGGAATATCGGATGAACAGAAGATCACTTCTCCTCAAAGATCTAACAGTAAAAGGTAATGTTTACCTTCACTACGTATTATTGCCAAGGCTAGTTTATCGATTTAAGCTAAACAGTTCCCGTAAGCTGGAGGTGTACCAGGATGTATGTCAATTTACTTCAATGTTGTGTTAAGTAGGCCTACAGCACTTTATTGAATTGAAAGCAGTCTTTCACTTTTCATGTTGCATTGCATAAAAATTGTTTTTAAATTAGGGATGGGCATTACGATTACTTTGGGCATAGATCTACACCAAATATGGGTATCGATCGATAATCAAAAGGCAGTTATCGTTACCGGTCAATAATATCGAAAAAAATTAAGTTATATTTAAGTCAAAATTCCATTTAGAAATATGTTATTTCTTCAAATATTTGCAATAGAGATTTTTATAATTTGCAAGTACTCTGCCCTCTTCTGGTTACAAAAGGTCTGAGATCCCGTCATTTACTTTCAATCTCGATTCTCGACCTTGGACAAGGATGACGAAAAACTCACCCGCCGCTCCACCCGCATAAGTTACGTTTCACCGGCCAGGCTCAGCTTCTCATCTCCAGACGCCTCCCGCTGTGCCATTGTTCAACCCTGTCTATGGGTTAATTAAGTCAAGTGAAAACTTACACCTGCAATGTTTCTTTATCTTTAGTCTTTCTACCTTTCAGTGAATGAATGAGTGAACTATGTCCAGGGCTTTTTTTCAGCCAGTACGCGTAGCGGCTAACACGAGGCGTACCGGTAAAAAGCAAAATTTTCACACTGTAGAGTGGTATGCCACGATTAGCCTAGAAGTGCATTAATAACTTTTATGTGTGACAAATAATGTGTGCAAAGCATTCGGACGGTGAATGTAGTCGCAAAACTACAGAGCACTTAAGCTCCTTTTAACTTTAAATAATCGATTTTGATGTTAATATTTATTTTAAAAGAAATATTAACTACTAAATTTGTAGTGGGTAAATGCACCTCATGTACGGGTTATGGTAGCCAGGGGCGGATTCACCACGCGGCGAGGTCGGCATAGGCCATAGGTAGTGCTGAAAATGTCAAGTTTTAGTTTCCGTCTTATTACAATGAAAAAATTATTATTGCTACTTTTTAGGTAGGTATTATATTCTATGTACGCTAGATCAGTGGTTCCCAACCTTTTACACCTCACGGACCGGCAAAATAATTTAGTCAAGCGCAAGGCCCGGCGCGGCTACAAGGGGTCTGGGGCGAAGCCCCAGCCGCCGGAGGCGAAATGTTTTGGGTGTAATTATACCCCAAAACGGCCTCTACAGCGATCTGAGCAAAGAAGGCAGACGAAGGCGAGGGGCATCTGGAAGAATGTGAACACAGGAAACAATTCAAATCATCGTTAATAATAATATAAACATAAATTAAAATTTTTAATTATCGATTGAATATATTTTTATGTGTTTATTATAATGATGTATTACTAATAATTTAACTTGTGATTGCGCGTTTATAACCGTGGTTGTTTCTAGTCTCGGGTAGTTCCGCGCAACAAGCGTGTCATACTATCATACTTTGTAATAAAAAAAAACGGCTCAGGGTATTTTTTTAAAAACATTTTCATTACTGTTTTCCTCGACGATATCATTAACATTACACGAAAACTACCATGTTTTATTTTCTACCTATTAACAGTTCCACAACAAATTAATAAATTGAAAACAGAGTACATATAGTCCTTATTACTACTAAGTCGAAATTTATTTAAAACGAAAAATCGAATAAATAATTCGATAATATTTTCTTTATCGATTATCGAAATTATATTGATTATCGAATATCGATTGATAATATCGATTATCGTGTGCATCCGTACTAAAAACCAAGTCGCATCTGTGAACCTACTGTCATAAAATCATTTATGTAATTGCAGTTTATGCCGCCTTGCAGAGGGTAGGTCCGAGCAAAGTGCCATGAATACGCGGCTGTTTCCGGCTTAGCGGACCTTCGCAGAAACCCCTTGTTATTTCGCCTGTCATTGCCATCAATGCTCTCAACTTTCTGTGTCGGTGCAAGTGGGTGTTTGTAGTTGGTATTGATTGATTTATAAGCAAGGGTCCCCTCCTAAGAAAATATATTTTTGCCATTCATAAGAACACGTACAGGTAAAATAATAATGTGTAAAATCTACTTTTTAAACTTTATGAATTTTTTAATTTTCACGCGTTTCTAAAATATTATCATAATTACAACAAACAGGCCGCCAATACTTTGCGGACCGGTAGCAATGAGTCCGCGGACCGGTGCCGGTCCGCGGACCACCGGTTGGGAACCACTGCGCTAGATCACACGAACGCGGCATACGATCATGTGGTCGTAGGATCTAATCCCAATTAGGAGCTATCAATGTAACATTTACATAAGCTTCATATTTTGCCGATCTGTATGGTATAAACAAATTCTGCTTAAAACGTGTTTTAGACTATTAAACTTAATGCAATAACCAAACAATTTTCACGGGCGGGGAATTTGCCTCCGGTAGCTGGGGCTTCATCCCAGATCCCAGCTACAGTATACCTCATCACCTCACCAGTCCTATGAAATATAATATCAACCATACCAGGTTGTTATAAAAAAGCACTGGTTTTTTCTAATACACGTAATAACCATTAGGCCTATGAGTTGACAAGTAGATCACACAAAAAATATTAATACCAACCCAAACCCGTAACAATTGGATGTGTTTCTTTCTAATCTATGAATGTAGCAAAAATTATTGGATTAACTATGCCACTTTATACCGTAGTTTACACGGATGCACGGCACACATTAGCAAGGATAATTGTTATGAACTAGCTTCATTTATAAGAATTCCTAAATGATTGTCTAACATTGCCATTTTTTACTGTAGATGGTAAATAAATAGATTTATCACGATGGCCCTACATAATTTAGGTTTCTTTTTTTTTCACAGAAGAGCAGTTTCGCAATCAATTGATTAATGTTGAGAAAGACAACATTCTCACTAAACAAGAAGCCAGTAGTTTGAAGGCAGCACTGGATCAAGAACGAAAGAAAACCAATCTTCTTGAATCAAGGTTAATGAACACGGATTCACAAAATTCCAATGCACAAAGAAATGTGGACTCCTTGGAGACAGAACTTAGAGTGTTAAGGCAAGAGGTAATTATCGTTTTTCCATTCTTACCAATAAATGACATTCAATCATGAGATTTTTCTAAGCAAAGTTAACTAATGGTGCATTATTAATACTGGTACCGGTACTGCGTTGTTAACCCATTTTTCTCAAAATCTTGTATTATAAATACCAGGAAATAGGGATATTGTCAATGATTGTTATTGATCGATGATATTGAAAGCAAAAAATCTTTTACCACATTGGCTACTGAGGAAAACATCACTTTAATATAATTGGATACCGGTTTCAGCTTTCCTGGGGTTAGGTTTACACATGTGTTTTTTTACCCAATTTTTCTTTTACCCAATTATCTGCACTTCACCAATCCGTATGTATCGGTTCGGCTTCTATGAGCAGAACTGCCTGTTCAGTACATTCCCACACTGTATCTCCTCCAGAATATTAAACTGTAGGCCTATAGGATAGCATTATAGGTCAGGGTTGCCACCAAGTCAATTTTTTTATCCTTGAAAGAAACTAAAAAAATCCTGAGAAATCCTTGAAAACAGTTATATTCAGCATTAGCATATTATAACTGCGAAGGAATGTTACAAATTATCAGGTTTCATGCCAAAATAGGTTTTGCCAGCCTGATTTTCGAGAATCTAGTCAACATTACGTGCAGAAACGCATAAGAATCGGAATTTTCTTCGAATATATTTTAACGTTTTACTTCTACTCACCATATAACTACCACTTGCGGGAAATGTTATGCAGTCACTTATGTTTATTTTTACTAGTACCTGATGTTCTTTTACTGTCTACATTGCTTTTTTAGCTGAATTTTTAAAAATGTATTAATTTAATGTATTTTTTAAAGACAGTAGAAAATCCTTAGATTTTGCCCAAAATCCTGTTATCCTTGAGACACTCTAAAAATCCTGAGATTAGGATAAAATCCTTGAAAGTGGCAACCCTGTAGGTTATTATTATTAATTATGAACTTATTCATTATGTGTGTGTAGAGAAAAAAAAGTACCTACAGTATACCATATAGAAATAATAAAATAAATCATAACAGAAAGTAAGTACTGTGTCTTTGTTAATATGCCTATTATGGTTTTTCCTTTTTGTTCAGGTGGAAGAAAAAGATATGCTTTTGAACCAACAAATGTTGAATAAGGAAAAAATCAAACAAAAGTATTCTGATAAAATGGCAGAGGAGAAAGCCAAAATCTCCAGAGAAATGGAGCAGATGCTGAAAGATCATAAAGCTGACCTCAAAAATAAAATGAGAGGTAAAGAAGAAAAACTTAGGCTTATGAAACGAATCTTAGTAGAAGACAACTTGTCAACTCCACATTCAACTGTTTCATCCCATACTGGTGTAGCCAAATACGAAGCCAATCTGTACCCCACTCCAAATCCATCGGAGAACAATTTGTTGCCTTCTCAAATTTTCCAAAATCCTCGAATGACTAAAAAGGTAAGAATTATTTAATGTTTATATGTATACAATTTACATACATTTAATTATTTTGCTAAAACCAGAGTCAATAAAGAAGTTCTTCCTATGGGAGAGGTCTTCTGACTCCATATACCGCCCCATGTTAAACTTACAACAGGTCTACTTTAAACTACAGATTGTCTTGCCACTGTGGGTGGTTTGGTTACCTACAGTATATGGTTTAACTATCTACGTCAATTTCAAGTAAAAACCATGGAGGCTCAACGTGGTACTTGGTGTTTGTTACACTGTGTTCTCCTCAGAAGCAAGCAGCTGATCATGGAAATTAAATGTGAATGCCATAAAACTTCAATACAATGTCATAAAATAAATATTGGCAGATTCGTGTTAATACTAAAAGCTAAAACTGTCACTGGTGTAGTTTTTTAAATAGGCTAGGGTCCTATGACGATGCCACTTGCTGGGCCTACAAAATACACTTTCCCAGAATCCGTTCGTAAACTTGTAGGCCAGGCTAGTAGAAAGTCTTAGATGGCTGGGACATATGCTTAGTCTAGCTAGTAGTAGACATAGGCCGTTCAATGCTTTAACATGAAGCATCTCGAACATCACGGGAAAATTCAAAATTCATTTAAAAGATTTAAATACCGGTTTGATAAGTTTGCTATAAAAATAGGAACTTTCATAACCTTGGTAATGGTTAGTAATAGTATGTTTGTCAAAAAAAAGGTTATCTAGGTAGGGTTGACACATTGCAACAAGTATGCAGAATTATTTGAAAAATACTTTTCTGTAAATTGTGTTACGACTTGCATGGAAGTCCAGTCATTCTTCAAGATTCTTTGTAGGTACAGTAGGTTTGGCAGGAAACTGGTAGGCTAAGTACAGGTACACAAAACCAACCTTTATTATTTACCTTATATTTTTACCTTTTATTTACTTTTTTATTTTACATTTACATTTATTTTTTACATTTAATTATTTATTTATTTTATTTTTACCTTTTTGATTTTGTATTTTATTATCCATCTTTTGGAGACGTAAGGGATGTTGTAGTCCAAAGAGATGTTTCTGATGCTTGCATAAACATGTATGTACATTTAGGTGGGGCCGGCAGTCAGTAATCCTCGTCATCGTCGCTCTCGTTCTGCTAATGGAGACGTCTGGATCGACCATCGTCCCGCAGCACCTGTACCATTGGGCACCGTTTTTCAGCCTTACATGAAAAGGCGAATTTCTGTTTCCAAATTGACTGAGGTTAAAGGTGTCGCCAGTCAAGCATCGAAATATTGCTTGACAACTCAAGAACAAGACACGGATGGCGAAATAGAAACTCGACTATTTAAGGTAATAGCCATGTTGTTTTAGTTTTTCTAAATTGGATTGTGTTGTATTTCTATATAGACCTACTGCATAATATGGGAACCTTTGTTTGAAAACAGTTGATATATCAATCAAAGGACATCTGCAATATCAATGTTGCAATAATGAAGTGTAGGAAGAACGTAAACAAATGTTTACAGAGTACCTACCTCAGTATGGCCACTGTGTGATACCGGAAATTACGTTATTGCATACTCACTATCACATTAAGCAAACATTTGCAAATTTAATGCCACACACACGAATAAGTGTTGAGTAAACTGACACTAGCAGTAGCAGTCCTTATAAATGTTCGCTTTGAATTGCTTCCCCAACTTTTAAACTCGGCGCACGCCACTGAGATGCTTGTGTATATATGGTGTCATGTGGCTCAGTCTCTGTCCTTCGAGCTGCCAACAGTCATTAATACGAAATATTAGCAGCTCTCGGTCTTGGCGGTCTTACGTATTATATATTTAAAACAAAATTCGGATGTTTAAAGCAGCCCAAAACATGTTCTTACCTACTAGCTCTTCTGGGATTCACCCACTCGATAGATGGGCCTTGCTGGTGAGAGACCAACATAATATCTAAAAGAAATGCAATACATTACAATAGGCAACACGCGTACGATTTTTTTTGTTAAACCAAACACTTAGTTTAATAGTATTAGATACAAAAAGTATATTAATGCAAGTCGCACGTAAAAAAGAAATTTTTAAATAGGTTTAATGTGGTCGTATTTATTGAAGTTTAAACTCGGGGATCTGAAACGCGTACAGGTGGCTGTGACGCAATGATTGTGTAGACGTGGCGTAACAGACCAATCGCTGAGGCGGTGAGCGTACAAAGAACAAAACCATGACTTCAAATCCCATCAACATGGCGGCGGCTCGTTTTTCGCGCCCTTTTATTTATTGTTACTAAACCAATTATTTTGAGGCATAGACTGATCCGTTTTTCAAAATTCAAAGACACAAAATTATTAAATGAGAGACAAGGTATTTAAAAATTGATTAAAATTTTCATACGCGTGTTCCCTATTACGGTACATAGTATAAATTATGGATTATTATTACATGCATTCGAATATTCTTAGGCCTAAAATGTATTTAAAACTTATTTTTCTGCCAGACAAGGTACCTAGTCAAACACTATTCTCTCTGGACCTCAGGCTAATACCAATTTGTTAATTTTGTCTCCTATGTAGGGTGATGTAGTTCCAACCACAGGTGGTGGAGCTCAGATTATCTTCAGTGATGTGGAAACTTTGCGCCAAGAGTCTCCCACATCGCCTCGCAAACGGAAGTCTGTCACCGAATCCAACTCGAATTTCAATCCGTCGGAAACACAGTCCAAGTGTGCAGTTTCTATTGAAGGCCACGGCAAGAGACAACGCAACAAATAGTGATGGTGTGTGAAATGCTCTTGCCCTGTAACTGTAACTGAGCCATGTCGATCATTGCGTCTCGATGAACTATCCTAACTTTAGAGGCTTGTTATTGGCTACTTTTTACAAGTTGAAGATTTGCAAACAAGACTGATGGGTCTATCTATATCTATTGTCATTGCCATTGGATAATGAATTACTATAGTATTGTAGAGTTAGCCTTTATACATAGTTGTTAATAATTAATTCAGACATACAAAAACATTATTTCCTTTGTGTGAAATCATGTTTTGCCTATAGGCCTATAGCCTTTTTTATGGCATGGAGTATGGACATAGGTAGTACAGTGCAGAGGTAGTGGCAAATGAGGAAGGTGTTAAAAAAACAGGCATCAGAGCATTGAAGATTTTGAAATTTCGGAATTTGTCCTGAATTTATAAGATGATCCCTAAGGTTTTGAATTCTGATGCTCTTGAAGGAAAAAACTAACAACTAACCAACAAAACCTGTTTAATTCAAATCAGTTGATTCAAATTTATGCATAAATAAATCAAGCAAGTGCCACCAGAACGTGCACGTATATTTTGGCTTATGTAATTTTTTTATGAATGCAAAGTGCATGGGATTATTATGAGCCCTTGCAATTTTAACTTAAGAGGTTCTACTGCCACTAGATTTAATTTTAATTGTTGCTGTATTTACTCATTTCCATTTAATGTAATTTTTAATTCATTTAGGCCTAATTCTGGCTTTAACCATTCTAATCGGGGCTTACCACCCAGTGGGGGGACTTAGTTGGAAACAGTTGTATTAACATTTACATTTTAAATGTAGGCTATATACTGTATTTATATTCACACCAAATCCTTAAAATTTATCTGGTACATATGTATTGTTAAAATCTAAAATAAAGCCTCTTTTCTGAGTTGGGAGTTGAGGATTAAAGATTGTCTATTGTGGTGTTTTACATAGTTATCTTATCATATCTTATCTTTAACATCTTCACTCTTGGGTCTTGGTAACAGTGCTGCACCTGGTATGTTTTTTTTTTGTTTTCTAGGAGAAACATGCCTATGAATATATGATAAAAACTTTGTAAATAAAATTCTCTCTATTTTTAGTTGTACCTATATTAATTACATTAGTATTATCCACTAATTTATGTTTGGTGTTTTTGGTTGAAAAACAAATATTTGAGTACCGGTACTACTTAAAGGAGTGTGTAGTATGTACTGTGTTGCTTCAATGGGCATCTCAGGCACGACTTTTTGCCGCTCGCAGCATAGCAGTAGGCTACTGAAAGGTCCTACAGCCTACTCCATCTGTGTACCTCGTTTTCTCAATTCAACTTTCAAGTCATTTTACGTTTATACTTAAATTTTCTAAAGTTAAATCATCCATTGTAATGCTTTACAAACAAGGTTTGTGATTAAGAATACCTCATTAGTAACAAAACAAATATATTTTCGGTCGACAGTAGACAGTTGACATACGTTACTGTATAACATGGAATTAATTACAAAGTGGGACCTTTCAGGACAGGTGATGCTGCCTACTTCAGGTTTGACGTGAGACACCCATAGGAACATTAAAATTTATAATTATTATTAGTACAGTTCATGTTTTCCAAATTAGTCATCAAATCAAATCTGTGCACTGTTTTAATGTAAAACAATTATTTACCATATCAAAAACATACAAACTTTCTACGAGTCACTCATGTGCAAGTCGCGGAGATGTGTGATTATTTGAACTTGTCAGTATGTCTATATGTATAATATATAGTATACAGTATGAAATATGTATGTATGTATATAATAGCCTATAGTAGTCAGTATGTAATATGTATGTATGTGTGCGTATGTATGAATAAAGCTGCTTAGCATACCTTGCAAACATGGGATCATTTGGTTGAAGTCAAAAGATGTTCTTCTTCAAATTATTAGTCCCAACATCCTCTTTGTCTCTGCTGTAATAAGTATTTGTTTAAGTATTCTATTCTGTTTTATTACTATTAACCCATCTTGACAATTGTTAGCGTTTTCCGATCGCGCCCTGAGCGCTACCCGAGCGGAGCGGTGTTGACGTTTTCCGATCGCGCCCTGAGCGTGACCGAGCAGAGTGGGCAGAGCAGGAAGCTAGTTCGATACAGACAGCGATGACGAGAGGTGGTGTCGTTCGTTGTATCCGATCATATCCGCGAGTGTCTGTAACTATCCGTGTCTTGAACCATTAAATACTCATCAATAACCAAGCTTGCGTTTCCGTCAGTAATTACCCGTATCCGTCCCGTCCTGACATTAACCGATTACAAATCAGAAGTGCGATGAGAACACATCAGTGAAAGCCTACCGTATTTGCCGAAATCACGCGTCCCGCGAATAAGGTACGTCCTAACCTACAAATTACCACGAGCTAATGTTACGCTACAATTACGCGATGCCTGATAACCATCCACCACAGGATGATGGAGAAGCTCAACCACCATTAACAACTGAAGAACTTTTAAGAATGATGATGGAACGTGATCGTGTAAGAGACGAGTTTATGACTAACTTACTACAGCAGGGAAGAGGTGTAGGCCTAGGCCTAGCGCCACAACAGTATCACATAATGCCGGACCTAGATAAGGCAATCGGTAATTTTGATGGAGAACAATCGAGTGGTCAAGCACTACATTGGCTGCACGATTTGGAGAGTTCCGCAAATCTACATCAGTGGCCAGACTCGTTCAAAATTGAATCGGCCCGTTCGCATTTAGTTGGAGGAGCGGCAAACTGGTTTCAAGGCCGTCGCCATAGCCTAACCACATGGGAAGAGTTTACACGCCAGTTCCGAGCTACATTCGTCAGTGAATCGAGCCTTCCAGAACGCTGGAAGAAAATGCAGAACCGAGTCCAGGTGAAAGGAGAGAATACACAAAGTTACTTTCATGATAAAGTGCGACTTTGCAAAAGTATAAACCTGAACTTAGAAGATATGAAACGCCAGATTATAATCGGATTGTGGTCGAGAGAACTCGCGAGTATGTTGTTAGCCAAAAACCATACTAATGATGATGACATCCTACACGATATAAGAGCATTTGAAGAGATTGACCGTGAAAGATTGGAAATGATCAGGAAAGACAATAACAGTAAGCCAAAGTTTATTTCTAATCATACATCGTCTGAAACTACTAAGCGGAATACACCGTTAGAGCCAAGAAGTGAAACAAGTAATCGTAATCAAGAAACTCGCTACGGTAAAAATGAAACCATGAAACAGCCTGTAGGCCTAGGCCTACCACGTTTCGTAAGACCGCCAAGTTACAACGAGAAAGGAGAGCCGAGGTGCTACAATTGCAACAATCATGGACACATATCGCGAGATTGTCAAGAACCTAAACGTATTCTTCGCTGTCAACAATGCAAGCAGGAAGGACATACAAGAAGTAATTGTACGTCGCAGATGCAGCCGCAGCAGCCGAGTATGTATAATCAGTTTACACCTAAATCCGAAAATATGCAAGCAACATTCTCTAATGTCAGTGTAACTGGTGATATTTCGAAATATGTGAAACAAGCGCAAATTAACAATCATGTGATGAGTGCCTTACTAGACACAGGTAGCTCATGTTGCACTATCCAGGCCACAGCTGCAATTCAGTGTGGTTTGAAAATAGGACAGACTTCGAAAACATTGTACAGTTTTGGCAATGCATCGAGTGACCCAATACACCCAATAGGTATTGCAACTGCTGACATAGTAATAGACAGTGTCATTGGAAAGAACGTTGAAGTGCTAGTTGTGCCTGATAAATCACAACTTACTGAAATGCTGATCGGAAGGACGTGGACAGATCTTGCCCACGTTGCTATCTTAAAAATGGGAGAAGAACTTATTATCGGAGATAAGAAGGACGAACCATTCTCGCAAATGGAATTACCATGTACAGCTAACGTTAAAGTGAAACTACTTGCAAGCGCGGACACTATTCTTGCAGCAAACAGTGTTAACTTCATAAATGTGAAAAATAAGGCACCAGAAGATTCTCTGTTGATGTACAATGGTGGTTTATTTAAAAATACCGATGGACAAATCAACGTACCCATAATGAACACTGTGTGTAACGATATGTATGTAGCGAAAAACAAAGCGATTGGCCGAGGAGAAATAGTTACGATTGTTGAAAAAGATGAGGAGTTCGAACCGAAGAGTCCCAAGACATCAAGTAATGAAGAGTACGAGATCCATACCGTTGAAGAAAATAATTGCCGCCGTCCAATTATTGCAGAAGATTTGAAAATAGGCGAATTAATGACGCAAGATAATAAAGAAGAACTGCTGAAATTGTTGAACGAATACCGTGATTGCTTTGCCCTGAACATGACAGAACTAGGGTGTACCAATCTTACAGAAATGGAAATAATCGAGGAAGAGGGAAGTAAACCCGTTTCAAATAAACCGTATAAAACAACCGCATCTGAACGAGAGGAAATCAGCAAAATCGTGACTGAGTGGAAGGAAAATGGAGTGATAACTGAAACACAATCGCCTTACGCGAGCCCTGTGCTACTCGTGAAGAAAAAGACAGGAGAGCAGCGGTTAGTCGTCGACTACAGGCGACTAAATAAACAAACAGTGAAAACAAACTACGCGCTTCCGAATATTGACGATATGCTCGAGCAGCTATCAAACTGCAAAATGTTTGTTGTAATAGATTTAGCTCATGGCTATTTACAAATTCCGTTAAGTGAAAGTGCCAAATCAAAAACGGCCTTTATAACACCCGATACAACAGGTCAGTTCGAGCGGATGATGTTTGGACTCCGTAACGCACCAAGTGAGTTTCAACGTGTTATGAACTTAGCGTTGGGCAAATTGCGCAACACTATTGCTCTTTGCTATTTGGACGATATATTGATTCCTGCGAACTCGTGGAGTGAATTGATGACTAGACTTGAACTTGTACTTAAAGCACTGAGAAAGGCAAGGCTAACCTGTAAAATAAGCAAGTGTGAATTTGGTAAAAGTGAGGTAGAGTACCTGGGATTCGTGATTTCTCACAATCGGTTACAACCAGGTAAACGCAAAATACTGGCGATCGAAGAATTTCCACAACCGGTGAACGTGCATGAAGTGAGACGTTGGTTGGGTCTTACCGGATATTTCAGAAGATTCATCCCAATGTATGCTAAACGAGCTGAAGCCTTAACTCGACTGACTAAGAAAACGTGTCCATTCCGTTGGGAACAAGATCAAGAAGAAGCTTTCCTTGATTTAAAAAGTGCGCTTCTGACGAAACCGAACCTAATGCTTTACAACCCTAAGGCTGAAACAGAAGTACATACAGATGCGTCAGCAGATGGTCTTGGAGGAATGATTCTGCAAAAGGGAAATGATGGAAAGTTCCATTTGGTTTATTGTGTTTCCAAGAAAACCACCGAAACAGAGCGAGTGTATCATTCGTCACGACTCGAGCTCATGGCAATCGTGTGGACATTGGATAGATTGAGACAGTTCCTGTTGGGAATAACATTCACGATTGTAACAGACTGCCAGTCACTAGTTTATATGAACGCGAATAAGACGCGTAACCCTCAAATTGCTCGTTGGTACAATTTAATCCAGGAGTATGACATCGCTGAGATCAGACATCGACCAGGTACTAAAATGTGTCATGTAGACGCCCTGAGTAGAGCTCCGACTGAAGAAGAAAACGATACAATGGAGTCGATAATTGAATCTAGATTTGACGTCTATCTAACGATGAGTATCGAAGACCAAGTACTAATGATGCAGCGCGCCGACAAGGATTTACAGAGGTACATCAATATTCTATCTAAAACTACAGAAGAAAGAACGAGACAAGAAAGATCGCTAATTGAAAACATGGAACTGAAGGGAGGACTACTGTTCAAAAGGATAATCGTAAATGATGAACCACGATGGTTGTTCGTTATACCAAAAACGATGCGCAAAAGTATAGCTGTGAAATTACATGACATGAGTGGACATTTTGGACTAGACCGAACAATATCAAAAATATACGAACATTACTGGTTCCCTTCAATGAGACGTTACATTAAGCATCATATATCTCATTGTTTTGAGTGTTTACTAAACAAAGTGCCAGCCGGGAAACAGCAAGGTTTGCTAAATCCAATACCGCCAGGTGACCGACCGTTTCAAGTTATAAATGTCGACCATTTAGGACCGTTCGTAAGAAGCAAGAAAGGTAACCAAGATCTTCTTGTGATGATTGATAATCTGACGAAGTACGTTCATTTGTATCCTGTTCGAGATACCAGTGCTAAATATGTAATCAAGTGCCTAGAGAACTTTATTTGTCAACGCGGACTGCCCGATCGCGTTATATCGGATAGAGGTTCATGCTACACCTCCAAGGCTATGCAAGAGTTCTGTCAAACTAATGGAATGAAACATACATTGAATTCCACTAAACATCCACGTGCAAATGGCCAGGTGGAACGAGTGAATAGAACTGTATTACCTGTGATCAGTATGTCAATGATAGATCCACAACATAAAGATTGGGACGTTAAGATGGCTGAGATAGAACGAGATCTCAATAATTCGTTAAACAAAACTACGAAGTTCACAGCGTTCGAGTTGGTGCATGGCTACAAACCAAGGTTCCAGGATGGAATACTGCGACAGTTAACAAGTAAATCCGATAACACACCGTGGAAGGATCCCGAGGATCTAAGGAAACAAGCAAGATCGACTATAATCGATAAACAAGAACAGATGAAGGATCAATTTGATCGTAAACACTGCGCTGGAGATAAATACGAGGTGGGAGAGATGGTCGTGATGCGGCGAGTTCCTACACACACCGGACAACCTACCAAGACGCAAGCTAAGTTTCGAGGCCCGCTTGTAGTGACCGCAGTCCTACCAGCCGACACCTACCGAGTCAGCCAGGTCCGAGGTGCCGAGAACGGACGTTTTTACGTTACCACAGCGCACGTATCGCAACTCAAGTCGTGGGGATCAAGTCACCAAGTCGATGACGGTGACCCCGAGTGTATCGAAGATCATCATGAGAATTATGTCAATAACGAACAATCTGAGACGAATATGAACCCTAGAGTTCAGCGGTCTGCTAAAAGACCAAGTTATTTAAATGATTATGTTTAGGAATAATATGTTAAATGAGTTATTTTTAATGTATCATATATGTTATGTAAGGCCTTATGCCAGTTGATACAGCTTGAAAAATTGAGGTCAATTACAATAATCAGGATGCCCGAGTGTTAGCGTTTTCCGATCGCGCCCTGAGCGCTACCCGAGCGGAGCGGTGTTGACGTTTTCCGATCGCGCCCTGAGCGTGACCGAGCAGAGTGGGCAGAGCAGGAAGCTAGTTCGATACAGACAGCGATGACGAGAGGTGGTGTCGTTCGTTGTATCCGATCATATCCGCGAGTGTCTGTAACTATCCGTGTCTTGAACCATTAAATACTCATCAATAACCAAGCTTGCGTTTCCGTCAGTAATTACCCGTATCCGTCCCGTCCTGACATTAACCGATTACACAATGTACATACAACTTGTTTTGTGGTTATACAGCTAAGAAATGAAATGAAATTATTTTTAGTCACTGAACGGCACTAATAATAATAATTTTTTATAGAAGTACCAACGGGTACTTAGATGCACACCAGCTTTACCTGATGTGTCTCTCTTCAGCTGACTAATGCTTGTTTTACTACCTGGACGTCGACGAGAGCCGAGCGCCGGAAGTAGATGATCCGAAGAAGTTAGAACCAACCAACTTCGGTGCTTGCAAGCACCGCTTCGCCCTGATTGGTCGGATCATCCACTTCCGGCGCTCGTCGACGTCCAGGTAGTGAAACAAGCATAAGGGTCATGAGAGTGTTTGGATAGTTGGGGAGGAATGTCCGAGGGCTGACTCAGTCCCAGCATTCGCCTTTACAACTAATGGAAACCTCGGAAAAAGCCTTCAGTCAGGACTGCCGGTGGCCGGCATCGAATCAACGAGTCTCGCGTCTTACCGCTGAGCCACCTCTATCCGTGAACGACACAAGCCACGGCGCCGCCTGCTGAACATTGAGGTGGTTGTGACATCACAGGCGGACAAACATTATGTTGCTAGGCAACTCCATTGTTGTATCTTTCTTTGATTGTCCGAGCACAAGGCTTAATTCCAAAAATAGCCATGTGGCCTTGTTTTGTTTCGGACAAGCATTGAATATGCACCAATCAAAGAAAGATACAACAATGGAGTTGCCTAGCAACAATGTTTGTCCGCCAGTGATGTCACATTCCCTACGTGGTTCCGAAGATCGGTTTTTGAATTTGGCGCATTTGGATCACGTTGTCCTTTTCGGGCTTCCGGTGCCAGCCGTTTGGCAACAGTGGGAAAACAACAACATTTCAGTGGAAAGGTTATGTTCGGCTAGAATCGAAATTGAACAAATTAAATACAAAATATAGAAAAATCATCATGAATCCATTAACGTGAGTAAAATGATTCGGTTGCTACTTAGGTCTACTTATTTGCCATCGAGTTGACTGAATGAGTTATGCTATTAGGCGGGCCTAGGCCTAACTATGAAATCTATGATATGCCTAGGCCTAGGAGGAGGGGGGCTAGGCCTAGGCCTAGGCCTAGGCCCTATACTAAAGGCAAAACCTAGATCTAGGCCAAAGATAGTAAGATATAGGGCCTAGGCCTAGGCCTACCCTGTCGGGTGGCCTAGGCCAAGCTTATACCAAAGGTTAGGTAGGCCCTACCTAGGCCTAGTTTAATTGGTTGCATTTCGTAAAGTCGACAAGGCTCGACCAGTCCTGACCATAGTAGGCCTAGGCCTAGCCGATAAACTTCTCCAGTAGACCAATATTGCTAACTCGTGCTTCTAGTGTTCCGTTGCTTTTCAGTCGCGACTCAAAAGCCCAAAGATTTGGGTCGGTCATTCTCGAGAACGTGCAGGCATTTCAAACCGAACATGCTGTAGAATTTTTGTATATATACAAAGGTAGAATGTTCTTTAGGATACTAAAGTATGATTATGCAATTCCAAATGGAAGATTGAGACATGATAATTCTACTGACCACTCACTGACACTTTGGGTACGTTCCGTAAATAGCTGAAAATGCTCAAGACACTTGGATGACGTCACTCATCCCAGCATCTTGAGCATTAATATTTTCGGAACGGTCAAATCACGAAAGTAGTTGTCGGTGGCGTTACTTAAAATTAAATAATGGCAGGTGATAGGATTAAGGTTCTAGTAGCGTTGGTAAATGAAATCATTTCGTCCGATTCAGAAAGTTTTACGGCTTAGGCCTAGACGTTAGACCTCGTAAGTCCCTTGGCGGCCCTAACCTATAAAAGACCCATACACACATGCCCTAAACTGAACAATA